>CADEHL010001283.1:395979-400979 GCA_902827135.1 Harpagifer antarcticus | reverse complement strand
GAAAAGTACTCTTTTCATTGAGGGAAAAGCCCTGGAATGGTTTAGGTCATATTTGAAGGACAGAACCTTCTCTGTCAGCCTTGGTGACTCCGAGTCATCCTCTGCTCCACTCCTGTATGGGGTCCCACAGGGCTCAGTATTAGGCCCCCTGCTATTCTCCCTCTACTTGCTCCCTCTTGGGTCCATTTTTAGAAAGCATGGCATCGCATTCCACTGCTATGCTGACGATAGCCAGATTTATGTCCCTCTAACAAAGAAGGGTGGTTACTTAATTAGCCCACTGATAAAGTGCCTAGATGACGTAAAGGCCTGGATGGCGTGCAATTTCCTTAAACTCAATGAAGGAAAAACAGAAGTAATGGTTTTTGGTAGCACCACTGACACCACTTCTGTAGACCTGGGTTCCTTGCATCAGTACACCAAGCCCACCGTTACAAACCTTGGTATTAAAATGGACCGTGAACTCAAACTTGAGAGTCAGATTAAGTCGGTGGTAAAAACGAGCTTTTATCACCTGAGGCAGCTAGCCAAAGTAAAACCTTTTCTCTCCAGACAGCAGTTTGAGACAGTAATCCATGCCTTTGTTACCACCCGGCTGGACTACTGTAACTCTATTTACATGGGGGTCAGTGGGTCCTCCCTCGCACGACTGCAGCGGGTGCAAAATGCCGCAGCAAGGCTCTTAACAGGCACACGGAAGTATGACCACATTTCCCCTGTTTTAGCTTCTCTCCACTGGCTGCCAATTTATTTTAGGATCCATTTTAAATTCTCTTATTTACTTTTAAATCCCTAAATGGCATGACGCCACCATACCTTACTGAGCTGCTACAGCATTACACGCCGAACCGCCCTCTCAGGTCAGCGGACCAACTGCTCCTGAATGTGCCTAAAACCAGGTCAAAGCTCAGAGGGGACCGTTGCTTCTCTGTAGCAGCTCCCAAATTGTGGAACGCTCTGCCCCTGGAGATCAGACAGGCCTCCACACTGCCTGCTTTTAAATCACTTCTTAAAACCCACCTCTTCTCCTTAGCGTTTTAACATTTGGCGTTTTAACATCTTTCAGTGTTGCTTTTTGCTTTTTAAATTGTTTTTTGTTTTTACTTGTACTTGTTTTTATGCTTTGTTTTATCTATTTGCCTGTACAGCACTTTGGTCTGGAGGTTTAAAGTGCTCTATAAATAAAGTTGTATTGTATTATTGTATTGTACTCCGGTGTGAACGCGTCTAATGACTTGCATAGAGCTCCCTGGTTCGTAATAGACGAGTTGCGTCTGCGGAGAGCATTTTCTCCGCAGACCCATTCTCACAGCGTTATAAACCTTTTTCTTACTCAATATCAAGCCACACTTATTGTTTTTACTTCGGCTGTGAGTGTGTGTGTGCTCAGGATGAGTTTCTCGCTGTATCGCCGACCCGGAAACCACACCAGTAAGCCAGCTCGCTGAGCAGCGAGCCTCGCAACGTCCCGACCAATCAGAGCACACTGGGCTCACAGGGAGGGGGTAGACCTCCACTATGGAATTATGATCGGTAGAAATGGCCATGACATGGGACCTTTAAGTAAATAAATAAAATTGAGAGTCTGAATTAAGATGCTGTCAATCCTTAATGATGCAAATAGTTTATTCAATTTATATTAAAATCAGAGAAAATGCATTACAATTTCTTCTTGATTCAATTATTTATTAACAGAGCATATTAGAAACATATTGAAATCTAATTAACAAATATTAACATCTAATTAATAATTTTTTCAGCGTAATTTTCTATCGGACCTTATATAATTGTGTAATAATTGTATTGTATTTAAAGTACGTCAGTTTCAAATAAATACATCTTTCTTCATCAAAAACCTTATTCTATTATAGCCTATTGAAGTCTCTCAGCTCACTTTAACTTTTGACCTGTCTTTATCAACAAAAGATAGAAGTGACACTGGGCTGCAGAATACATTATTTTTCTTATTTTCTGTTTCTCTCCGTCCGAAGTATCGTCTCCTTTGTTTTCTCGTCTTCTCCTTCATCATCCGGCAGTGTGTGAGCAGGGAGGTTAAACCTGTTTGCCGGCGTCTCCGTGAGTTTGATGTCATTTTTACGAGCTTGTCGGGGCATTCCTGACCGCTGTTCCTCAAGTTGAACACACTGCTAATTACAGACACACACAAAGACAGAGACGAGGAGAAAGAGAGCAAAAGCATGAAGGGGGAGGGAAGAGAGTGTTTCTGAGTAAAAGGGCGGGGAGGAGAGTGAGTGTAATTGCTCCTATTAGCACATACCTTCAAAGAGCAACATGTTTTACAAACTCGCAGGACATCATAATGTCTGTGGAGGAGAGAGGAGACAAAAAACAATAGACAAATATTGATATAAAGTAGTTTCTGTCTTAGTTTCATCATTATAGTTGATTTTCTAGCTCCTATTCCAGCAGGAGATTATGAATTATTTGCTAATCTAAGGGTTTTTCTTAAATAAAAGCTTTAAAAGCTTTAATTGCGTAAAATTAAAGAGGCCATTTTATGTGTTTTGGGGGTTTTCTCTTTCCTGTAGTGTGTTATATAGGTTACACTTGTGTTTCTATTGGCTAGCGCTTCAACACGTTGTATGTGATAGGCTAAGGGGCGGGACATCCCTAAGCGGTTGACCAATCACAACAGAGCCGGCCAGCTAACCAATCAGAGCAGACTGGGCTCTGGTTTCAGACATGCTGATATACACCTGAAGATCAGCAGGAGAGGACTCTTTAAAGTAGAGACACTACTTACTGATATACACCTGAAGATCAGCAGGAGAGGACTCTTTAAAGTAGAGACACTACATACTGATATACACCTGAACATCAGCATGAGAGGACTCTTTAAAGTAGAGACACTACATACTGATATACACCTGAAGATCAGCAGGAGAGAACTCTTTAAAGTAGAGACACTACATACTGATATACACCTGAACATCAGCAGGAGAGAACTCTTTAAAGTAGAGACACTACATACTGATATACACCTGAACATCAGCAGGAGATGACTCTTTAAAGTAGAGACACTACATACTGATATACACCTGAACATCAGCAGGAGAGGACTCTTTAAACTAGAGACACTACATACTGATATACACCAGAACATCAGCAGGAGAGGACTCTTTAAAGTAGAGACACTGCATACTGATATACACCTGAACATCAGCAGGAGAGGACTCTTTAAAGTAGAGACACTACATACTGATATACACCTGAACATCAGCAGGAGAGGACTCTTTAAAGTAGAGACACTACATACTGATATACACCTGAACATCAGCAGGAGAGGACTCTTTAAAGTAGAGACACTACATACTGATATACACCTGAACATCAGCAGGAGAGGACTCTTTAAAGTAGAGACACTACATACTGATATACACCTGAACATCAGCAGGAGAGGACTCTTTAAAGTAGAGACACTACATACTGATATACACCTGAACATCAACATTTTGCAGACTATCGCTCAAGTGAAGAGTCTCACTTTGGCTTGAATTATGCCATTAATCTTTTCATAAATATTTTTTATATCTTCACTTTTCCACAGCCAGCCTGACTTTCATGAAACTGCAGCATGGGCCAAACGAGAAGCCATATAACTTGTTGTGGCATTAATGCATATGTGCTGCATTTACCTTTAGTTCCTGATGGGGAAAATACAAGCGAACATCCCATAAATGAAGCACAACAAGAACTCGGAAATTCTGAGAACATTATGTTACACCGAGGTGACGTCCGTTTAGCAGAAGCATGGAGGAAGACAGTAAATGTGTGTTTGATAGCTTGAGCAATAAAAACACATCTTCTTTGTATTGTCCTGATTACGACCTAAAGTTCATGAACACTCTGCAAATGGGACCAAATGGATTGGATATAATGGAAGGAAGAGAAGCCGAGAGCAGAGGAGGGGAAGCTTGTTTGTTCTCTGGGTTATCTGTCACATGGTTCAAACAACAAACTGCTGTTGTTCCTGGACCCTGACATGACCTCATCTATATAGTGTTGAGCACACACTTAAAAAGAAGAGGAACCAAAATGAGAATTGACGAATAATCAAAGAGGTATCTATGGAATCACTGACTGAGCCTTCGGGATGTTCGTCAGGTCAAAATACGGACCACAGAATCTGAGAGTGGTCCGTTTGCACTGCTGATTGTGAAGATGATGGTGTTTTGTGAGGAACCTTAATGTGCTTTGACCCTCGTTTTTTGTGAAGATCAATCTGTTCTTCCTGAGAGAATCAATCAGGACGGATGCAGCGTGATTCAGCAAAGCTCAGGGTCAAAAGGCGAAGGAGCAAAAGTCCTCCAACAGTCCTGACGTTACCTGAGTATAGGTTGTAAGTCTTTGATACAAGAAGCAGACTGACGGTGTATAACATCAGGTTACGTGTCTACGTGGTAATCATTATTTCTGGTGACATAGAGATATATCTGAGAGATAAGAAGTCTAGACATTTTGTGAAAAACATGACATTTCTTACAGTGTTGCTCTTACCTTTATCATGGGGTCTATTTATAATACATAACCTAGGTAGGGGAATAATACAAACGATATTATCATATTAATGCCAGAGTCCTGTACTTTTGATAATTTCCTTGGGTGCTGAAAGGAATGAGGATACAAATTGGCGGTGGTATAGTTTTCGAGAAAAGTGTCGATATGTCAAGAAAACATTTTCACATTTGAAGAATAAATGAAAAAACGTCACAAATTAAGTCTTAAGTCGAGAATAAGGTCAAACCTTTAGTATTAGGACCAAACGTAAGAAAAATAAAACGTTGAGAATAGATACAATTCCTAGGGTTCCACTTCTCGAAGGGCAACATTGAAAATCTTCCCTTTCCCTCAATGCCTGGTCCTATTTCTATTTCACAATGACTGGGTATACGCATTGTAAGAGTAAGGATTTAAGGCATTATAATAATAATACATTTTATTTCTATAGCGCTTTTCTTGAACCCAAAGACGCTTTACAT
>CADEHL010001283.1:360979-390979 GCA_902827135.1 Harpagifer antarcticus | reverse complement strand
CAGTGAGATGGCACCCTATAATCCAGCAAGGACCCTTCGATGGCACGTTGGAAGATGAGCAACAGAGTGATACTACTCATGAGTTTTCCTCCCAACGGGCATGGCTATTAATTGGTGGCACACAACTTCATTCAATCAATACGGCAATAGGTTCAGTCGATTGAGCCAATCTTATTGATTGTTAACCAATGCATCGACAGGTCCCCAGACTGAGGTACAGACTGAGGCTGTGTCTTAAGGCGTATCTCTGTATTTACTTGAGTCTTTTTAAATGTGAACTTAGTGTGGTTAAATGCACTATGAGTACCTGGATGGTGCATGAGTGTGACACTTATCACACTTCCTGCCATATTCTCTGCATAACAGAAGTTACATGACCAGCCACGACTGCGATTGTGTTATTTTAAATATTATTAAAAAATAAATGTAACACTTAAAGGTGGGGTATGTAAGAATGGAGGAACCAACTCGAGTGCGCTAGAATTTGAAAGTTCACAACCGGAACAAATCGGCCACTTCCTCACAGAGCCCCTCCTCCAACACACGAACGCGCACATGACCAATGAGGGCACGAGATAAGTTTGTGCCCAGATGGAAGGCTGACAGGCAGGTAGGCCATCCAGTTACTTTAGCCGGCTCAGATGATTGGTCGTGCTTTCTACAGCGCCACGGCTTCCACAGATGAAATGTTTGTGTGTAGTGCTTCTGAAGTGAATTACCTACCCCACCTTTAACTGGTGTTGAGCAGTATGTAACATATGCTACCACGAATGATAACCAACGATAACCCTAACCCTAATAGGTGCTCGCATATTCAATGTTCACATTTTTGCCTGGCTTTATTTTCACATGTATTACCTCATGGCAATCTGTGCAATCTATGTCCCAACCATGTAGATTAATTACATTACATGTTATTTAGCTGATATTATTATTATATATTAGCTAACTTTTATACCAAAGCCACATACAGGACTGTCTCAGAAAATTAGAATATTGTGATAAAGTTCTTTATTTTCTGTAATGCAATTAAAAAAACAAAAATGTCATACATTCTGGATTCATTACAAATCAACTGAAATATTGCAAGCCTTTTATTATTTTAATATTGCTGATTATGGCATACAGCTTAAGAAAACTCAAAAATCCTATTTCAAAAAATTAGAATAGTTCCTCAGACCAAGTAAAAAAAAAGATTTATAACAGCAAAACACAATCAAACATTTGAAAATGTCCATTAATGCACTCAGTACTTGGTTGGGAATCCTTTTGCACGGATTACTGCATCAATGCGGCGTGGCATGGAGGCAATCAGCCTGTGGCATTGCTGAGGTGTTATGGATGCCCAGGATGCTTCAATAGCGGCCTTTAGCTCATTAGCATTGTTGGGTCTGGTGTCTTTCAGCTTCTTCTTCACAATACCCCAAATATTCTCCATGGGGTTCAGGTCAGGGGAATTTGCAGGCCAATCGAGGACAGTAATGCCATGGTCAGTACACCAGTTACTGGTGGTTTTGGCACTGTGGGCAGGTGCCAGATCATGCTGGAAAATGAATTCCTCATCTCCATAGAGCTTTTCAGCAGACGGAAGCATGTAGTGCTCTAAAATCTCTTGGTACACAGCTGCATTTACTCTGGGCTTGATGAAACACAGTGGACCAACACCAGCAGCTGACATGGCTCCCCAAACCATCGCTGACTGTGGGAACTTCACACTGGATTTCAAGCAACTTGGATTTTGCTCCTCTCCAGCCTTTCTCCAGACTCTGGCGCCTTGACTTCCAAATGAAATACAAAACTTGCTTTCGTCTGAAAAGAGGACTTTGGACCACTGTGCAACTGTCCAGTGCTTCTTTTCCTTAGCCCAAGTCAGACGCCTCTTCCGTTGTCTTGAGTTCAGAAGTGGCTTGACCATGGGAATACGGCTATTGTAGCCCATTTCCCGGACACGTCTGTGAACAGTGACTTTTGATACCTGGACTCCAGCTTCAGTCCACTGTCTTTGAAGCTCCCCCAAATTCTGGAAGCGACTCTTCTTCACAATGCTGTTAAGGCTGCGGTCATCTCTCTGGGTTGTGCAGCGTTTCCTGCCACATTTCCCCCTTCCAACAGACTTTTTGTGGATGTGCTTTGAAACTGCACTCTGTGAACAGCTTGCTCTTTGAGAAATTTCTTTTTGTGTCTTACCCTCCTGATGGAGGGTGTCAATGACGGTTCTCTGGACAGCAGTCAGATCAGCAGTCTTCCCCATACTTGTGATTTAGTTTACTGAACCAAGCTGAGTGTTTTTCAAGGCTCAGGAAACCCTTGCAGGTGTTTCGAGTTAATTAGACGATTCAAGTGATTCGTTGAACACCCTACTAGTATACTTTTTCATGATATTCTAATATTTAGAGATAGGATATTTGAGTTTTCTTAAGCTGTATGCCATAATCAGCAATATTAAAATAATAAAAGGCTTGCAATATTTCAGTTGATTTGTAATGAATCCAGAATGTATGACATTTTAGTTTTTTTAATTGCATTACAGAAAATAAAGAACTTTATCACAATATTCTAATTTTCTGAGACAGTCCTGTACACTTAAATACTGTGGACCCACGGGAGCACTTAGGGGCTCTGTATTCGTAACCATGAGTGTTTTGCTAAATCCTCACAAGATAGTTTGATATATAAGTCAGTCATACTAAACACAACAACACGACTGGTTTTATCTCTTCTGACGGGAGCTGAAACATTTATGTGACTTTGTCCAATTTGGTTTGGTCAGTGGTGACGTCCAAATCATATCCCCCCCGCCACCACCACCACCACAACACACACTCGGACCAAACTGACCCACACACAGTGACCAAAGGGACCCACCAGCTCTGCAATAACAAGGTGACAGACACACAGACGGAGTCCTGGGGAAGATGGGCTGGAGGGTGGGGGTTCAAACAGCTGAGGGTACAAATTGATTCTAATTGACTTTTGCTCACACACACACACACATAAAGGAACACACAGATTGAACAAGAACACACACAGACACACCCCGGCCCCTACCCTAACACAGGTAATAAACCGACTGACACACACAGGAGAAATGACAGAGCTGTGTGGAGACAGAGTGTCTGGCTCCATATTTAAAGTCCACTCTGTCACAGTGTGTTTGTGTTTCTGTATTGCTCAGTCCCTCTGGTTTATCACTCTGTTATTTATCAGCAGTAATGAGCTCAGACCTTCACAGCCTCGCCCACATTTACACACAAAGGGACCAAAAACACAAATATTTCCATCAGTCATTTTACAAAGAATTGAAATGGGAGGAGCTGTAGGTATTTTTCCGCTACTGGAACTTCTCGTTTAATGGCATCCTCGATGTTTCTTGAAAACTTGAGGGTCTCGTGAAAGCCTCAATAAAAGGTTTTCTGTTTCCACTTAGAAGCCAATGTTTTTGGGACAAATGTCTATAAATAATACGCCAACAATTAGCTGTTATTCTGGTAAAAGAACAAGGACTGCTGAATTTAAAAATAAAGACTGAATGCTTGGGGAAATAAAATGGACTGGAGCACACTGATTTACAAAATAATGAATGTTTCAACAGGTGTGTACAAAGTGTATTCTGTATCTTTAGCTTATTGTTAGCCGAGCAGCTATCAGCAGACTTTAAAGCTCGATAATTAGATGTTTAGTTTCCGTAATGCGTCTTTTACTTCGTAAGCAGCCCTGATGGTGCCTTCAAGTGCAGCCTTGCTTATCTCATGTACTAGAAGAGTCAATTTCAACATCCAGCCGACGTGGTACTCATGATGCACTAAGTAGACATTGTATGGAAGTCTAAATCCACACACACACACACACACACACACACACACACACACACACACACACACACACACACACACACACACACACACACACACACACACACACACACACACACACACACACACACACACACACACACACACACACACACACCACACACACACACACACACACACACACACACTAATCTATTTGGTAGTGTGCCAGCAGCTTTTCCTCTGCAATGCTATCAGTCATTTATCCATTACACTGCGCTGTAGTATTTACTGGAGCTCTGCCAATAGCCATTTGTGTGTGTGTGTGCTGTGGAAGGACATGTCATTATATTGTCTGACTAAATCCTTCAGCAACATAACACCACGTTTAAACACTTAGCTTGTTTAACTGTATCAAGCAATAAATATCTATAAAGACATTATTATTTAACGCTCAACAAAAAAGCCTTCTTCCACCAGTTGCTAATAGAGGTAGCATTTGCATATTTTAAAATGTGATTTCCTTAACACCTCAAAAAGATTCACCTCAAGAATTGTACCTGGTTGTTCTATCTTTCTTTAAGGACAATTTAAAGAAGGAACATCTAACCTAAAACCTCTTTCACACATGGACTACACCTTTGAAATGATCTGTAACTTACCCAGGACATCAAACAGACTTCTGCTCTGCCAGTTCTCTTATAAGTCTGTGTCCTATATCTGATCGAGGCCATGTGTCAAAAGAACCCTGTTAATAATGTCTCTATCGCAGCTGGGATGAAACCGGAAAGAAAAGAAACATCTGAAGGTAAGGAAGGAGGTTCATTTACACATAAAGCCAACAATAACATGTTGATGATTCATGTCTGTAAGAGCCGACGTCAAAGGGTGAATTTCAAGCGAATTGACATCGTTGTTGTTGATGATCAAATTACGAACGTGAGAACTCTTCCGACATGAGTAATCTTCAGCAGGGATGCAACTGCGAGAAAACGAACACCCACAGGTGGGGAAGGAGGGTCATCTACAGAAAGACGGCACCGATATGTCTAACTTTGGAGACAAGGAGTTCCCTGAACTTCTTTCGTCACCGGCTATCGTCAAAAACGGCCACATTCAAGAATCGACAAGGTCTTTGTTTATGATCGAATTGTGAACACTCTTCGGACGCAGATAATCTTCAGCTGTTTGCATCATGTGTGAAAGGGAAACTCAAGACAATAACCAGACCGGATATGCAGGAAACTGTCCAGATTGAATATTAGATGACGTTCTAGGATATAGAGTGAATATCTAGTTATATTCACGCAATGTTCCTGTGCAAAGTGCAACTGTCAATTCAATGAGCTCTTGCAAAAAGGACCAGCGTTAACCAATCAAATCCTCTAATGGATCTATTACTGAAATGGCACTCTTGTATGGTCTTCCATGTCTCTCAGATACCTGAATTAACCCCTTAATTCTAGTTCTAGTTTTTGCTGTAATTGCTCAGTTTTAATAGATTTTCGTGTGTTACTAGTATTTCATAGAAGGCGGCTAACGTGGTGGATCAGTGTGTGCCACAGTGTGTGTCACAGTGTGTGTCACAGTGAGAGTGACAAAGAGGTGTGAGCCTTTTAATTACACAACTGACATATGTAGGAATGCAAGGATTGGTGTGTGTGTATGTGTGTGTGTGTTTGTTTCGGCCCCGACCCGGCCCTGACCTTGTGCCCCTGTGTATGTATGTACATATGAATGCTTTTAACCCCCTTTGTCGGTGTGTGAGTGTGTGTGTGAAATGCAAAGCGTCCAAGATATCCTAAGCGGCCCTCCGTTAGCTCGCTCACCTGTTGCGCGGCACCAAGTCCAAAGCAAGCGGCAGCTGACAGGGTCAAAGTGCATCCTTCATTGTGTGTGTGTGTGTGAGTAGCTATTGTTGTTCTTTCTCCTTTTTTTCAAGCCACCCTGTGTTCTGTAACTCTAGTCTTTTTATAGCTGCTCTATTACCACACACACACACACACACACACACGCACACACACACACACACACACACACACACACACACACACACACACACACACACACCACACACACACACACACACACACACACACCACACACACACACACACACACACACTTCACACACTGCACACACTGAAGGCAACAGTGAAAGCTACGGTGCTGCTGTCGATTTCCAGTCCTCTCGATCAGCCACAGTGCGGATCGGCTTTCACACCCGCCTGTTCTCTGCTTAGCACTGAAGCACCTTCACTTTACACACACAACACACACCACACACACACACACACACACACACACACACACACACACACACACACACACACACACACACACACACACACACACACACACACACACACACACACACACACACACACACACACACACACACACACACACACACACACACACACACACACACACACACACACACACACACGCTAATGACTATTAGCAAGTGATTGGGAAGCATTGGAAAGCAATACTTTCACCGACTGTGTGAACGTGAACATTAATAGAATATCACCTCCATCTTCAGAGCAACCTGACTGTTGTAACATTAGCGTTAAGAAAGCTTACTTAAATATCTGCCACAACATAAGTAACCGGATCAGAGTAACATTAAGTACAGTCCGCGGCATATCACATCATAATGTATCATATATCTCCTTATCTGAATCAGCTGAGCCGTATCTGGCCGTGCAACACTCACAGCGTCACATACTGTATGCAGAAGTATTATTTTAAGCAACACATTAAGTTGAGGAAACACTCGAGTCAAATGTAATGAAATGTAATGAAAGTCAGCTGTCCAATCTTCCTATTCCAATCCCAAAAAACTATTTTCCATCTTCTCCACCCTCTTGGACCCACCCAAAGTCCCTCCCCCCTCCTCACTTCTGTCAAGCGACTTTGTTAACCACTTTGAAAAAAAGGTTGATGATATTCGCTCTTCTTTTTCTGACTCACCTTTACTGACCGCTGGGTCACCAGACCCTCCTTTCAACCACTCACTAACCTCCTTTTCCCCTCTCTCTCCAAGTGAGGTTCTTACCCTCATTACCTCTGCCCGCCCTACCACCTGTCCTCTGGACCCCATCCCTTCAAACCTCCTTCAGACTATCGCTCCTGAAATTCTACCGTTTCTCACCCATTTCATCAACACCTCTCTAACTTCTGGTCACTTTCCAAACAGTCTCAAGGAGGCGAGAGTAAACCCTCTCCTAAAGAAACCCACTCTCAACCCGTCCGATGTTATAAACTACAGGCCTGTGTCTCTCCTCCCATTCCTGGCTAAAACACTTGAACGCGCTGTCTTTAAACAACTCTCCTGTTATCTCCACCAGAACAACCTCCTGGATCCGCACCAGTCTGGTTTCAAGGCAGGTCACTCCACAGAAACGGCCCTCCTCGCTGTCACTGAGGAACTGCACATTGCTAAAGCTGCATCCCTCTCCTCTGTCATCATCATGTTGGACCTGTCAGCTGCATTCGACACGGTGAACCATCAGATCCTCCTTCGCACTCTCCAAGAACTTGGAGTTTCAGGCTCTGCACTCTCCCTCCTCGCCTCATACCTCAAAGACCGTACCTACAGGGTAACTTGGAGAGGGTCTGAGTCTGACCCTTGTCAATTAACTACAGGGGTCCCTCAGGGCTCTGTTCTTGGTCCCCTCCTTTTCTCTCTGTACACAAACTCGCTCGGATCGGTCATTAGCCCGCATGGTTTTTCTTACCACTGCTACGCTGACGACACCCAATTAATTCTGTCCTTTCCCCGCTCAGAGACCCAAGTCGTCGCACGCATCTCTGCTTGTCTAGCTGACATCTCTCAGTGGATGTCTGCCCATCACCTCAAGCTCAACCTTGACAAGACTGAACTGCTTTTCCTTCTGGGAAAAGATTGTCCTACTCTTGACCTGACGATCAACATCGGCACCTCTGTTGTTTCCCCGACTCAGACCGCAAGGAATCTGGGTGTGACCCTAGATAACAACCTCTCCTTCACTGCAAACATCGCTGCTACAACTCGTTGCTGCAGATATACGCTGTACAACATCAGGAAGATTCGTCCCCAGCTGACCCAGAAAGCCACCCAGGTTCTGGTCCAGGCTCTCGTCACCTCACGCCTAGACTATTGCAACTCCCTCCTGGCTGGTCTACCTGCATGTGCCATCCGACCTCTGCAGCTCATCCAGAATGCAGCGGCTCGTCTGGTCTTCAACCTTCCAAAATGTTCCCACACCACTCCGCTCCTTCGCTCCCTTCACTGGCTCCCGGTAACTGCTAGAATCCACTTCAAGACACTAGTACTTGCATACCATGCTGCGAATGGATCTGGCCCTTCCTACATCCAGGACATGGTTAAACTGTACACCCCAGCGCGTGCAATCCGCTCGGCATCAGCCAAACGACTCGCTGCACCCTCGCTGCGAGGTGGACCCAAGTTCCCATCAGCAAAAACACATGGGTTTGCTATCCTGGCTCCAAGATGGTGGAATGAGCTCCCCATTGACATCAGGACAGCAGAAAGCCTGCACGTCTTCCGGCGCAGACTGAAAACTCATCTCTTTCGACTCCACTTCGAGCGATAGAATTACTAACAAAGCACTTATATACTAATATACTAACATAGGACTGGCTTATCTATAGCCAGCTGACAAAGCACTTATATACTAACATAGGACTGGCCTATCTATAGCCAGCTGAGTAGCACTTGAAATGTGTGGCTCTATGATACCTGCTGTACTTATATGATTCTGTTTTTCTTCTGGGCTGTGTCTTCCTGGTCGTATGTACTTATTGTAAGTCGCTTTGGACAAAAGCGTCTGCTAAATGCAATGTAATGTAATAATGTAATGTGTTTTAGACGGGCAGTGATATCATAAACCTGTTAATGTACGCATTCAAACACTTGTTCTGTTACCAGCTGTGTTCACCTTGCAGGTGCAGCTCTGTGGCTTTGATCCTGGATCAAGTGTTTAAGTCATGGATGTTTAAAGTTTAACTTCTTCATATGTCTAATATTATAGTTGACTTTTCATTCAGGAAGTATGACGCTGCGCTGTCAGTGCACTTCTCCATGTTTGTGATTGGTCGAATGCTCCAAATACCACCCCTCATGTGAACGCGCACCTAACTAGACAGGACACGGCTGGCTTGAGCGATCCACTTGATAAGCAGCGTTGTAGGACCGCTTAGCGAGAGCGCGTATGTTTTGGATTAGGTAAACCGGGTAACTCAAACATATCCAGGTTATGTTGAATCGGCTTCGTCGTACAGGCCTCTGGTCCATTCTCACATAGTTATCTCTGGGATTTAAACCTGCAACCTCCTTGTGTAGATGTCTGAATCTGACCTGATCAGCTTCATGTTCACAGTCGTCTCTCGAAAGCTGTTTCCACCCCCGTAACTGATGATTCGTTTTATTATCCAATTCCACTATTGATAACTTTCAATCATTTTCAATTGTCGCTAAATAATGAGTCCTGCTCTTCAGACGTCCTCTGAGTTCAACGAAACATTTCATAAATACCAGTCAGAAACCCAGGTATTTAATTTACACACACACACACACACACACACACACACACACACACACACACACACACACACACACACACACACACACACCACACACACACACACACACACACACACACACACACACACACACACACACACACACATACACACACACACACACACACACACACATACACACACACACACACACACACACACACACACACACACACACACACACACACACACACACACACACACACACACACAGAGAGACAAAGCTCAGGGAGTGTGTGACCCCTGACTGTGTCTCTATTCCTGCCTGCATCAGGGTCAGAGTTGACAGCGGTCCGCATGCTGCTTTTACAGGCAGTAAAAGGCTGCAACTGAATACACAAGTCAAGGTAAAGAGGGGGGGGGGGGGGGGGGGGGGGGGGGCAGGTGTGGCTCGACTCGAAGCTCCCGTTTAAAGATCAGTCGTATATGTTTTCTCTGTCAGGCGATAAATAATGTTGGTTATAGGATATGATGAGGACTGATGGAGGCTTAACATTCAACTCATAGCACAGTGACTACATTAGTCGGGATTCAGATATTCCTCGTCGTTTCTATAGTAACACGATGAGTCTTAACGCATGAACCTAATTTGAAAAGAGCTTTTAAGACCCAACTCAAGACCCAATTTGGCTTTAATTGATTTGTATTTATTCTTGTCATGTGTTAATTGATTTCTGTCGGAATCAATCAATCAATGTTTTATTTATATTGCCCAATATCACAAATGTTACATGTCTCAGTGGACTTCACAAATTGACAAAAATACATCTAATATTTTTCTATTTTCATTCATAAAATATTAATTCATTGTTCAATTAAGTTTTATTGTTTAAATAGGAAATAGAGTACAAACTTAAAAATGTATTACTGACATTAAGTTGAATCATCAGTTTAATTAAATAAATGAAAACGTCCGTGTATACATATATAGACAAAGCAAAGTATGAATTGTATTTTCTTAAAAGAAATTGATAGGAACAGATATTAAATGATTTTGTAGAAACATAGACAGAAAACCTTGGAGAGAGACTGAAAGCGACACAAGCAGAGACAGGATAGGGGACAGAGGAAATTCTCTGAGTTCTTGTCTTTCTTTTTAAGTGTGAAAGCAAGAAGAAACACACACATACACACACACACACACACACACACACACACACACACACACACACCTGTCTGAGCAGCAGCTGTCCTGGGAATCGATCTGTCACTCCTGGAGCGTGGCGAGGATGAGCCTTTGTGTCTTTGTAAAAAGACACTGTTATGACTTTCTGTGTGTGTGTGTGTGTGTCCATGCCTGTGTTAATGCGTGTTAATTTGTGAGAGGTGAAAGAGTGTGTGTGTGTGTGTGTGTTTGTGTATGACTATTTATGTTGGCGTGTCTGTGTGTCTCCGCTCCGGCATTCGACCTCTCGTTGGAGCCTGAAGATCTGAGACAACTGACAAAACCAAATCTGTATCAGCAAAAAGAACAGTTTGTGTCTTTGTCTTGACTACCTAACTTATATTGTCTAAGAGTACACAAGTGTGTGTGTGTGTGTTTGTGTGTGTGTGTGTGAAAAAAAGTGTGTTACACTGAAATGTAACAGATCAGAATAAACTTTCCAACTTTAAACGTGGCTGCTGTTGGATGTTGCGGAGAGTAAACACCGTTACAGCGTCTGTTTATCTGATGGGTTTTTTAATAAGCAGAAGACAGTTAAGCCCCGCCCCCTTCCCCCTAAATGCTCCAATCACAGCTGAGCAATTGACAAAAGGCAGCATCCATGGGACCTTTGCCAATTTCCCATGGGAGTGGGCTCATTTCCCCCTGGGATACGTATTTCAACACTGATTCTTTCAACTTTCAATAAATGAAAAATATCGTGTCAACAATCAACGAGACCTTTTCAACCTGCAAGCCCTAATCGTTTCATTGTTTACTTAAGTACTGTATGGCATTCAACTGATCAGTGTTTCCTTATGTTATGGTTTTGGTTATTATTTCATCATGCAGTTACTTTTTGTCCTTACGTTAACCTTGTGTGATCTCGTGTGTGTATTGTCCTGTGTTTCACTCTTATTCTAATTTCACTATGGGATCAATAAACGTCTGTCTTATCTTATCTTATCTAATGAGCATCTATGATTGGACTCACGGTAATACTCAAAGACGTTTTAAAGTCTATCGATGACGCTTTCTGTGGGAGAAACCATTATTCTTCCTTTGTGTATTCATATTTTTGACTGTGGAAGATATCAGGCAATCATTAAAGTGTCATGTCCTGTTACATTACATTGCATTTAGCTGACGCTTTTGTCCAAAGCGACTTACAATAAGTACATACGACCAGGAAGACACAGCCCAGAAGAAAAACAGAATCATAAAGTACATCAGGTATCATAGAGCCAAACATTTCAAGTGCTACTCAGCTGGCTTTAGAGAAGCCAGTCCTTTGTTAGTATATAAGTGCCTTGTTAGTAATTCTATCGCTCGAAGTGGAGTCGAAAGAGATGAGTTTTCAGTCTGCGGCGGAAGATGTGCAGAACCCACGTGTTTTTGCTGATGGGAACTTGGGTCCACCTCGCAGCGAGGGTGCAGCGAGTCGTTTGGCTGATGCAGAGCGTAGTGCACGCGCTGGGGTGTACGGTTTAACCATGTCCTGGATGTAGGAAGGGCCAGATCCATTCGCAGCATGGTATGCAAGTACCAGTGTCTTGAAGTGGATTCTAGCAGTTACCGGGAGCCAGTGGAGGGAGCGGAGGAGCGGAGTGGTGTGGGAACATTTAGGAAGGTTGAAGACCAGACGAGCCGCTGCATTCTGGATGAGCTGCAGAGGTCGGATGGCACATGCAGGTAGACCAGCCAGGAGGGAGTTGCAGTAGTCTAGGCGTGAGGTGACGAGAGCCTGGACCAGAACCTGGGTGGCTTTCTGTGTCAGCTGGGGACGAATCTTCCTGATGTTGTACAGCGTGTATCTGCAGTAACGGGTTGTAGCAGCGATGTTTGCCAACAACATTACTTAAAGGTGGGTAGGTCATTCACTTCAGAAACACTTTTTGTTATAAAGCGTCTAACAAGTAACATGTAATGTATTCCATGGAATGCTCTGAACATCCCGATAGCAATGAATACATTACATGCTTTGACAATAAATACTTAAAGAAATGTCATCTGTGGAAGTACTGTAGAAAGCACGACCAATCATCTGAGCCGGCTAAAGTAACTGGATAGCCTACCTGCCTGTCAGCCTTCCATCTGGGCACAAACTTTTCTTTGAATAATATTTCTTGTTGCATAACAGAGATAGAGAAAGGAAATAGGTGAGAGACACACGTTGATCCAATATGTAATGTAACAGTTATTCCTCCATTTGTGTGTCAATGTGTGTGTGTGTGTGTGTGTGTGTGTGTGTGTGTGGTGTAAGTCCATCATGTTGTTTTACACACACATATTGGTGAGGGATAGTGCTTAACAGCTGGGATGATATGTGTGTCATCTGTTTTGGCACTGTCATTTATACAAGGTCACACACACACACACACACACACACACACACACACACACACACACACACACACACACACACACACACACACACACACACACACACACACACACACACACACACACACACACACACACACACACACACACACACACACACACACACACACACACAACCTGCTGCTGAACTGACTACCTGTAGCATGTAAACGGATGACAGATTACATTGGCTGACGCTGTCCAGATGAATGTGTGTGTGTTATGGGGTGTGATTGGGGCTCTGATCACTCCACAGACTCAGCTGAGCCCCGCCAGTAAATCACACACACACACACACACACACACACACACACACACACACACACACACACACACACACACACACACACACACACACACACACACACACACACACACACACACACACACACACACACACACACACAATCTTCGACAACATCCTTGATTAGTCTCATCCGACAGCCTCTATTGAAGTCTAATTAAAGAATACAGTGTGTGTGTGTGTGTGTGTGTGTGTGTTGTACCTAGTAGCCAGTTGCCTCCATCACCCCCTTGGGAAATCTGTCCCTCCCTCTCTCTTCTTCTGTGTTTTATTCCTCGCTTGCTCTCACCCTCATGTCCCCTTCTCATCCTGGACTTTCTCTCTCGTCATCTTTCTTTCATTCTTCGTGGCGACCATCGCTCATCCTCTTTGTTCTCCACTGCTTACGTTTCCCGCCTTTCACACTCAGATGTTATCCCCCCCCCCCCCCCCCCTTGTTTACTTTCTGCCAGTTTACATTTCTCTTCCAAATCTGACTAAGTGTGGAAAAAGTACTCCAGGCTTGTATCTGGTTCGGTTACATTAAACCTGACTAATTGTAACCAAATGACGGCGTGGAAACACACGTGTAGCTTGATTATCTCTTCCTCCAAACACTGGATGCAATAAACATCGCTTGTTTGTCCGTGACTAAAATATGTGTAAACTTATAGAGGCCATGTTGGTATTCAAGGGATAATGTACAGCACAACCTGATTGGCCGAGAGGAATCCCGACGCAAATCGGTTGTACGGTTTCTTTTCTGGGGAGTTTAAAAGTATGTTTTGGATGATTTAGTTTACTGTAAATGTTCCTCTTGTGTCGTGTATTTATTTAACTTAACTAAAGTAATTGTTTATGCTTTTATTTTTGAAGTGATCATCCTTAGCAACAGTCTGTTCTCCTTAGCAACGGTCTGTCATGGGGCTTTCACACTAACGCGGTTCCAGGGCCGGTTCGGAGCTGGAGCGTGAAAAGCACCGGGTTTTCCTGTTCACACCGCAGCGGAGCCGCCTCTAAGCTCCGGAATCCGGTTCGCTTCAAGCACCAAAAAATTGTCGGTCTAGAAAGCAAGCACCGCATACGTCACGCTTACGTCGGAGGCGGGGGCAGGGGCGGGGGCAGGGGCGGGATCAACCTCTAACAACAACAACAAGCCAGTTTATCCAGCTTGTACACAACGATGGAGAAACTTAACCAGCAGCAGTGGTCCACTCAAGAGACCAGCTACCTACTGGGAATCTGGTCTTCCGAAGAGCTACAGAGGAAGCTGGAGGGGGGCACAGGGTCCAAAGCAATTCTACAACAATTACAGCAAGAGATGGCAACCGCTGGTTTTGACCGCACCGTTGAACAGATTGGCAACAAATTGAAAAAAGTCAAGAAGGATTATCGGGACCAAAAGCCAGACGTCGGACGGAGTGGCGGTTTGGCTTTAGGAAGCAGCCACGCCAACGGTTGAGGCATGACGCAAACGATGACGCAATGACGCAGCACCAGTCGGGCTCTGAGCGGTGTGAACAGAGCGGGAGCTGAACCGAAGAACCGGTTCCGAACCAGAAAAGCTCTAGCACGGATCTAGAATGGGAAAAGCCTTGGTGTGAAAGGGGCAATAGTGAAAATGAACATGAGAGTTCATTAATCATTTGTTTCTCTGGGAAAAGGGAACTCCTGCTTCAATTGTTACAATACACATCATAGATTATAGTTATAATTATTTCTTAGAACAATAAATGTAAGAGACACAAAGTTCCCCGACAAAACACTTGATTCAGTTTGAAGGAAACTTTCCATTTACGGTAGGGATGATCCTCTTTGACGCTGATAGAGTGGAACACATAAAAAAAACACTCGAGTGACGGGAAGAGAAACTGAGACGAAAGAGAGAAGGAGAAGGCCAGAGGAGATGAAGATATGTAGGTAGAGTGTGTGTGTGTGTGTGTGTGTGTGTGTGTGTTGAACAGGTTTAATCAGAGAGGGCCTTGTCCAGAAACATATTTGTGGCCCCCGGCCTCCTAATTCATCCTGGCCCTGCTGGCCTTGGGCCACTAATGAAACCGACCAAGGTTAACCAGCCACACACACACACACACACACACACACACACACACACACACACACACACACACACACACACACACACACACACACACACACACACACACACACACACACACACACACACACACACACACACACACACACACACACACACACACACACACACACACACACACACACACACACACACACACACACACACACACACCACACACACACACACACACACACACACACACACACACACACACACACACACACACACACACACACACACAAACTGTAATCTACTGAGAGTTCTTCACGTACATACTCCAAATACTCACTTCCTCCCAATCCGTCACATATGGGCACCTTGGACCTCAACAGTGTGTGTGTGTGTGTGTGTGTGTGTGTGTGAGTGTGTGTGTGTGTGGGTAAAGGTGAACTCTCTCTCTCTCAGTGTCAGAAAGCCCAAAAGCCGACAGTAAAGCATAAAGCGATCACGTCGGCTTTTCCAATAAAAGCGCACCAATCGAGAGTTGTTGCAGCTTTGTGTTTGCTCTCTCTCCCGGCGAAGATTCCACGAGTTCATTGAGTTTGTCCCCTGATCCCAAGACCCCCACCCGCCCTCTGAGACCCTCTGAGACCCTCTGGAAACGCCCATGACGAGGGATCATCCCCCTGTCACTATCTCCTCACATCGACCACTTGACTGTTGTGATTGGTAACTTTTGTTCTTATTTTCTTCTGTAACCCCACATGATTTGATTCTTCTTTTTTAAAGGCAATATTCTTTTCATGACAAGTTTGCTTATTGGGTTCTTTCTGTTTTTAATCTTTAGTGTTTGTTTCTTTATTTTGTACAATGTGGTTAAAGTTCTGGTTTAATCATTTTTTCTTTCAAAATGAAATGCTCAATCCTCAAAAAAAGAATTTATCTTTTCTTTTAGTTCCAGGTCACACCAGCCTTGTATAGTCCGGTTGAATCGAACCCTGGTGCGTTTAGCCGCTTGGTGCGGTTCGTTTGGGTCGGTGTGAACGCAGTCCGAGACCTCTGAAGTGAACTGATCAACCGGACTCTGGCCCGCTAAAATAGGTGGTCTCGGACCGCTTGCTAGCGAACTCTGGAGCGGTTCATCGCTGGTGTGAACGCAGTCTGCACCAACACATAGGAAGCGTAGTATTTACGTGTCCCAAGAACGCGGGTGTCTTCCAAAGCGTTGAAGAGTGAAGCAGAATGAAGTGTTGAACAGTAAAGTAAAAACAACTATCAAACTAAAGACAATACATAAAAGTCAGAACACCTGTCGTCGGTGAAACGCCCTCCTTACTGCAGAACATCTCATTATGTTATAATGTTTTTTAACGGACGTTGTCTGATTATATAATCATATGCGCGGGCCGCTAGTGTCTGTTGATCTCCAGATTAACAGCAGCATGAGAATAACCTGCCGAAAGTGCCGATGCTCCATGGCGCAGGCTCTGGTAGAAATTGCCGGGATTTGCGTTTTTACCCCCTGAATGTCTGACCAATGGTTGAACAGCATTTCCGTGCACATGACTTGTGTTTCAAGTTTATAGTCCGTTCGAGTTTTGTGAACGCAAACCGAACCTTCTGAGAAAGGAAACGATGTAACAAACTGTCGTCTGGTGCGCCCCAGAGAAGCGACTATTCGGTGTGAATGCGACCTCAATTGTAATAAAGTCATCTCGGGTCAGGACATCTATTTTTCTACACTTTTTAATGTTTGGTAAATGTTGAAAATACACCTTTGACTGACAGAACAATATTCCGTTTTGAGGTATCAATGGTTTTCTAGTTTGTATCTTGTCGTGTTTCTTGGCTAATACCTTTTTGACCAACATGATAGGGACATCAAAAGGCAGGACACAGTCTGAATTTGTTTACAAATCTTGACAAAAGTACGACTTTTTTAAATTGAAATAAATGTACACGTGGTTTTTCTAATACATTAGTCTTGAACTAATTGAAGTCTGCAATGTAATAAGTATTGACTCACTCTGCCAATTTAACATCTGGGCTTTTCGTCATGTAAGGTATATAATAATTAAGTCATAAATGATCTCCTGTTTTATTTCTTGTTGTTGTTGTTTAGTTTTAATGAGATGTTTTGGTCTGGAAATCTATTTTTCAACACTTTGTATGTTTTGGTAAATGTTAAAAATACACCATATGTGAGTATATGGGTACATGTATTATTGTTACTATCCTTTATTTCCTTATCTATTAATTTCCTTTTAAATATTATCTTCTACATTACTTTACTTTTACCTATACATGTATCTACTTATTTAGTTATTTCATTTACTAGCTGGGACCGGGAGGGGGGGAAAGGGAAAATAAATATTGCCTGTAAACTCTGTGCCTGACCTTTACACCAGCGAGGCATATTGCACACTTTTAGAGGTAATAAAACCGGTCGAAGGTCGTCATCCATGTTCGTCTCCACCCTCCCTCACCCCTCACCCCTCGCCCTCTCTCACTCCTGCACCTAATCTGACGGAGGGAGGGTCAGCAGGTTATTGGGACAGTTTGCAGGGTGAGTGAGGTCACTCTTCTCAACCTGTAGGGTGATATTAACCTGCTAATACCCAACTCAGTGCCTAAACCCTGCAAGGTCAGGGCGGCTATCAGCATCCTTACATGGGACACACACACACACACACACACACACACACACACACACACACACACACACACACACACACACACACACACACACACACACACACACACACACACACACACACACACACACACACACACACACACACACACGCACGCACACACACATACCATGTATACATCACTTCAGGGGACATTCCATTGACTTACATGCATTACCTGGAGACTTATCCTAACCTTAACCATAACCAACACATGCCTAACCCTAACCCTAACCAAGTCTTCACCCTAAAATTAATTATTATACCTCCAATTTGTCCCCATAAGGGAGGCGAGTCCCCACACGTGAATGTGTAAAGAGATTTAGGTCCCCACAAGTATAGTAATGCTAGGCCACACACACTCACACACACACACGCACGTGCACACACACACACACACACACACACACACACACACACACACACACACACACACACACACACACACACACACACACACACACACACACACACACACACACACACACACACACACACACACACACACAGGGTGGTGGAGGCCCCTAAGTACTTGGCTCCTTGAGATCTTCAGGGTTAAGCAGATCAAGGTCTGATCCATACTGGAGATGAAACGTGTGGCCGTTCTCCAAGCTCCTCATTTCTTTCAGTTGTGTAAAAACTGTGTAAACATACTTTCCGAGACAAAACGGAAGAGGCTTAAGGAGGACTTTTGCTCTCTGAACGATGTAAAAATAATCTAATTACCAAAGTACAGGAAACATTCGAGGATTCAAGAGAAATACGTGTCTCAAATCCTGTTTATGGATAAGGAGAGTGCGTCATTTACAGTCTGGAGAGCAATGAACTTCACTTCCTAAATACAGAGCGTCCTCCTGACTTAAAGAAAACAGTGATATATGCAATAGCAGCCTTTGATGAAACAACACAAATCAATGTAAGACTCATGAGTCACTTGTGTTTATCACTCATCGCGGTGGCAGGGCGTCTCTCAGAGCAGATCGTCTGCGAGATGAAGGTGTTTAACCCTCTCCGGAGCAAATGAGTGGAACTTGTTTAAAACTGCAAAGAAACAATTTGACACTTAACTCCAATGCTATTACTAACCACATTCATTTCCAACAGAAAGCTTTACAAACTGTGGTCACAGCTTTGGTCCGTTTTGAAGTAGAACATATCATAACGGACTCTTTTTGACCTTCTTATCTAAATATATCTTCCTGAAGTAAGGGGGCATTTTTAGACCTTTTAACATGTTTTAAAGTCACAGTTTATTAGTTTGTCTTTAGGTAGGCTTAGTTTGCATGATATCCTGTAAAACAAAATAAGAGTACTGTGAAGTTTTGAAGGTAGCTTGACTAGTAAGCCAATTACATTTCATTCTGTTACAGCAGGGGTGCCCAATACGTCGATCGGTAGGTAGTGTGGGTAGATCGCATGGCATTGAAAAAGAAAAAGTTAGCTTATCATCCATTATTACATTACATTACATTGCATTTAGCAGACGCTTTTGTCCAAAGCGACTTACAATAAGTACATACGACCAGGAAGACACAGCCCAGAAGAAAAACAGAATCATATAAGTACAACAGGTATCATAGAGCCACACATTTCAAGTGCTACTCAGCTGGCTATAGATAAGCCAGTCCTATGTTAGTATATAAGTGCTTTGATAGTAATTCTATCGCTCGAAGTGGAATCTAAAGAGATGAGTTTTCAGTTTGCGCCGGAAGATGTGCAGGCTTTCTGCCGTCCTGATGTCAATGGGGAGCTCATTCCACCATCTTGGAGCCAGGATAGCAAACCCACGTGTTTTTGCTGATGGGAACTTGGGACCACCTCGCAGCGAGGGTGCAGCGAGTCGTTTGGCTGATGCAGAGCGGAGTGCACGCGCTGGGGTGTACAGTTTAACCATGTCCTGGATGTAGGAAGGGCCAGATCCATTCGCAGCATGGTATGCAAGTACTAGTGTCTTGAAGTGGATTCTAGCAGTTACCGGGAGCCAGTGAAGGGAGCGAAGGAGCGGAGTGGTGTGGGAAAATTTTGGAAGGTTGAAGACCAGACGAGCCGCTGCATTCTGGATGAGCTGCAGAGGTCGGATGGCACATGCAGGTAGACCAGCCAGGAGGGAGTTGCAGTAGTCTAGGCGTGAGATGACGAGAGCCTGGACCAGAACCTGGGTGGCTTTCTGGGTCAGCTGGGGACGAATCTTCCTTATGTTGTACAGCGTATATCTGCAGCAACGAGTTGTAGCAGCGATGTTTGCAATGAAGGAGAGGTTGTTATCCAGGGTCACACCCAGATTCCTTGCGGTCAGAGTCGGGGAAACAACAGAGGTGCCGATGTTGATCGTCAGGTCAAGAGTAGGACAATCTTTTCCCGGAAGGAAAAGCAATCCATCCTTATTATGGCATTTGCCACTTGATTGCCGTACAGGTAAGCATTACATTACATTACATTGCATTTAGCTGACGCTTTTATCCAAAGCGACTTACAATAAGTACATTCGACCAGGAAGACACAACCCTGAAGAAAACAGAATCATATAAGTACATCAGGTTTCATAGAGCCAAACATTTCAAGTGCTACTCAACTGGCTATAGATAAGCCAGTCCTTTATTAGTATACAAGTGCTTTGTTAGTAATTCTATCGCTCGAAGTGGAGTCGAAAGAGATGAGTTTTCAGTCTGCGCCGGAAGGTGTGTAAGCTTTCTGCCGTCCTGATGTCAATGGGGAGCTCATTCCACCATCTTGGAGCCAGGATAGCAAACCCACGTGTTTTTGCTGATGGGAACTTGGGTCCCCCTCGCAGCGAGGGTGCAGCGAGTCGTTTGGTTGATGCAGAGCGGAGTGCACGCGCTGGGGTGTACAGTTTAACCATGTCCTGGATGTAGGAAGGGCCGGATCCATTCGCAGCATGGTACGCAAGTACTAGTGTCTTGAAGTGGATTCTAGCAGTTACCGGGAGCCAGTGAAGGGAGCGGAGGAGCGGAGTGGTGTGGGAACATTTAGGAAGGTTGAAGACCAGACGAGCCGCTGCATTCTGGATGAGCTGCAGAGGTCGGATGGCACATGCAGGTAGACCAGCCAGGAGGGAGTTGCAGTAGTCTCGGCGTGAGGTGACGAGAGTCTGGACCAGAACCTGGGTCGCTTTCTGGGTCAGCTGGGGACGAATCTTCCTGATGTTGTAAAGCGTATATCTGCAGCAACGGGTTGTAGCAGCGATGTTTGCAGAGAAGGACAGGTTGTTATCTAGGATCACACCCAGATTCCTTGCGGTCAGAGTCGGGGAAACAACAGAGGTGCCGATGTTGATTGTCAGGTCAAGAGTGGGACAATCAAAGCCAGTCTGAAATCTCATATTCTCTAACACGCAGTTCACCACGTATGCACGGTCAACTGCGCCAGCTGCAAATCACTAGCCCCCCCCCGCTCGTGACAAACAGGGCCTCACCACATGACTTTGGGCAGGGGCGGCCCTGTAGGTAGATCACTTTGATTTGGTCATTTTAAAAGTAGCTCTCAAGCTGAAAAGGCGTGGGCACCCCTGGGTTACAGGATGTAAATCTGCCCCTGGGTCACCCACCTTATAGAAAGCTTTTCGGACTTTGAACTAAAGACTTTGACTTGCTAAAGTACGGTGGCCGCCAGGTCCAAAACAGGGATTATAAAGTTGACCAACTGTCACTGTTGACCTCAAATATAGCTGTTCTCGTCTTATTTGAACGATGATCGCATGACGCCTTGCGATGGTCTGCTGTATGCTATCTAGCTAACATAGTCATTTCAAATAAACTGACAAAACACTTACAGTTATGAAACAGACTAATTCTGCAACAGTGACAGTTGGCCAATTTCATAATCCCCAAACGGTCCCAGCTGTGTGCGTCACTTTTTAATGTCCCCTGATTTCCGTATTTCCTTTAGCTTGTGTTTCGTTTCTGCAGTGCTTTTAGTCAACTCTGCTCATGTTTCTTACACTTTTTGTGAGCAGATTTGGGCCGTGCTAATGTTTCTAAACCACTTTACCTTTAATCCAATCGTCATGTGGATTTACAGCCTCTTCCTCCTGCTTTGCTTTTGAAAATGTTTCATTAAAGAACTTCAAAAGAGTAAGAAAGCCCATCAATCCCACACACTTTCCCTCTGTGTCTCTTTTTATTAGTTTCTTGTCTTTTACCATCTCCCTTCCAGACACACACACACACACACACACACACACACACACACACACACACACACACACACCACACACACACACACACACACACACACACACACACACACACACACACACACACACACACACACACACACACACACACACACACACACACACACACACACACACACACCACACACACACACACAACACACACACACACACCACACACACACACACAGAGAAGCACACTCTGCACAGGTCGGGTGCGTTTGATTTATCCCACAGAGTTTCCTCCATGGCTCATTTCCGTAAATCACATGTCAGTGTGTTTGTAGCCAGAAGGACGTTAACAAGAGGCCGCAGTCCAAACACAGAGGGCATAAAAAAAAACCTGAAAACACTCTCGACACACTCTACTCTACGGCCACATCCATCAACGCGGAGACGGAGGAGGTCGGAAAAATTTCATGCGGAGACGACGAGGAAATGTGTTGTCATCTGAAGAGCGCTGTTGAAAGAAAGTGTGTGTGTGTTTGAAGTGTGTTTGTGTCTCACACTTTCTCAAGTCGGACCACATGCCGAGCCGAGGGAGGGACGGCGAGTTCAGCCTGATATCTGTGTGTATCTCACTGCGTGGTGTACACACACACACACACACACACACACACACACACACACACACACACACACACACACACACACACACACACACACACACACACACACACACACACACACACACACACACACACACACACACACACACAGATGCATGAACAAGTTCTCTGGGGTAAAAGTTCAAATACAACCAGGGTTAGGGCTCGGGCGGCGGCCGCTGTTGCTATGGAAACAGCCACTTAGACGCTCCTTCCTGTGAAGTTGTCCTGAAGGCGAACTGGCGGTTTTGTGTGTGTGTGTGTGTTTCCCCACGCTGCAGTGATTCAATAAGATATTATCTACCGTCCTCCCACCCAGTCTCCTCCTCCCGTTTTACTAAATACTTCCTCTCTGGCCTCAGGGGTCAGAGGTCACTCTTTAAACCGGGCCTGGAGTCTGGCCTTGAGTTCGGCCTGCGCTGGGTTTTATAAGAAAAGCCACTTTTAAAAGTCTCCGCTTTTAAAAAGTTCTCAAACAAAGATCTGAAGAGGCAGACGCCCTGCTGAACGTCTCCTTCTGGTTCTGCCTCATTCCTGCAGGAAACCAACCAATTGATTGAGGTCATTGGTTGTCAGTGGTTCACAAATGTTGAGGCTTAAGATCCTTAAAGTAAACCTCCAACCTATTGTCCCAACTTAAAAAGCGACACAGTCTATCTCTGTGTTGCAGCAATAAGTTATATTTGGAGGGGAACTACTGACTTAGCCGATCCTAGCATCCTAGCCAAGTAGTTTCTTTGGCTTAACCTAAACAAGCTGCCACATTTTCAAAATGTTCCTCACAGGTTTAGAGGACGTGTTAAATTCATGCCGCTCGAAGGTGAGCTAATTACGAAACGCTCCTGTTGGTTGTGTTAGACGAGAAGGGACATGGTATGGATTACTTGTCGCTTATGCCATGTAACTTTCATTCAGGATAAGTTGGGCAACTCAGGAATGTACGGACGTTGTACAATCAATTACAAAAGACAAGTTCTTTGCCAGTATTTCCAAACACACACATCAGAGTGAAACACACATGCTTTAGACTTTTTCATTACATTACATTTAATTTCATGAGATGTTTCTTGTTAGACGCTTTTATCCAAAGCGAATTACATACTCAATACTGTGGACAATCCCCACAGGAGCAATTTGGGGTGAAGTGTCTCAGGGACACAACGACATGCTGACTGCAGTGGGGTTTGAACCTGTGACCCCTGATCCGAACACATACGCACAATCCACTGCGCCACACACCTTTCATGCATTGCACTTAGACTTATATTTATATTTCATTTCCAAAAATTACAGTTTACATTTTCAAAACAGCATACATATTTTTATATGAATGTGTTGAAGTGACAATCAGGGTTTCGGAGTTGGAGTTACGTTTGGACTTAATACAATATTACAAATCTAATACAAGAGTCCTGCATAAATTCATGAAGGTTATAAAGTTCAGGATTTATTGAGACTCTTTTCCAGTTGATAAAACTTCATTGTCTTTTTTTAAACTTTGTGATCCTGTTAAAACGTGTTTTTATTATTGTGTCCATTCAAAGAATAAACCTCTCCCTTTGTCTTTTTTTTATTATCTTGCCCTTAAATTCCTTACAAAGACCCCTAAATGGCCTGTTAGACTTTATAGAAAGGTAAATAGATACCACGAAGGGTCCTTCTGGTATTGATCACACACAATCACACGCTGTTCCCCACAGGAGCCGTTCTGTGGCCCTGAGCACGACAACACATTGATGTATTAACTGCCTCTGTGACAGATGTGTGTGAGTGTGTGTCGATTGTAATCCGTGTTGCTTCGATTAGCGCCAAACATTCCCCTCCCACCTTTTCCCGCGAGACAAGCTGTCAAATCAGAGCAGAGGAAGAGATAGAAAAGTGAGTAAAGAAAAAGAGGAGGGATGAACGAACGACTAGAACATGGGATGACTGATATGGAAACAGAAATAAAACGAGGAAGTGCTAAAGAGATAAGGAAGAAAACAGATGAAGAGATAAAACAGGGAGAGTTCACATTCTGTAAATACCAGACTTCCTTTGGTTTATACAAGCATGACTTTTCTCTCAGTGGAAACAGAAAATGCTTCACAATTAAGTCATTAAACGCAAAACCAGCATTTTGATAAAAGTGAAATTGAGGAAATTCACCGGGAAATTCGTTAAAAACCTCGTAACTAATTCACCAGCACTTACTATGGTATGATCTTGCTTGAAGTGAAGATATTAGTGATGTGTCGAACGAGCCGATTCTTTTGAAAGGCTCTTTGGTACGAACGAGGAGAACCGAGTCGTACTTAGTGAGAGCCGTTCTTGTTACCGTTCAATCGTTGGTCCGCACTCACTGCCTGCCAAAATCCATACGTATTCTGTGAAGACCCGCCCCCTGCTCTGATTGGTAGGTTTCAGCGCGAGGAGTGAGATGGGGTGGGTCTTAAGGGAATACGCGAGAGAGAGAAGTCATAACAAGTGGTACAGGACAGGTAGACGACGTGTTGTTCGGATGGAAAATGAGCCAAACGCGAAAACGCAGCAGCTTCAACCCAAACCCAGGCAGCGATAAAGCGCACCATTTGGAAAGGCAACATATCCTTTAAAGCAGGGTCAAGAAATAATCTCCATCGCCACTTCATTATCCTGGTGATTATTTTGCAGATAAACCTAGTAACCCCGCCCCCTTTAAAAAAACGGCTCTTTGAAAGGAACGGAGCCATAAGATCCGGTTCCCTTCAAAGAGCCATAATTCCCATCACTAGAAGATATCTGCACTTTCCTTATTGTTTGGAGCTTGATTCTTCTTTTTGCACATAAAGGCTAAGCTAAATTAGCTAAATGATATGTCACGTCATGTAAAGAGTCTTCCATCTAACTTTGAATTGAGCTACAATAGAACTGGACTTTTGCTTGGTGTTCGATATCGGGAAAGTGTGAGGAATTTAGCAGACGAGACGCTCCCAGTGGTGTTTCTCTTTCAAGTAGAGATAAAAGGGTTCAGTCCAGCGTAGGGTAAAGAACAGCCTCTTGGTTTCAAAGTACATGTCATTTGAAGTACATTTTATAATCTAGAACAAATCCTGTTTACGTAAGATATAAATACCACTGCTAAAGCTGTGAAGTCTGAGATGTTTTCTCGCAGTTCAGTCCACTGTGTACCCTCTGATTAAAGAGCCACAGGACGAGCAAATGAACCACACCTGCAGTCAAATACCTTCAGATCTCACACTGCGTACGAGGTGGAGAGAGAAAGGGAGGGAGAGGCCTTGACCTGCTGTCTTAACTCTGCTGCTTGTTTGCCCTCAGCCATCTCACTTTCTCGCAGGATTCTTTGAGCTTTACGTCCATGTCATGCCTCCAAAACACTTCAAAAACACACCCCCGGTCAAGAAGGGAGGGGCGGACAGGTGGGGGAGGAAGAGGATGGGGAGAAAAGGAAATGAAACCTCACACGGTGGCTTTGACGTGCATCTATTGGTTTTAGGCAACACTTATTATGGTAAAACAGTGACATAAATTTGAGCAAGAGGCATCGTAATGTAGAAACAGGAAACGGTCTCACCACAGGATGCGCTCATACGTTTTTCCAAAGACAAGTGATTTGTGTGTGAAAAAATCCACATCATTGTGAAGTCTTCTGATGTTAGGGTGGATGAATGCGTCCAAAAACACCGCAACTACAACCAGAAGACTCTCAACGATGATTCATTCATAGAAGTAACATGATTATTTTTGGTAGTTATTTTTTATGGAGCAATGTGGCGTAGTGGGTTGTCCGTAGGTGTTCGGATCATGGGGTCACAGGTTCAAACCCACTGCAGTCAGCATGTAGTTGTGTCCCTGAGACACTTCACCCCAAATTGCTCCTGTGGGGATTGCCCTCAGTATTGAGTATGTAAGTCGCTTTGGATAAAAGTGTCTAACAAGTAGTGCCGCCCAGCCCATAGGGGCGCTAGGGGTGCCGCCCCACCTCTTCCCACATTCAAAATATATATATTTAACTTTATTTATTTTTATTTTTTGAATGAACAAGGTAAATATCATATAATTGGTATCAGTAAAATGTATAATCTACAATAAAATCTCGTTTAAAATTGTGTTACGATGTCTAAAGTTACTGATAAGTCACATGTTTCCTGCCTGGCCGTTATTGTTCGTATTTAGTTTCCTGATTTTAAATGGGAATTAAATCATTTGAGTGTTCCCAAAGAACCGGTGTTCTGCAGTTTGTGTGGGCCTACTGTCCCGTTGCACAGTTTACTGTAGAAACTATCTCCAGGACAAGGTGTTTGGAAGTTTTGGAATATTCATAGCTAACCACACTGAAGATTATGGAGATATTGATCAGTCTTCTCATCTCTCTAGCATCACCAGAAGTCATAATTTAAGGGGTCATTTCTCAAAATGTGGTTCATTCACCATTACAATAGCCCCATCTAAAATAATTTCCACCAGCCGCCACTGCTAACAAGCAACATGTAATGTACCTCAAAAAGTCAGCTTAAAAACCAAAACTCCTTTGGTACATTATATTTAAGAACTCACATTGTTTGTAATCCAAGAAATTGTGAAACACAAAGTATAAGCACCCACAATGTGTCCAATAACATCTAACTTTTATTCCGAAATAACGCTCTGCATGTCCCATTTGAAACAACAATAGGAAAAAAGGATATCTACATTAAAGATATCAATTAGTTGTTGGAGAATACGCAGCTTTCACATTCAACATTTAGGAAAATGCACTTTCCGTTTTCTTACCTGAGAAGATCGATACAACTTGTATACTTGCAGTTCAAAATGAAGCTGGAAACGATTAGCTTAGCTTAGCATTAGGGCTAAAACAGCTATCCACGTTCTGTTTGAAAAAAACTAAATCTGCATATCAGCACATCTAAAACTCATGGTATGTGTTATTTCTAATACATAGTGTTCAAATGACAAATTGTGGTTTAAAGGTTGGGGATATGTGCTAGGATAGTTATGTGCAAGGAGATAATCAAGATTCAAAGTCGTTATTATCTCATGCACAATAGCTTGTAGCTTAACATGTGTTTGTTAAAAAGTAAAACATCATAATGAAACTTTAAAGACATTTGGGAAAATGCACTTCCCGTTTTCTTGCTGAGAGTAAAATAAGAAATAGCTTTTACATGTGTCTGTTCGATATGAAGCCTGAGACGATTAGCTTAGCTTAGCATTAAGATTGAAACAGCTATCCTGGTTCTGTTGAAAATAAACAATCTATGGTTTTAGGGTTATTTGATGGGCGATAATACAAATTCTAGATCCAAAGTCTTATTTAATGTTTGCTCCAGTGTGGTTTTGGGCAATACGATATACTTCAAGAAGAGGACATGCAGAGTAAGAAGAAGGAGGAGGAGACAGTAGAGAGACAGAGGGAAGACAAACAGAGAGAGTGAGTGGTCCAGGTGGTATTTACCTGTCCTGTAATTTCCGCCCTGACGACAGGACTGACGACAGGACTGACGCCTGCCGCATTTCCTCGGGGACTGTCTCCCGCTGAAACCTCGATGGAGCCATGGCACCACGCCCCCTTTTCGTCCCTCTCTTTGATCTCTGACGTGCGGGACCTTTTTAAATTGACGGTGTGTGTAGCCAGGGAAAACGCCCCCTCTGTAAAGTGTGTGTCACCTGCACAGGTAGACGACCATCCTGTGACTCAAGCTCACGAGAACATGAGGGTGTTAACCGCAGCGTGTTTACATGGAGAGGCGGTTTTACTAAAGATAGCTGTGGGGAAAATACCAAAGGGTTTAACATCCTATACACACGAGAATAACATGTTAATGTGAAGTTTGAAATATGTAAATACTCATACTCACATTTCCATTTGTTGACTTCCCCTTGTAGGCTTTTCTGAAACTCTTATAGCTTAGGCAGTGATGCTAAGGGTCTTTTTAGATATCAAGGATACAATAAATAGTCATTTTAGTGCAAACATCAGTGTGTTTGTGTCTACAAATGAGTATGAACCTGTAGCTACGTAAACATCAAAGTGAAACTTTATAAAAATGACCGGTTCAGGAAATCAAATTTCTTTTTTATTGACCAAAACTAGGGATGCTCCGATCGCCAGTTTCGGGGCCGATCGCCGATCCGATCGAGTGGGCGGGGCCTAAATGGAAGATTTAAACATCCCTTTAAATCTTCCATTTAAAGTGATGTTTAAAACTCAGTTAATGCTCATTCACTGGAGCTTCCACAAACAACAATCAACTTAATTATTACATTAAAATGATGTACATTATTCAAGTTTCCATTCACTTTGGAGAATAACACGGAGAAATGAGTGGAAGCGCTCTCTTTTCCTTTCTCCCTCTCTCTCTCCCCCTCTCTCCCTCTCCTGACAGCCTGTCAGTATCTCATGCAGCTCACTGATCCAGTAATGAGTGACCCGACAGTGAAGAATAAATATATTTATAACTAGTTCAGCTTGTTCCAGAGGTAGATAAAATAGCTAAGTGTGTTAGGTCTAACTCTTGTGTGTTTCGCTGCGCTTACCGGTCCAGCGGGCGGAGCTGCAGGATTTCTGCTTCACGTTGCATTCCGCTATTTTACTGTCTTTTTCGGACACCTCAAAATAATGCCAGACCGGTGAAGCCATTTTGGCGAGCTTGTTTTGCCGCACCCAGAGAATAGTGTCCTGTATATTACGTCATGTGATCGGCTCTCGCGATCGGCATGTTTAGAGAGCACCGATCGATCGGTAGAGAGTGAGTATCGGCCGATTTCGATCGGTGACCGATCGATCGTAGCATCCCTAACCAAAACTATGAGAAGGTTGATACGACTCTTATGTTTGCTTGTTCATATGAAGCTGAAGGCCATTAGCTTAGCTTAGCATAAAGACTGGAAACAGAAGGCCTGGTTCTGGTATAAAATCTGCCTTTTAGCAGCCTTTAACACTAATATGTTGTTTTTCTAATACATTTATCGAAGTGCGTACATGGCAAATTGTGGTTTAAGAGTTGGGTCTTTCTAGGCAAGAGGCGCTTTCACACCGGAGTACTTTTCCCCGTACCTTTCACCGTTTAGTTCTGTTAGTGCCTGGAATTTTGCGTTCACACCAAAAAGAGAACTTAGTTCAGAGAACTTTTACCCCCTTTTCAGTCCCTGCTAGAGAGCAGGTACTTTCCTGGGAGAAAAAAGTACCAATTTCTGATTGGCTGGGCGAATTGTAAACCACGCCCCGTAAAACTCTGAAAAGTTTTGTGAAGCCGCCATTGTATTTGCTGGCATTAGCATTATTAGCATTAGCATTAG
>CADEHL010001283.1:340979-355979 GCA_902827135.1 Harpagifer antarcticus | reverse complement strand
CCGACAATGTACCCGTGTGAGACTAAATATATGTATTTAGAGGGGTATCTATCCCAAACACTCGCTTTGAACTGACCCCCTGAACAGATAACATTTTAGGGATATAACCACAGAAGATGACTGAATGTACCACAGCTGTTTTCTTACATTTCAAGCATAATATTACATTTAATTTGTGTATCATTTCGCCTAACATTTATCCAATAAACAACACAAAACGAAAACATGAAGATATAGTCGCTTAAAATAAGCCAAATCATGGTGCTGGGGATTTGTTTCAATTGGGCTACACAATTGAAGTGCACTTGTTTAACAGGTGGGTTTTCAGTCTCTATGTGTCTCGCTCTATGCCGACGACTCCTTCGACGGAGAGAGTCGTCTTTGTTTTGGCGAGTCCTGGCTCTTCTCGTTTCTAATCTGCCGAGGTTAGTTCACTGTCTCAGACACTGGAATTAGACCAGTGGATTAAACAGAGAATTAGCCTGATGAGTTTTCACAGCCCCCCAAAAAGTCCCCCGAGCCGTAAGCTGCTCACCGTCTAAAGACAGGCTCTCACTGTCTGACACACACTTACACACACTTACACACACACACACTTACACACTTACACACTTACACACGCACACACACACACACACACACACACACACACACACACACACACACACACACACACACACACACACACACACACACACACACACACACACACACACACACACACACACACACACAAGCACACGCATACCATGTATACATCACTTCGGCGGACATTACATTGATTTACATGCATTTCCTGGAGACCTATCCTAACCTTAACCATAACCAACACATGCCTAACCCTAACCCTAACCCTAATCCTAAACCTAACCAAGTCTTCACCCTACAATTAATGCTTCCCCTCATGGGGACCTCCAATTTGTCCCCATGAGGGAGGCGAGTCCCCACACGTGACTGACTAAACAGATTTAGGTCCCCACAAGTATAGTAATGCTAGGCCACACACACACACACACACACACACACACACACACACACACACACACACACACACACACACACCACACACACACACACAGTTTCATAGTGTCTCACACAAAGATAAATAGTTGTTTTTTTCTTGCTAATGTCTCGATTTAAAACCTTTTTCTTTATATTCTCATCAGAACGACCCAAGAAGTTAGCATCTCAGAGGAACCAGCTAACGGTTAGCCTGTTGGGGAAACAACAGGTTGTCAGGTGGATAAAGGCTTTGTTCAGGACATTGCAGTACACAACGACAAAACAAATGCAATATAGAGAGGCGAACATCAAGTGGAATTCACTCGATCCAGAAGGGTGTGAATTTGGGGGAACACACATTAACACATTTGTTTATCAGTGTCCTCACAACACTTGTTAAACCCCTCTGTTTGTGAATGGAGCTCTATTAGCATGTGCTAGCTGACTCCACAAACGTTGGTTCAGTGTCACTCGGTTGACGCATAACTTCCTCAGTTTAACAAATGCAAACAGCATCCGCTCCATTAAAATGTTTGTCATTGGTTCATCCTTTCAAATGTAATTGACGTGCTGTCCTTCAGGAGCTTCCTGTTTAACTCGCTGCAGAAAGGTTGATGATTTTATTTTGGAGTGAAACCTTATTTTAAGCGTTATTAGCATTTCACGGATCGATGTTGTCGAATTCAAATCTAGTAAATCAAATTAAACACATTTATTTCATGTATTTTTGTAGGTAGCATGCAATCAGTTTACTCTGTTTGAGTCAATTCAAAAGCACACATGGTCTTTATTCTTAAGAGTCTACTCAATTAAAATGTTTTAGCAAGAGAAGAAAAATACATAACTTGTTGGACATTTGTTAAATTGCATTCTGAGCGAATTAAAGACTGTTTTATGACGTTCATTCGGATGAGAAATAGAATAATGTTGGATTATTATACTCATATTTAACTCATACTCACCAAACCCATGTGTACGATAGCATTCACCGGGCTTTTCAAGAACTGCTTTCAACAGAAGCCTTGATCAATCAGTCTTTGTTTTTCCACATCACCTTGGGCCTCCCAACATACACTGAGGTCTTAAAAGAAAAGGGATAACATTTAGCCTCTGTCAAACGTCAAAAAGCAGAGTTAAAGAGGTGCAAATGAAGTGCTAATGACCTCAGCTGACTTTGAGCTTGTATCAATAAAAGGCCATTTTAGCAAATGCTAATACCGGCCCATTCACTGCCATTGTCCTTTAGCTCATTAATGCTAATGCTAGCTGTTTGGGGGACAGCGGCTGCGTAAACAAACCATGAAGAGGAGCGGATTGTATTTACATACGGTGAGTCCCAATTTCAGTGTGTGTGTGTGTGTTATAGCAACAGAGAGATAACACACATACACTGAACAAAAATATAAACGCAACACTTTTGTTTTTGCTCCCATTTTTCATGAGATGAACTCAAAGATCTAAAACATTTTCTATATACACAAAATAACCATTTCTCTCAAATATTGTTCATAAATCTGAAAGAATGTGTGATAGTGAGCACTTCTCCTTTGCCGAGATAATCCATCCCACCTCACAGGTGTGGCATATGAAGATACTGATTAGACAGCATGATTATTGCATAGGTGTGCCTTAGGCTGGCCACACTAAAAGGCCACTCTGAAACGTGCAGTTTTGATTTATTGGGGGGGTCTGGGGGGGTCCGAAAACCAGGCAGTATCTGGTGTGAGGGGTAGGGGTAGGGTTAGGGTAATGTTGTGAATTGAGTGGCCTGTGTTCATCGTCCATAACATACGCCTGCCCATACCATAACCCCACCAGCACCAGGGGCCACTCGATTCACAACATTACCCTACCCCTAACAAAGTGTGTGTATATGCACACACACTTTGCAATAGCCTGTTTCCATTCTGTGTTTTGGTTTTGACACTTTAGCTTCTTCTCCAAAACATCCTGATGCAAACCTCAGATTCAATACTGGAGGAAATAATGTGAATACTCATTGACAACCTGTAATATTGTCTTCGGTTCCCCCCCCCCCCCCCCCCCCTTAATTTGACCGGTCCTGTTTTAACTGCTATTACATTAACACAAAAAACATTAATCATCACCACGTTTAATTTAAAACCCTTTCAAACTGTAAATATTGAATCAGACTACTGGTACACATGAACAACTGCAGTAAATATACAAAGAACAGACACTGAACATGTATTGCGTGTGCCAGGCGTGATCCATGTGGGGGGATGGGCACATAAGAGCGGGAAATGTGTCAAATTGTTCTGTGTGTGTGTGTGTTTGTGTGTGTGTTTGTGTGTGCCAGGTATGATTCACATGGGGGGATTGTGCACATAAGGGGGGGAAACACATCTAGGGTATGTGTGTGTGTGTGTGGGTGTGTGTGTGTTTTATCTGATCCGGATCGTTACTAATTCCTTTTCTTTATGGCGGTCATTTTTTTACCAGGAAACCAAAGTTGACTAAATCCTCCAAAATTCAATGAAGGTGGTGATCAGCAATTTTATAAATGTCTGCTGTGAAGGACATCATGAAGCCTTAAGGCAATCGAATGTAAAACAAAAGTTGTGATTGATGAAAGATCAGTCAGATTTGACCCGAAGACAACAGGAGGGTTAAGTTGCCTGTATCGTGCAACTACTTGTAAGTATAACTCCAAATGCCACGAAATGTCACACTCCAAAAAGAGATGATTTTGCACAGGGCTAGATTTAGTCATAAAAGGTCTATTATCCGTTATGGAATAATCCCAGTGATTTCCTTTTCTTTTTAAAACAATGTTAGCATCAATACAGTAGCCATGATCTTGTCTGTGAATATGGAACAGGTTTTCTCCGAGTCTAGTTTCAGGATAACTGCTCTGGTTTGACCCTAAATTAATAAAAACTAACGCTATAATTGCTGCTAATCAGATAATGATTTGCTTAGAGAGTCAGGCTTTTGTTAGAATAAAACAAAAGGTGATCTGATAAACTATGTTATTCTCTTTTGTCGGAGAACACTGCAAAATACTTGTTCTCATCAATTGAGTTTGAAATTGAAATCAAGTTGAAAACTAGTTTAATCTTTCTAGATTCCAGATTATTCTTTCAAGATACAATCACTAATTTCCTGAAATGATCCAGGGTGTATTTCCATTAGAAACACTTAGAAACACGTTGTAAAATGTTTTCAGACTTAAATAAAGGCAGAAAACAGCTCGTAAAGAAGACTATTTAAGTAAGAACATACATTTTGAAGCGGGATTCAGAAATCAAATGAAGATATTTATTTCTGAGACACTTATCGAAGAACATTTGAAATTATGCAGGGTAGATTTATTTCCATTAGAAACACCTCAATAACATTTTCAGACTCATATCATGAGCGTGTGGCGCAGTGGATAGAGTGGATAGAGCGAAGGTGTTCCGATCAGGTGGTCACAGGTTCAAACCCCACTGCAGTCAGCATGTCGTTGTGTCCCTGAGACACTTCACCCCAAAGTGCTCCTGTGGGGATTGTCCACAGTATTGAGTATGTAAGTCACTTTGGATAAAAGCGTCTAACAAGTGACATGTAATAATAATATCAGCATTGTAAATAGTTGATAAGTAGAAGACTGTAAAAAGCAGCTCAAAAATTCACATATCGGGGTTTATTTAAATTGGAAAGAGGTTGTAAACATGTTTTCAGACTCAAATATAGGCAGAAAATAAAGAAGATTGCTTTACAGTGTTAAAGTAAGAACATAGATTTTCTTTATCACATTTTGAAACGGGGTTCAGAGATCAAATGAAGACACTTATATCTGAGACACTTATCGAAGTTCGTCAACATTTGTAGGTTTATTTCCATTCGAAACACTTTAATAAAATGTTTTTTCAGCATGGTAAAGTAGAGGACTATAAGGATCAGCTCTACATTTCTCGAAAACTCATTAGAAACAGGTTGAAAATATGTTTCAGACTCAAATATAGGCAGAAAACAGCTCGTAAAGAAGATTTGTTTCCAGCGTTTAAGTAAGAACATCACATTTTGAAACGGGGTTCAGAAATCAAATGAAGACACTTCAATCTGAGACACTTATCGAGGAACATCAACACTTTCATGCAGGCCAATATCTGAATGTAAATCTGTTACAGTGAGATGAACACAGGGTCACGTGACTTTAATCCCCAGCCACTTGACAGCGCTGAGGTCAAAGTCGCGCTGCCCTGACAGTACAGACCTAACAAAGGTATTCGCAGCAGCTTTTTCCCGACGGCCGACTTTTCTAATGATGATGGACGCTGCTGTTGTGGAGAATCACGGCATTGTTCCAGGTGACATTCCTGCCAGTCATTTGGACCTGCGTTTGCCGGCCCGTCTCTCTGCATGACAAAGAGCCGGGTCACCTGACGCTTCGACTTCACCCTCTTCACTCAGCAGCCTCCCAGCTAAAGTAAACAAACTGTTAATTCAGGATAATTCACCATAACCTATAGCCCCGGCCGTATAAATTCCTCACCTCCCTCCTCCCTCCTCCCTCCTCCCTCCCTCCCTCCCTCCCTTCCTTCTGTCCATCAGTCCCTTCTGTCCTTTCTCCCTTTCTCCCATGTACCTTCATTGACTAATGTTAGAGCGTTGAGGACTTTCAGGAAAAAGCCAACATCCTCCAACGTTACAAATTAACATCTGGCCTCAATTACTCACCACAAAAACTCAAAATCTTGCCAAGTATATGCGTCTAATATCTAGTCAGAATATGTCTCTACACCTGATATAAGACACACTAACTTCAGGAGTGACACTGCAGTGAGATATGGGCTCTTGTTTTTAGACAATGCGTCATCTTGTTGAGTCAAAACATCTTATTTTGAGTTGTATCTCAGATGAAAATCACCAACTAAAACAGAAAGGTCTTGATTTTGTAACACAGCAGTTCCTGATTCGGGTCAACTATAGTTCACAATAAGTTATCTTAGCTAATTACAAGATCTGATTTATCTAAATATCCCTTCTTATTTCAAGATGTTTGAAATTCAGATGTTTCGACTTATTTCAAGTGAAAACGGCTTGTTTTCATTATTTTTTAACTTGTTTTTGGAGCAGCATTTCTTCCAGTGCTCCGACATATATCCTTTCTTTAGCCAGGTAAAAGACTCATTGAGAATCTCTTCTCCAAGAGTGACCTGGCCAAGAAGGGCAGCATGAACGAAGCTACAGCAGATAACACACAGACAAGACAGGCAGACATACAGCTGTAAAACACAAATGAAGTGGCACATTAGCCAGTCAGTATGCAAAGTAAAACAAACTATTAAAAATCATTTATATTAGATTCAACTTCATCGCCATTGTGTAGAGTAAAAGCACAACGACATGGAGTTAGCATCTATCTACATTACATTACATTACATTGCATTTAGCTGACGCTTTTATCCAAAGCGACTTACAATAAGTACATACGACCAGGAAGACACAACCTTGAAGAAAACAGAATCATAAAGTACATCAGGTATCATAGAGCCAAACATTTCAAGTGCTACTCAACTGGCTTTAGAGAAGTCAGTCCTTTATTAGTATATAAGTGCTTTGTTAGTAATTCTATCGCTCGAAGTGGAGTCGAAAGAGATGAGTTTTCAGTCTGCGCCGGAAGGTGTGTAAGCTTTCTGCCGTCCTGATGTCAATGGGGAGCTCATTCCACCATCTTGGAGCCAGGATAGCAAACCCACGTGTTTTTGCTGATGGGAACTTGGGTCCACCTCGCAGCGAGGGTGCAGCGAGTCGTTTGGCTGATGCAGAGCGGAGTGCACGCGCTGGGGTGCTCTAGAAATGCAAAAGAAACAGTAAAGTGTTTAGGTATGATAGAAAAACTACACTTTGTTGGATGTTGGATGAACAGTCGTTCTTTTCACAGAGAGCCAAAGATATTCAAACATTTCAAAAAGCATTTGTGGAAATATGTCGTTATCAGATATTCTTGTATAACATTTAGAAACACGAGTTCTTTTGACCGATTCTCTGAATGTTGGGCGATAGATAGAGTGGCGTTATTACCTCAAAGGTTGTGGGTAGTCTGATCAACAGATAACCTCAGAGCCATGTGTTTGGGTTCTGTACCTCTTCAGACTGGCTTTTAATTTGTGAATTATGCTGAGTTGCTGTTTTAATATTTATTTATTAGTTCTATTCTTTACTCTATTTTATCATGTTTTATCAAACCACTGCAAAGCGTCTTTGAGCACCTGGAAAAGCGCTTTGAAATCAAATGTATTATTATAACGCGAAGGGCTAAGATTGCAGTAAGACTTTCTTTAATCATGTATTTTTCCACCACGTTGGTCCAGACTCTATTCTTATATATTATATTGGATTGACATTTGGTCCACATATTCGTGGTCCAGATGATGCCATAAGTAACAAGACATTCGGATATCTTACATCTAACATGGAAATGAATTACACACTACAGTGTTTGGATAAGATTCTCTGTATGTTGGCGGAGGTTCTTGAGGGGAAAGTTAATGCTTTTTGAGAGTTAAAGTGTAGTTACCCAGCATGCTGTGGGTGAAATTAACGAAGGATAACGGATAACATCAGAGCCATGACAATTGTGTGTTTGCTTGAATGTTTTTGGGAACATAAGTAATTCACATCAAGAGGTTAAGACATGGCAACCGACATGATTCCAAAAAGGCAACAGAATAATCATAATAACAATTATTCAAAGGTTCACGACAGATACAAGAAAGACTGAGATAAAAACCACGATAAAACTTATAAATACAATTAAATAATAACATGCCATTAGAGATTCACTTAGCACCAGCTTGAGGTTGACATTTTCAGGCATTTTAGGAACGTTTTTTAAAGAAAGAAGAGTTGTTTATCCCTAATATTAAAGTTTGAAAGTGTCCAATGGGACAGATTGACAGGGACACTACATTGAGTGGAGTTAGGGGGGGGGGGATAGAGGGTTGTTATTTTCTATGGAGGAGGAGACGCTCATCATGCCTCCTCTTTTCTCCAGAGTGACCGGGATTATTCATCCTCTTATCAGGTGAGGCCTCCCCCCTCCACCTCCTCTCCCCCTCTCTCCCCTGGCCTTTGTCCTCTCCCACAATGGGGTGATCAGGGCTGAGGGGGTACAAAGGGGTAGAGGGGGCAGTAAAAGAAAAAGCAAAAAAAAAGAAAGGTGCTGTTGATCCGTCGTTCTTTACGGAGAGGTGGTTCAGGTAAATAGGCCCCGTTCCCCTCTGCTTTGTTGCAGCTACACAGCACATACTGAGGGGGCTGTGCTAGTGTGTGTGTGTGTCTGTTTGTGTGTGTGTGTGTGTGTGTGTGTATGTGTGTGTGTGTGTGGGAGAGTGTGTGTGTTTGTGTGTGTGCTTGTGTGTGTTTAGTGTGTGTGTTAGTGTGTGTGAGCGTGTGTGTGTTGTGTTTGTTAGTGTGTGTGGTTGTGTGTGTGAGTGTGTGAGCGTGTGTGTGAGCGTGTGTGTGTTAGTGTGTGAGCATGTGTGTGAGCGTGTGTTTGTGTGTCTGTGTTTGTGTGTGTGTGTTTGTGTGTGTGTGGTTGTTTGTTTGTGTGTGTGTGTGTTAGTGTGTGTGAGCGTGTGTGAGCGTGTGTGTTACACTTAAACCAGCAACCGTCTCAACCATCTTCACAACCTTCAACATCTGTAAAATATGCTTCCTTAATGAAAGTAAATCATCAATTAATAAGTGTTTCTTATGAAAGCTTTATGAGGATAATTTAACAGAAGCATTTAAAAAGTTAACAATAAATAAGGTATTTAAATGAATCACTGACATTGCATGAATATACATGATCTGAAAATCTAATCCAACGTATTCCCGAAAAATAGCCCAATGATCAACGTAGAGTTTCCCTTAGCTTGGTTTTGAACGAGGGACAATAAAACTAAACTTTAAAGATATTTAGAAACTTATCTTCTGCATTTTCGTCGGTATATGCGATACATGTACTGCATGTTTAATACACTTGCATAAACAGGCAATCGGTCAAACTCCGTATATTAGAGGTACAAGAGAAAGTATTTAAAGAGTTTTTTTTATTCTAAGATTGTGTATCCTGAATGTTCAGATTTACTAATGAATGATGCCGTTAACCTACTGATGCAGACAGTACGCGCCATATATGATATTTCACTCTGAGCTGATATTCCTTTACATTTTCTTAATGTCCGTCAGCAGTGCCGGCCCTGACCAATTTGCTGCCCTAGGCTAGATTTTAGCTGCCCCCCCCCCCCCCCCTCCCCCCCGCGGCCGCTTACACAGTAAATTCCATTGTTAATTAACACAAATACAAAATGAAAACCTATAATTGCACACTAAAACAATTCACACACACCTCTGGTTTTTACTGGGGCTGGGGCGGTTCAACTTGGTTTTGGGGGGGGGGGTGTGCCATAGTTTATGGATACGCAATATAGGCGTCGTTCTGTTAGCATAAGATAATAACATGTACTTTTCGGCGCCCCGATGGGCCCTCAGCATTCCCCCGATGCCAAGGCCCGGCCCTGTCCGTCAGTTTGAATGAATATATATAAATTCTGTCTTTATTCACAATATTGTTCAAAGGTGAAATGTCTTCAAAGCTTTTTGCTTCTAATAAATGCACGTTTACCTCAATCTTAATCAATTGAGGCTCAAATGCAACAGCGAGAATAAGCTTAACTTATTTAACGTTATATACACATGAGAACTTCAAAAGTCAATAATTCAACACAAATATTTGTCAAAGCAGGTTATAGTTGCCCTCTAAAGTTTATAATGTTTTGATACTGGTGCCATATTGTTTACTTATGGAATAGCAATAAAGGAGCCTCTCCTCCTGTAGATGACAAGTAACAAACAGCGAAGAGGTCAAAGGTCAAACACACAATCTCTCAACCATGAAGTAACATGACTGTTTTAAAAGTTTTGTAGTTTTCTAATAAGCGCTTTAGACTCAAACATAGCTTTTTAAAGTTATTGAATTGTCTTTTTAATGCAGAAAGTGTATGTTTTTTAAAAGCTTTAATGCTATGCAATCCTGGGAAAAGTGAGGTAGACATTTTAAAGAAGCATAGCACTCAAACACAAGCGCTCCCTGCGGTCCAGCCTGAGGTTAGTGTCAGTGACCCGGGGAGGCCCTGAGCTGTCAGCGCCCCAGGGAAGAGCTCTGACTGCTGGGGAGAGAATCACCTGCACCCCCCCCCCTCTCCACTCACCCCTCTGGAGGAGATCAGAGAGCACAGAGAGTGGAAGGTGAGGAGAGAGAGCTGCTTTTCTCCCACACTCACCTCAAACCAGAAACCACCAATACGTCATTTGGAATTTAATCCACGTGTTTACCCCCAAACCTTGATCGATGGAGACTCAAATGCATCAGCGAGAGGAAGCTTCTCCTCCTGTAGATTACAAGAAACACACAGTGAGCAGGTCAAAGGTCACACACACACTCAATGAGTGTGTAAAACGGTCGGGGGGGAAACCTGTTCTGGTGGAGAAGTGGATGAATTGTTTATTCTTACTTTAAATACTATAGTTGTTAAACTTTTATGGTTGTTTTAATCATCATCAAAATCTTGTGGTCAATACACCTCATTTACACAACTGAAAACCTTGGTTTTTAGTCATTTAAAGGCAACAACGTTTAATTATTTTGACCAAAGTTTAGATCAGAGGAAGGTTTCTTGCTGGATTATCAAAGACTGGTTTAAGTAAAAGTTTAGTTTGGTCAGGAATCTGTTTTAAAACCATTTTAATTGCAGCACTTATGCTATAAATCAACTGAAACACACACAATTCAATATAAATAGTAAACATTATGTATTCTCGCGATGGATGTAGTTAGCAACATTTGAAAAAGCCTCTTATCCTGACAGATTGTAGATACTGTATATGCTTTGTAAACATTAGAGATTACAATATTGATAGTTTAACTTTTATGATTGCAAGAGGGGTGGGGTGTGGAGTGGGTTTTTTCTGTACTTACATTTGAATAAGTGATATCTGTATGTTTGGGACATCTTGAGAAGATGGCTTGAAAAACACATACAAAAAAGTATAGTCATAAAAAGCTTAATAATTTAAAAACAAAAAAACATGAAGTCAATTAGACATCCTACCTGAAAACAAGTCAGAGAGAAAGAGAGACAGTGTTCAGGTATGTGTGTGTGTGTGTGTGTGTGTGTGTGTGTGTGTGTGTGTGCGAGAGAGAGAGAGCTTCTGAAAGGGAAAGGCTCCATTAAAGCCCACCTGTTCTGACCCCTGCAGGTATGTTACCTTCCTTTCATTCATTCTTTCATTCACTCGCTCCTCCCTTCCTCCCTCCATCAGCGGCCCGGGGCAGCGCTTTGAACTCACAACTGCACCTCTGTGTGTGTGTGTGTGTGTGTGTTAGCTTCCAGTTCTCAGCAGGATAGCCCTTTGGACACTGATGCAATGGACATGGAAGTGGACAAAGAGTGCGTCCATATCGTTTTGCTTCTGTGAGTGTGTGAAAGAGAGAAAGAGAGAAAGGCACACAGGCCAAGAAAGAGAGATGTTCACAGACAACAGAGCCGGATAAAGACATGTCATTTCTAAAGTAATAAATGTCTATTTGAATGATGAATGCACTTAATGCATGTGTGTGCATGTGTGTGTGTGAGTCACTGAAGATTTCAACTGTTAAAATGTTTTGCCTAAGGTGTTGGCCAACCATTGTTCCCACTTAATGAATCTGGCATGTGCGTAGGCCTCTTAGCGAGCTTAGTGTGTGTGTGTGTGTGTGTGTGTGTGAGAGTTTGAGAAAGAGGTAACATCCCTGGCAGCTACAAAGATCTTATCTCAGCCTTTGTCGAAACTAGCTAAAAGGTGTGTGTGTGTGTGTGTGTGTGTGTGTGTGTTTACATCAGGCTTTGTCCACTCTAATGCAGACACATTTGTCAGATGTTCCATTTACTCTAAGACAACTTAATTCTCAATGTTCTATTTGTGAATACGGACTAAAACATTCAATACATGTAGGACGTCATTCATTGTTTCATTAAACACAAATAAGACACTCAAATTGTCCAAAACAAGTTGCACACATGTCCTCTGTGTGGAAGCAAGACCCTCTCGTTGAGATGACCTTTTGAAACAGAAGCACATTGTTGAACTCAATGCAAATACAACTATGGAACTGACAAGAGGCTACGACCTTAACGAGTAGCCTTGACTGTTTAAAGAAAGAGTATTACTTTAAGCTTGACTGTTTAAAGAAAGAGTATTACTTTGGAACGCCTTCTTTCTGCACCATCCACCCCAAAACTGAACCTTGAATCGCTTCCCGGAGATGTAGAGTGACATAAATGGCGTTGCACGTTAGTTTCAAGTTTTGAAATCTTCTTCCGTCTTTGCTCTTGGTTATTACTTTCACATTAGTTATTCAGAGTACTACAACGAAGTTAAAACGGATACATACACCCAGACAACAGTGCTGAAGATATGATGTTCCTTATTGATCCACTATTGGGGGATTTCGATGTTATGCAGCGCCACAAGGGAGACAAATAATATCTATACATTCATATAATATATATAATGTGTGCCCAGGTGTAGATAGCATAGTGACTACTGACACCTGTGTGGATGTTTCTGCTGGGTGTAAACAGCTACATTGGAAACTAGGGAGTAAATAGCATTGTTAGCTATATGGACCTCCGCGTGCTAATAGCATCTGCTTTAACAATCTGAACTTTACTCACCTGACTTGAACCACAACAAGCCCATTAGAACAGATTAAGGGTATTGCTGTTTCACGGTGAGCTTAAAATAGATAACATCTTAACACACATGTATCTGCTGCGCATTAAACACATACATATTCAAATATATATGAATGTGTCTGCAAGGAGACATGTAGCATGTGTGTCCATAAGAGCCCACAGTGATGAAGTGTGTATTCAACCTCCAGGAAGATGCCAAAGTGGGGGCGCGTGAGGTCACACCTGTCCATCCTAAATGGGTCCATCCTTCCCATCAACCCCTGTGGTTATGAATCACCTCCACGGAAGTACACACACACACACACACACACACACACACACACACACACACACACACACACACACACACACACACACACACACACACACACACACACACACACACACACACACACACACACACACACACACACACACACACACTTTGTTGCAGGGAAACAGGTTGAAGGATGGATGGGGGGTTGTGTAAACAAGACAGGGACGATGTTAAAGTGCGGAGGTTCAGTCTGTTTGTGTGTGTCTATACTTGTTTTCTTTCTTAGTGGGGACCAACAGGAAATGCATATCTAGTGGGGACATATCTGAGAGAATCTGTTCGATCTGTCTGTGTCCATATTTGTGCAGCTACCTGAATAGTATTCAGCAAGTGTGTGTGTGTGTGTGTGTGTGTGTGTGTGAATACTTTATCTTCTCCCTTTTATGGGGACCAATCACATCTTTAGACCTTCAGAGTAAGGACATTTAGGGAAAGTGGGAACATTTCTGACAGAATATGTGTGTGTGTGAAAGGACCTGTGCACCTGATGAGTATTCTGCAAGGTGTGTGTGTGTGTGTTAGTAAGTGTACTAAGGGCTGAGGTGTACTGTTCCTCCATTCTTATGTTAACGTGGATTACTGCAGTGTCCTCCCTGCTGACGGTCCATTGTAGGACCAGACCTGCTCAGTGGGGTTGTGTCTACACCGCCCAGCAGGAGTGACTGAGTGTGTGTTGTGTGTGTGTGTGTGTGTGTGTGTGTTACCTTTCAGTTCTCAGCAGGATAGCCCTTTGGACACTGATGCAATGGACATGGAAGTGGACAAACAGCGCCTCCATATATTTTACTTCTGTGAGTGTGTGTACATTTTGTTAACAGTACAAAGAAAGGAAAACTATGCAATACATTTGGTAGAGTAGACGAGGAAGGAAATAACAGAATACTTTGAAAATAACGAGATGTAAAAAACATTAACTGTAAAGCAATGTCAACTGAAACAAAGTGAATAATAATTGAAGTTGGGAAAGTTGACATTTTTGTGATGTTTTTCGATAGGTTACAAACATCCAAGGGCAAAACTGAAGGTTACAATATGACGCCGAAATAACTGTGAAACTGGAGATACAACGAGACTGAGGAACTTCTTCGTCATAGAGAACAACGCCAACATTTTCAGAGGAGTTCAAAGATCTGCAATTTATATTATTTTGTTCGACTAAGTGTAATCTGTGTCATAATGCATGCTCTACCCGAAACACACCTCGCCTTTACCTTCTGCTGTATGTAGGGTAAGCAAGGATGCTTCTGTGGTCCTGCCTGATTCCCACCTTACTTCTTTGATGGCTCCTTTGATGACATCCACCTGGATTCATCTTCTTATTTATAGACAAATGCATTTTCTAGCATTTGGACTACTTATGTTGTGTATTATCTTTGACATTTGCACACGGCACCTACGGCACGTCTGTCCTCAAGGTTTCTTCAATCTTTCCCCGTTAACTGCGGGGTTTCTTTGGGGGTGTTTCCTTTTCCGATGTGAGGGTCCAAGGACAGACTATTGGACTATTGGCCAAAACCAAGTCCTATTTATCTTTTAAAGACATGGAAAGGGTCATCAACGCCTTTGTGACCTCGAGACTGGACTATTGCAACGCTCTGTATGTGGGTATGGACCACGCGTCAATTAAACGCCTGCAGCTGGTCCAAAATGCAGCTGCACGTTTGCTGACTGGACACAAAAAGCGCGACCACATCACCCCAATTCTGGCCTCACTACACTGGCTTCCAGTTCAGTTCAGAATTGATTTTAAAATCCTTTTATTTGTTTTTAAAGCTCTAAATGGGCTGGCTCCGGCCTATATAGTTGAACTCCTCCAGCGCTACACCCCAGCAAGAGCTTTAAGGTCTGCTGACCAGCTGCTGCTGGTAGTGCCGAAGACTAGGCTCAAAACACGAGGGCACCGAGCCTTCGCAGCAGCTGGCCCGAGGCTCTGGAACACTCTGCCCC
>CADEHL010001283.1:325979-335979 GCA_902827135.1 Harpagifer antarcticus | reverse complement strand
GGTGCTCTCTTTCCCTCTCCTTCTCCCGACAGCCCGTCAGTCTCGTGCAGCTCGCTGAACCTGTAATGAGTGACCCGACAGTAAAGAATACATATATTTATAACTAGTGTAGCTAGTTCCAGAGTAGATGAACTAGCTAAGTGTGTTAGGTCTAACTCTTAGTGTATTTAATTTAGCTCCACTCAACGGTCGGTCACAGCGGCGGAGCTGTGATCGCAGAGCTGCGTATTCTCCGTCAGCAGCAGCTGATCTGATCTCTCTCGCGCGTCCGGTTAGACTTCACTCGCGTCGATGTCCAAATCCATCAGATCTAGCTCGTTCTAGTTAATGATATGACTGCCTGCTTTTCAAAGGACGTGTAATAACTGCAGTTGGCCTCCCTGTCTGAATGACAAAGATCCTCAGTGAAGCTCGAGCCCATGTTTCACTACATTGTACAACTTATTAAAAAGATCAGTTCAAAGCAAATAATGTCGTCTTAGTGTTATTGCATGATGTTAAAATTGATTTGCCATGAATTTAGTGATGGATTGTAAACATTTGAAATGTAGCATTTAAGTGTTTCTCAGTTACAAGGTTGTTGTTTTAATAAATCAGACACAGATGGTGCAGCGCTGTGCTGTACCTCTTTAAATAGGCATTTTTCCTCTCACAAATAGTTGTTACGCTGATCAGGGGGTACGTGGCTGAATATTTGTTTCAAAGGGGGTACATTATTGAAAAAAGTTTGAGCGCCACTGGTTTAGGGCGTACACGGTGCCGCAAGCGTTACGTTACCAGACCTTCCCACTTTGGGATGCGTTATCGTTTGAGGGCTCCGTTTCCGCGGTTCCGCTACGGCCTCGTGTGGACGAACCGTCCATACGATAAAGGCCTATAGCGGATAACACCCGTTTCGTCTCTGTGTGGACGGGGCCTAAATCTAAGTGAGAGTGTTTCTCAGTTTTTAAACGACACACCGAGTATTCCCAATCTGTTACGTGTGTGTTAAGTGGTTGGGTGGGCCTGTCGCATCATTACGGTCTCACCAAATGTACTGTGATTGACAGCTGACCCCCTCGCAGTGTTTTTCTCTTCCTCTGTGGTCCAGCAGTCTGCTCTGCATCACCTCCAGGAACACCTCAAACTATTTAACACAGTCATGGTAAACAACCAGCACCATTACAGGGATCCGAACACCCTTTATTGTTTTATTACCTTTAGAAATGTTCTTGCTTTTGAATGAAGGAAACTTCTCTAATAAATCTGTAAAAAATTGTATTCCACATATAGTATATCCAACCCGGTATCACGGCAAGACATGAACATGGGAGACGTCAGAATGACACGATTTAACCCCTCAAAATATCACAGTTTCACGGGATTGTTATCATGACCCACCAGTGCAGACACATGTTGACAAGCAAGCCTGTATCACGACTTTTGGTTAACTTTAACACAACCTTTTGTGGAGAATACGAAGATGTGTTGAAGTCTCGCCAGTATGTATACTAAGTATGTTACTAAAGAGGTTTTAGATTGGCCAGTGTCCATGTGAAGTGATCGTCATCGCTCGGCGTGAAAACAGTGTTTCCGTTTTCATAATAACGTGGTTGCTTGATTACAGTATTGGTTTTGTATTCATCTGTACCATCTGTGTCATCTTTATCCATTCTGTTGTATCATTCAATCAATCAATGTTTATCTATATAGCCCAATATCACACATGTTACATTTGTCTCAGTGGACTTCACAGTTTGTACAGAATATCAGTATGACAATACGACACCCTCTGTCCTTAGACCCTCTGTCCCTAGACCCTCTGTCCTTAGACCCTCTGTCCTTAGACCCTCACATCGGACAAGGAAAAACTTCCGGAGAAAACTCACAGTTTAAAGGGAACATGGGAGAAACCTCAGGGAGAGCAACAGAGGAGGGATCCCTCTCCCAGGACGGACAGACGTGCAATAGATGCCGTGTGGAAATGATCATTCTATCACACACAGTGTTATTCATGCAATTTACCTGCACTATGTTTTAATCCATTACATTGTCCTTTGGCGTTTCCCTGATTTATTCCATTAAAACATGTCATTTGAATACATTTTTATTTTAAATGTATAATAAAAAAAATCCAAATTTGTGAAGTAATTAAAACAAAACTTGTCGAAGCTTGTTTTAAAAAAAATACTACTGAATAGTAGTGTGTGCATGTGTCTCCATCCCCTTCACTATATGAAGCCCCAACAAGGACCTTTGAAGTCCACCTGAGTGTCACATTCTCTCTGATATTAGGGACATTATCTGTTCGTATACCCTTGCTCTGAAAAGCCACGGCCCATCCTCAACATCTAGCACATTAGATCAAACAAAACATCTTTAAAAAACAACTTAAATCAGAGGTTTTAATGCAATATGAAAAATACCCAGGTGGGTAAATACTTTCGCAAGGAACTCTATAATACTACCTTGTGTCTTTTCTTTCCAGCAACTACACTGTAACTATTGTGCACATGACAATAAAACCTTTGAGTCCTTTTAATCAGCTGGCCCTTTGGGAGTCTGCACGCTAATGTTTCTTCAACTTCATGGTTCATCAGCTAAACTGGAGCAAAGTAAAATCTTGCAAATTGGAGGTCAAATTTGACATCGTCATGGTAACGACTGGAAAACCCTCAAAACGACCCGTCACCAGTTTGCGTCTCTGAATTCCTGTCTGTGAAAACAGTGACGCAGCAGTTGCTGAAGGAAACTCTGTTGTGTCCCGTCAGAACTGCCACCACACACACACACACACACACACACACACACACACACACACACACACACACACACACACACACACACCACACACACACCACACACACACACACACACACACACACACACACACACACACACACTAATGAGACGACAATGACTCCAAAGCAACACGTCGATACAAAAGCAGCCTGCTGTCCCCTGGCAGGGTGGGCTCAGAGTAACACTGAGGGTCTCCTAACAGAAAGGGGACAGTTTGATCCCAGCAGGGTGCCAGACTGAACCCACAGAGTGTGTGTGTGTTGGTGTGGAGGAGAGCGCCATCTAAGGCTGGAGTCACACACCACTCCACTGAGGAATACACTTAAATGATCTAATCTATTACAAACAATTAATTCTTATGACATGCAATTTGAAAACATTTGAACCTTTAATGTCCTATAATGTGTTGCTTGTAATGTGTCTATTCAGAGTGGCTGTCTTTATGCTTTGTCCAAGTTTGCACCAGGCTTCAAAGATGATCAGACAGTGTTAAACTTGTAAACTGCTTACAAACTGCTCTTCTTTAAACGCCACACATCTTCTGTCACAGATTAGTTGGTGAAAAATCTACAATTCTTCACTACATTTTGAGTCATGTGATGTTTCCTCCGAAACACATTGCATCTCAGGAAGCTATAAAGCAGGGCTGTCAAACTCAAATACACTCTTAGAACTGCTTTGTTAAAAAATAACCCAATCATAAGCCAGCTGCTGAGTCACTAGGACAGAACACGCGCTGGGTTGTCTTCATCCATGTGCTGGGCTGTTCATTTGACCCAAGCTAGTGATTGAAATTAACTATATTGTTGTGCTGAATAGAATATAATAATAATGTATAATAGTGTAATGAATTATCTCCAAACCCACTGTATATAAATAAAAATGCATTTATTGATAATTTGAACAGCTTTGGCAAATAGCCAACATTCCATTTCCACTATAAAAGAACAATCAGGGTTCATACACTTTTCCACCAATGATTTTCCATGACTCTCAATGACCTCTCCATGACTCTCAATTACCTTTACCTTATTTTCCATGACCAAAAAAAATGACCACTGAAAATGGTTTATTTTAACATGGAACAGGAAAATAAGGTCTGCATATGTGGGCCAACATTTAAAAATGGGTACTAGTCGAGGGCCGGACTGGTTCAATGTTTATTGCAGAACTTATTGAAATGAACTTATTGCACATATTAAACCTGGAACTAACAAAGCTTAAATTATTGCCTATTAAAACAACATTAAATAATCAGTTGCATTCATTTGTTATGGCTCTATCTGCAGAGTCATTTCTTATGGCTCTATCTGCAGAGTCATTTCTTATGATTACATTTTCCCACAACAGCTTCAACAAAACTATTCCCCTCAAAGAGAAACCAAACATGCCCTGTTGTCGTGAGAGAGAAAGTGCAGAAGGAAGCATCCATTGAGCTCAGTGTGCTGCTCTGTGATGCTAGCTCAGATACTTGGCATCTCATCTTGGGGGCAAGGTCATCAATGTTTGGGCTCAGGCTCTGAGCTGAGGAGACCCTCAGGATGGAGTGAAGGTGTGCGTGCAATATACCGGAGGGCCAGATCTAATAGCAATTAGAAATTATCCTGCGGGCCGAAATTAAATCCACCAAGGGCCGGATTTGGCCCCCGGGCCTTGAGTTTGACACAAAAATGATCTACCCAACACATCTTTACATATCTTTATACATATGTACAGCACAAATTAAAAGATGTGCAAATATGATATATATTGCATATCATAAAGGGATTAGAGTTTCAACAATCCTAAAGTATAATCTCAGTGTATTGATTGCAGATCTATGTTGTGAAACAAACACATTGTTGCTATATTAAAAACTATTGATACCACATTTTCTTTTTATTGTAAACCATTAAGTTGTCTGCATAAAAAATGGTCAAAGATCTCGTTTCTTTTTGCAGCCTCGGCCAGATGTAGCGTTGAGTCGGGCGGCGTGTCGTCGGCCTTGAAGCTCAGGAGCGTAAATCCCTAGTCCGTCATTCTCTTTCTCTCTGCTCCGACAACTGCGCTCCGATCTGACGGAGAGCTCGGCCTGCGCTGCATTCTTCACATTGTAGAGATGTGGAAAAGGTATAGGATCCACTGTCTAAGCACACAAACACACACACACACACACACACACACACACACACACACACACACACACCACACACACACACACACACACACACCACACACACACACACACACATGGTCGTCTCCTCGTCTTGCTGTTCCACCTGGGGGCTCCTGCAGCCTTGAGGGCTTAGGGGGGGCAGAAACACACACCCTCACTCTAGAAATAACCTCTGTCTTGTCCCTGCACTGCCGTCTGTGTTATGATAAGGCGTGTGTCTAAGATGTACCGAACAACACACGCACCAACACACACACGCACGCACACAACACACACACCACACACACACAAGCACACACACACACAAAACACAGACACAAACACCACACCCAAACCACACATTGACACGAGACAACATAAAGACACTCGTACCCTCTAAGTCCCCCACACGTTCCGGAGCAGCAGCCCTGAATAAGCAACGTGTGGAGGGCCAAACATCAACCAGTGGACTGCAGGAATGTACGCATGTCAAAACACAGCACACACACACACACACACACACACAACACACACACACACACACACACACACACACACACACAACACACACCACACACACACACACACAACACCACAACCACACACACACACACACCACAACCACACACACACCACAGACCCACTCCACACACACTCACGACCACACACACATACACACACACACACACCACACACACATCACCCACACACACACACACACACCACACAAACACACCACACCCACACACACACACACACACACCACAACCACACACACACACACACACACACACACACACACACACACACACACACACACACAACCACACACACAGACATATCACACTACACACACCACACACCACGACCACACAGAGCAAACCTGAGCCCAGCAGCATTGTCCTTTAACACTGACAGAACACTGACAGCTTCCATGAGAAAGAAGAAGGAGAAAAGACGAGGAGGGAGGGAGGGAGGGAGGAGAGCAGGAGATGAACACGAGACTTCGCTGATTCCAAGCAATTAAGAATCTTGAATTGTGCTCAAAGAAAAACTAAACTAAAAAATAAAGCTTCATTGTCTTTCCTTCGGATTCAGATTCTTATTCCTGATTCCTACAGACCTCCCAGCATGAGTGCCCTATTATGGTTCCCTTTCCTGTAGTGTGTTATATAGGTTTGAATTGGTCTAGGCTAAAATCCCTGTGTTACCTCCAGAGGGAGTTTCTCTCAACCACCAACGTAGAGTAAAGTAGAGACACTACATACTGATATACACCTGAACATCAGCAGGAGAGGACTCTTTAAGTAGAGACACTACATACTGATATACACCTGAACATCAGCAGGAGAGCACTCTTTAAAGTAGAGCCACTACATACTGATATACACCTGAACATCAGCAGGAGAGGACTCTTTAAAGTAGAGACACTACATACTGATATACACCTGAACCTTTTATTTAATAGGGAATCTTGAACTAATTATACGCTTAACAGTTGGCAAAAAGTGAGAAAGACGTTGAAAGCTGAATGAAATAACCTGTACACCTGGGTGATCATTAGTGTACAAGGACACATGTGCAGCTAAATGTAAGAAAGGTATCTAAGAAGTATGGATACTTTTCATTTCATTCAGACTCGTGTGTGTTTCTGCAAGTTTTCTTCCCTTGTTTAAATCTCTTTCAGAAGTCAATTGTATTCTAGTTAAATACTTTTTTCTTGATTTCCCCTAAATATCAAGCCCTGGCTCATAATCCATTTGGACTTCCACGAACCAACAACAAACAACAACAATAAGTTTGCAAGTGGGATTCAAAGGAAAATAAGAAAACTAATTAGAGGTGAGAGGGCCTGAGGGAGAGTTTCAGATGGAGAGACAGAGTGGGGGAGGCTTACAGAAAGAGAGAGGGGGATTAGAGAGAGGGGGGGTGGTGGATTAGTGTAGGAGGACGAAGGCGTTCAGTTTCACAGCTCAGGGTGTCAGCGCTGAATATTTAATGCTCCATTTCTCTTGTTTCTGTTCACGTTCATTTACTCATCTGCTCTCATTTCACTCTGCCTGCCAGCTCCGTCAACAGAGACGTTTCTCTCACAGTTTATCACTCCTGAAGGATTTAATCTGTCGATGTCACCAATCCACAGCCTCACACAATCAATTCAATTCAAAAGCTTCATTTGTCATTAACAGAGTGGAAATCTTTAATCCCGTACTCCTCTAACAATGTAACATAACATCAAAATATATATAAAATTGTTAAACAGACAACATTGTTCAAGCAATTCAAGATTCAAGGCTTTATTGTCATGTGCACATTAGTTACAGTGCAGATATGTCAATGACAAACTTAAGTCACAGGATCCACTTACAGTGCAACATGACTATATATAGGGCATATATATAGGATAACAATACATGTTCAAATGAGTATAAAAACCAAGTCGAATTGGTCAAATGTATTGAACTGGTGATCACAGTTTGAACAGTTGACAGCTAAAGGCCTTCAGCTTTCATTGAAACGACTGAATGAACACAAGTGGAGGACTCAATAGCACGACTCAGAGACAGAGGATTAGGATGCAAAAAAGGTCTTTATAGCCAAGGTTCGGTACACGGGAGATCAGTCAATAAGGCTACCAAAACAGATGAGGAGTAGACAGGGACCGGGTCAGGACACGAAGCTGGGTCAGGTACACGTGGAATCAGATCCTATGAAAAATACTGCTGGAACGCTCGGAAGAACTAAGACGAACTGGCACTGAAGGGAATGTGGATGCAGACTAAGTAGGCAGAGGGAGAGATGATAATGGGGCACAGGTGAGGCTAATTAGGGATGGGAAGCAGGTGGAGTTCAATGAAGGGCAGAAAAGCTGAGACTGAAGTGAGAGAAACCACAATGAAAACAGGAACAATAACAACATGCTGGCTAGGCCCTTACATTCATGCTTAAAACATAACTTGGTTTTCTGATGGATTTGAACAGAAACGCGAGTGAAGTATAACCGGACGCGAGAGAGAGACCAGCACCTGCAGCTCTGCCCGCTGTGAGGGGCCGGTGATCGGAGCAAAACACACCTAGACGCATTTAGCTGTATACTGTCGTATACATTGAATTATTCCATTTGATAATATGTAATCAACTTAGGCACCCCTCCCAAAAAAAAAGAATAAAAAATAAATAAATTACAATACACATATTCATCACTCATATTCTCATATTCGAATAACTGTATAATTTTCGAACTGTTAGTGTCGGTGTTATTTTGGCGGGCATCATAACACCGGAGCCTCGCTGCGGGGAAGCTTTGGCGCTCTTCTGAGTTTGTTCTAATCTGTCAAAATGACGGACAGCTTTCCGATTTTTCCGTCATTGTTAAAAGAAATCGGTCATAGACGGAAAATATTCGGTTAACGCGACCTCTGGATCAAACTGTCCCTGAGTCTGGGGGTCTTAGTAGGATGTGTGATAACTTGTGAAAAGTCATTTTTCATGTGTTTTCCCACAGATGTGACGCATCAGGGATCAGCGCCAGGACATGTTTAGGCAACACAACTTATTTGAGGTTTTTTAGTAAGCTTTCATTTTCCAAATATAAGTGTTGAGGGTTAGGGGTTACTAGGTTCCTAACATTTGAAGGGTTTTTAATCTACGTAACAATAGTAGATTAAAGGTCCCATGTCATGGCCATTTCCACTGATCATAATTCCATTGTTGAGGTCGACTAGAATAGATTCATATTGTGCAATTTTCCAAACTCACATTGGTTTCTCACAGCATCTCTGTAAAGTATGTGTATTCACTCTCTGTCCTAAACGGCTTGTTGGAGCTCCTGACACCCCCCCCCCCGTGAGCTGTGATTGGTCGGGACGTTGCGAGGTTCGTTGCTGCTCGCAGCTGCGAGTCGTGGGCGGGTTTCCGGGTCGGCGATACAGCGAGAACAAGCGAAACTCATCCTGAGCACACACAAACACTCACAGCCGAAGTAAAAACAATAAGTGTCGCTTGATATTGAGACTCGTCTATTACCAGCGTTCAGGGAGCTCTATGCAAGTCAATGGGACTCCCTGTTAGTTGGCCAAGGGGTCCTGGTGTGTGAGGTGCTCCGCGGATTGGTCCATTTGGGCCAATCCGGTCATTTGTTGTTGATCTGGGTTTTCACACGTCACAGAACCCAGGAAGCAAACAATGGAGAATGAGAAATCCCCAACGAGGCATTCTGGGGCAGCAGACAGGTCTTCTCTGTGTTAGAGTTTTACTCTCTACAGGGTGTACTTTGAGGGTTTTGACTCTGCAGACCGTTCACATGCAGAGAAACCCTAATAACACAAGGGGACGGGTGATAACCGGAAAAGCATGACATGGGACCTTTAAGTATAAATACATCAGAGTTGACTTTTGTTTTCACATGAGTAACAAACAGCCTGAGAGCAAAGATGTTATATACTATATATATGATACAGTTTTTGTCTTTCCGTAGAGAAATATTGGGAAATCATGTTTCTCTAATCTCCCGACACGCCGACACAAAGCTTTTTGTTTTACATGTTTTTTAAGTAATATAGTAACTCCCAAATCGGACTCGCACCTGGCTGCTTTAGGTCAGAACGAAAATGAATGTTAATGAATGAATGTCCACTTGTTCCACACTCACACACACACACACACACACACACACACACACACACACACACACACACACACACACACACACACACACACCACACACACACACACACACACACACACACCACACACACACACACACACCCCGTCCCCTGTCATCATGTCATCTTTTATGTCTGTTACCAGGACGATGCTCCCAAAACTCTCCGTCTCTCCGGGTCAGAGATAAAAGGCTTCAGTGTAACATGAGGAACCAAAGATTCACTCACACACACTCAGACTATAGCCATTGTTAGTGACGTGCATGTGTGTGTGCGTGTGTGTGTGTGTACTCATTAATGTATTTATATGTTGTTATATGTTAGTTCGTTTTTTAGTCTTTGAATGTGTGCTTATACTTAAATGTAAGCTAATCCTACTTATTTGTGTGTGTTTGTTTGTGCATGTGCATGATAATGTGTG
>CADEHL010001283.1:273479-323479 GCA_902827135.1 Harpagifer antarcticus | reverse complement strand
ACGACATTAGTCACTCAGGAGGGAAGAAGAAAAAACATTGTATTGTGAGATAACTAACTGTATGTATGCATTCGGTTGTATGCCGCAAGCCTATACACATATTGGAAACAAAATCAATAACATACAAATAATGAAGCAAAATTAATCAGTTACATTTTGGGGTATATAGTGAAAAATAGCCAGGAATAATTTTAAATTTTCCACTGCAGACTGAGATGAGGGCAACTTTCATCACAAACTATTTAATACATCAAACAAAAATCAAAATCAAATGTTCAAAGTGAGATCTGTGAGATTGTCCAAGAGAAACACAACTTTATTCCAGAATAAGTCATCCATATTGACCTTTATAAATAACATGTTTTCATACAATTTCAACTCCTTGATGAGTAAAACAACTATCTGAATATCTTAACACAATGTAAAGGCACACTTCATGACAACAAGTACTGACAAAGGCTAAGACAGAGAAAGCCATTTTATTCATTGTAAAGGGACCTTGCATTTTCTTAGAGGAAGTTAAAGGTCCCATGTCATGGCAATTTCCACTGATCATAATTCCATTGTTGAGGTCGACTAGAATAGATTTAAATTGTGCAATTTTCCAAACTCACATTGGTTTCTCATACAGCATCTCTGTATAGTATGTGTATTCACTCTCTGTCCTAAACGGCTTGTTGAAGCTCCTACCCCCCCCCCCCCCCCTCCCTTTGAGCCCAGTGTGCTCTGATTGGTCGGGACATTGCGAGGCTCGTTGCGAGGCTCGTTGCTGCGAGGAGCGGACAGGTTTCCGGGTCGGCGATACAGCGAGAACAAGCGAAACTCATCCTGAGCACACACAAACACTCACAGCCGAAGTAAAAACAATAAGTGTGGCTTGATATTGAGAAAGAAAAAGGTTTCTAACGCTGTGAGAACGGGTCTGAGGAGAGCATTTCTCAACTCGTCTATTACCAGCGTTCAGGGAGCTCTCTGCAAGTCAATGGGACTCCCTGTTAGTTGGCCAAGGGGTCCTGGTGTGTGAGGTGCTCTGCGGATTGGTCCATTTGGGCCAATCCGGTCATTTGTTGTTGATTTGGGTTTTCACACGTCACAGAACCCAGGAAGCAAACAATGGAAAAAGAGAAATGTCCAACGAGGCGTTCTGGGGCAGCAGACAGGTCTTCTCTGTGTTAGAGCTTTACTCCCTACAGGGTGTACTTTGAGGGTTTGTGACTCTGCAGACCGTTCACATGCAGAAAAACCTTCATAACCAGGGGTGCACATAAGTTTTTAGTGAGTTACTCAGATGAGTACCAGGAGACAGCGTTTGGTACTCACCCCACACGAAGCGTGGTCCTCCTCTGTGACTCCTTCACTGTCCTCTATTTACACTTCTTGCATGCTAGATGATGAAGATGCACCTCCCTGTCTCTTTTTAAGCCTCCGATTTGCTTTCTCCAAAACTTGTTGCCAAAACTGTGAAGTCCTTGCATTTCCTGAGGCCAAGTTGAAGGATCAAATACTAAGAAATTATCACATGACTTGAAGTCATATCTGATTTCAGATGTGGGAAGTTACTAAGTACACTTATCCAAGTACTGTACTTAAGTACAATTTTGAGATATTTGTACTTTACTTTGTTGCTACTTTCTACTTATACTCCACTACAGTTCAGAGGTAAATGGTGTACTTGTACTCCACTACATGTATTTAATACCGTTAGTTACTGTAACAGAGTATTCCTACAAGATGTCTGTATAGTTAGTTAAAGTCAACTTTATTGTCAATCTTCCAGGTTGTGTGTACAGACAGAGAGATCGAAATGATGTTTCCCACAATCCCGAATATAAAAACAAATGTACATAAAAATATGTGTGCAAATATGTACATCTATGATTCCCACTGTAACTATCACCAACGTAACTCATTTGGGTTTACCGTTACGCCCCTATATCTGACACAATGTGTTTATTTATTTATGTTATCACGTCATGTAGGAGAGTTTTCAGTCTGTGGCTTCTGATCTGGTTTCAGTGTCTCGTGTTTCACATTTGTTTCGTGTCCCGTCTGTTTCTATGTATTTATGCTATGTTTTATACAGTTGTTGATGTTCTTTGTTCAACTCTGTTGTTTTTAAATGTGCTATTGAAATAAAATGGATTGGATCCGCTCCACTACTTGAGTCACTTCCAGAGCAGATGATAAACTTTATACAAACAAGTCTTGGGAACTTGGTGCAATTGAAGTATCGAATCAGTTTCAATAATGCATATAATGTTTAAGAACCTAAACAAAATCAAATTCTGTAGCACGGAAAACATGTGTTGTGCTATAAGATCTGAACGTATTTATTTAACAGGGACGGTGCACATGAATCAACATTTCTGTAAATGTTCCGGAGTTGGCCAAGAGGCTATTCTTCATCTGTAGTCCCTGGACAGAGTGTGTAAGTCACCGTAAAGACAACCTAATGGCAGCATCAGAACAACACTGTCTAGTCAGAGCAGTGTATGGACTGCATTTATGAAGCACTTCAATTCTCTAAGAGTCCTCGAAGCGCTTTAACAAAAAGTCAGCATTCACACATTCATACGATGGCAGGGGCTGCCAAACAAAGGTCTGCCTAAAGGAAGCTAACATTCACACACACTCACACACTGTTGGCCATCTGGAGCAACCTGGGGTTAAGCATCTTGCCTGAGGAAACATCAAGATATTGACTGCAGGGGCTGCGATCGATTGAGAGACGACGGCACCACCTCACAGCCACAGTTGCTCGCTGAGCCCAACATACGCGACGACACTTCAAACTACTTTGTCTCTAAAAGTGTGACCGACAGCATCCACGGTTCTGGTGCTATTTATTCATATATCACACTGCACTGTAACTTTTATTCACGTACCTTTGTTATTCATGTTTTATTATCTTTGCTTTTAAATTAGTGTTTTAAATGCCATTTTATAATCTGCTGCACTATTTCTTAAGGCTCTTAATGTCTTTCATTTTTGTAAAGCACTTTGAATTGCCTTGTGTTGAAAGGTGCTGTATAAATAAACTTGACTTGCCTTTTAACCAAATAACAGAAACCAGACTGCAGGGATTAGCACCCGTTCTGCCGGAAGAGCATTAGTGGCGTCCAAAACTGATGTTAGGTGATCAAGCCTGTTTTAAAATGGGTTCCAGTTCATATTAAGGTCCCATGCCATGGCCATTTCTACTGATCATAATTCCATTGTTGAGGTCTACTAGAATTTACATTGTTCAATGTTCCAAACTCACATTGGTTTCTCACAGCATCTCTGTATAGTGTGTGTATTCACTCTCTGTCCTACACGGCTTCCCCTGTGAGCCCAGTGTGCTCTGATTGGTCGAGCACACACACACACTCACAGCCGATGTCAAAACAATAAGTGTGGCTTGATACTGAGTAAGAAAGAGGTTTCTAACGCTGTGAGAATCTGAGGAGAGCATTTCTCCGCCATCCCAACTCGTCTATTACCAGCGTTCAGGGAGCTCTATGCAAGTCAATGGGGACTTCCTGTTAGTTAGCCAAGGGGTCCTGGTGTGTGAGGTGCTCCGCGGATTGGTTCCATCAATTGTTGTTGATTTGGGTTTTCACACGTCACAGAACCCAGGAAGCAAACAATGGAAAAAGAGAAATGTCCAACGAGGCGTTCTGGGGCAGCAGAGACAGGTCTTCTCTGTGTTAGAGTGTTACTCGCTACAGGGTGCACTTTGAGGGTTTGAGACTCTGCAGACCGTAAAGCTTCATAACAACAAGGGGACGGGTGATAACAGGAACAGCATGACATGGGCCCTTCAAGGTGTGTGTTGGGGATCTGTGAGAGGGCTTTTCCAGAACCATCCCCACAAAGATGCAGTTCACTTCCCATGCTGTAATTTAGGGGCTTTAATGCAGATGGCCTGTTGTCCGACAGATAGAAATAATAAATGCACACATTAAGTTACATTTTTATTTGAAATGTCATGTTCGGTATAGATATGTCACAACATTTATTTGATGATTTTATATTCATATTGGATAGGTTGTAAGTGTAATCAGAACCAATGTAAGAACTATAAAGAAAAGAGAGAAAAGGAGCTTTAGTTTCCGACCAACACGCCCTCTCAATTCTACGCCTCCATGTTTTACCGGATACACCGACCACAACAGATGGGACCCCCAAAACACACACAACACACACACACACACACACACACACACACACACACACACACACACACACACCACACACACACACACACACACCACACACACACACACACACACACACACACACGGAATCACACAAACTACTCCAACACATGTTACCTCTTTTCGTCAGGGAGGCTTTAGACCCTTATTGCCACAGTCAATTAGCCCGTCTGACTGGACTAATCAGCTCACACTCCCACACACACACACACACACACACACACACACACACACACACACACACACACACACACACACACACACACACACACACACACACACACACACACACACACACTTTTTGTTGCTAATGGTTGTCAAAACACAATAATCTGTTACTGTGTTTTCTCTTTGTGTACATGGACCTTCAACAGATCCAGAACAAACTGTGAAGGTTTTCTAAGTGTTCGTCACACTTACTTAACGTCTCTGTGGTGCACATACGGAGGCAGAAGAGGAAGTGGGATTATTGGAGAACAAACTGAAACGCACATGTGAAGGTCAAGTTAATAATTAAAGCGCTGCAGCCTTGTTAAAAAAGGAGTTATGGAAAGTGAGCTGCAGACAAATGGTTTCTATTAAAGGAAACAGAAATGATTTTAAATGTTTGAAAAAGTGATCTAAGGATTACTACTTTCCCATTCATTTGATCATGTAGGTGGTCATTACTTCTTTCTCGATGATAATACAACTTTCAGCTTTACACACTTATCAACATTTTGTAATGGAACATTTAAACCAAGTTTAGCTGCATGTAATGATGGACACGTAGAAAGGTCCAATATGGTAGAGGAGGCTTTCCTTCAATTGATATTATTATGGAGGCGTGTGGCACAGTGGCTTGTGCGTAGCTGTTGGGATCAGGGGTCACAGGTTCAAACCCCACTGCAGTCAGCATGTCGTTGTGTCCCTGAGACACTTCACCCCACAGTGTTGAGTATGTAAGTCGCTTTGGATAAAAGCGTCTAACAAGTGACATCTAATGTAATTGATATCATATGTCTTACTATTTAAATCTTGTTAGCCCAACCTATAGTTCTATTTTACTTTAAAGCTAGCTTTAAGGGGCCCTATTTTGTTTTTTTAGCTTTCTTTGTTGATTTGATTTGATATACTTTATTAATCCCCGTGGGGAAATTGTTTCTCTGCATTTGACCCATCTTAAGTTAGGAGCAGTGTGCTGCCATTTTGAACAGCGCCCGGGGAGCAGTGTAGGGAACGGTGCTTTGCTCAGGTACACCTCGGTAGCACTTGGTCTTGCCGGGACTTGAACTGGTGACCTTCCAGTTGTCCCTATCGACTCCCTATCGACTCCCTATCGACTGCGCCACCAACACCTGTAGTTTCTTGTAGTTTTATATATATTTCAGATGGTTTCTAAAGAGCTTTTTGAACATTAAAGTATGGAAACGTTGAGGCAGAAAATACCACTATGCAACCTGGAGTTGAGCAGTGAAGGGCTCTTTCACAGGAAGTGTATCTATAATACCCTCAAATGTATCTTGGCTTCACAATGTGTGCATCGTACAACATCCTTGATTTCTTATTCCATTGACTCAAATATGAAAATATCCATTAGGACTACAGAGTGTGTGTTTGATGTCAATATATTGTCAACCTTACCAATTAGTTGCCTAAGTGTACTCACACTTTAAGAGTTAAAGTGTGAGAGTTACGTTGCACATTTTAAAATATTTTGTGTAGCTTCAATCTATAAAACAAGTTTAGAAATTTCAAATTTAAATATGTCAAATGTTTCGCGAACTCTCTTGATGCATTTGTTCGTGTTAATCGTGTGTTTTATCCCCCTGAAATCATTTATAATGCCTTAATAACAATCCATGTGTGGACATTTGAGGGTAATGTCCTGCTGAGACATCCTGTTTTAGCAGAAAATGCATAAAAAGTACCCGAAGAAAGTGCAGATTCATCGTGACTTAACATCATTGAGAAGAGTATGTTTCACGTGTGTGATTCCACTGCTGTTATCGTCCAAACCCCCACGATGTGATATCTCACTTTGCATTCATATATACGTTAGATAACATAATGCTTTAGTGTTGAACGTCTATTGGGTCTAAAGGCCTCTCCACCCACTCTGTAGAGGCACCACACTGAGCTGCTTTTAATCAGGTTTAGCAGCCGCAGCCTGTAAAGTGGCTCGCTCGCAGTCAAAGGACTCAGTCAGCACTCAGACCACACACACACACACACACACACACACACACACACACACACACACACACACACACACACACACACACACACACACACACACACACACACACACACACACACACACACACACACACACACACACACACACACACACACACACACACACACACACCACACACACACACACACACACACACACACACACACACACAGCGATCTGACTTCCTCTGTTCAGGCCACTGTCTCTCTCTGCTTCCTGTGTGTCTGACAGAAGGAGCGAAACATTCACTTTCAACACACTTTCACTTCGCCTTCCTGCAGGCTCTCGTGCTGAACAAGCGCACAAGAGAGAGGGATACAGAGAAGACACGGATCATTCATCCTGACAACAACAGAGTCACGTTTGGCTTATTCTAAGTTTCAGCGAAGCAGGGAAAAGCAGGAGCAAGAGCAGGGTTGTTTAAAAAAAGGGAAAGGTGATGAAAGTGTCGTTGAAATGGTTTACTTTCAACCAAACAATATCCTCCAAGATTCACAGATCCTAGAATGACTTTATATTGGTAACAATTCCATGAGTTTGAGCTTAATTAAGTTTTCAGTGTTGGTCGTATCTTCACTGGCATGAAAACCCACTACAGACAGACATATACTTATAACTGAAATCCATCATCTCTGGATAAGCAAATGCACTTCCTGTCAAAGGTTTAACTGCTATCAAATAATATGTGTCTATCACTGGTTCCATGTTGGACACGGATTGACATTCAAACATGTCGCGATGTCAGGAAATCCTGTACCATTCCTAATTGCTTTTGAGTCAGCACAGAGAAACGTATGCAGATACATCATTTGGTAGTGAAACACCTTGAGAGAATGGGGACTTTCATATGCAAGTGATACCCTAACCCTAACCCTAATCCACGTCTTACACATTGGCAGGACTGTGGAACATCACTATTTATATGACATTTCCATCATAACTTGTTGTTCTGAGGGGAAATCAACATGTTACAAGCCCAGGGCGAAAACTAACAATGAACTTAAGGTATTTGTGACATGATAGCTCCTTCAGGTTTCAATTGTGTTTCTATGAGTGCCTCTATTTCTCTACTTTAGAAAAAGGACCCAACGCACTAATCCATGAATAGAGTACTCTCAGTAACACTGCAGGAAGTAGCACATTTTCCCACACCACTCCGCTCCTTCGCTTCCTTCACTGGCTCCCGGTAACTGCTAGAATCCACTTCAAGACACTGGTACTTGCATACCATGCTGCGAATGGATCTGGCCCTTCCTACATCCAGGACATGGTTAAACTGTACACCCCAGCGCGTGCACTCCGCTCTGCATCAGCCAAACGACTCGCTGCACCCTCGCTGCGAGGGGGACCCAAGTTCCCATCAGCAAAAACACGTGGGTTTGCTATCCTGGCTCCAAAATGGTGGAATGAGCTCCCCATTGACATCAGGACAGCAGAAAGCTTACACACCTTCCGGCGCAGACTGAAAACTCATCTCTTTCGACTCCACTTCGAGCAATAGAACTATTAACAAAGCACTTATATACTAGTAAAGGACTGGCTTACCTAAAGCCAGTTGAGTAGCACTTGAAATGTTTTGCTCTATGAAACCTGATGATTATATGATTCTGTTTTCTTCAAGTTTGTATCTTGTTGGTCGAACGCACTTATTGTAAGTCGCTTTGGATATAAGCGTCAGCTAAATGCAATGTAATGTAAAAGTAGCGGGTGTCCGTAGTTTGGGAACGTGAGCAGAGGCGCGGGAAGGTATTTTGAGTGGGGGTGCTGACTCCAGTGAACACTATTACGGGCACTATAGAGCACGCACAAAAGCACTCCCCACACGCAAACACACAGTACACCCGCGACTATTACAATGAAGGCTCGATAATCAGATCACGGCATATAGGCAGGGGTAAAACTGCGGTCAAGCCAGCCTCCACTCGGGAAAACTTGGTCAAGCCAGCCGGCACGTGATATTGCGGTGCGCGAATATCCTATGCATTACGGTAGAATCCTGGAAACACTGCCTCTGTGTTGAGATGAGAATAAAACAAAAACTGTCCAGTATCAAAGACTCATTTCACTTCAGGGTCATAGCAGGACATCTCATCTAGTCACTTAGAAAAAATCAGGACATTCTGATGTCTCATCTAAAAACAAGGATGATAGCTCTTATATTTGACTTCAAAGGTATTTTATTTTGAAACTCTACATCAGAATTTCCTGATTTTTTTTCTAAGTGACTAGATGGGGTGTCCTGCTATCACCCTGGAGTGAGATGAGTCTTTGATACTGGACAGTTTTTGTTTTATTCTCATCTAAACACAGAGGCAGTGTTTCCAGGATTCTACCGTAATGCATAGGATATTCGCGCACCGCAATATCACGGGCGGGCTGGTTTGACAGATTATGCACAGCGGGAGCAGCAATAACCCTCAAATAATAATTCAGACAGGGGAGCTCCGCACCCCCTGCCTGCCGCTAGGGGGTGCTGCAGCGCCCTCAGCACCCCCCTTCCCGCGCCCATGAACGTGAGCGTTCAAGTCCCGATCGGACCAATAATACGGAGTATGTACTTGTACCGGAAAAACTGGCACCCTGTTTGCTTGTATATGTATTTATATGTACTCAGCCCTACATACTCAGGAATAGCGCATGTTTGTGTTGTGCTGTGTCTAAAAGCGGAGTGACTAACTGACATTCTGAATAAGTGAACAACTGAATACATAAAGGGTCTTCTTCTTCTACCCAACACTCATTACTAAATGAGAGTGCAGACCATCAAACAGACCCCTCCCTTATTTTCTATCAAGCCAATAGACGCCTTAAACAGACATTCCTAACCCCTTTTCTTTCCTTTATATTTGTGTTACTCACAGTTGAAGAGTTGCTTGGCCTCCGATTGTTTGGATGATATTGTGCGATGGGTTTGCTCAAAATAAAATAGCAAACTTTTCACACATGCAACAAAGAAACCAGGCGTTTACAAAAGTCACAACTAATCAAACAATAGAGGCAAAACTCAAATAAAATGATACACAACTTAGGTATTCTTTCCTGTTAAGGCTTATATAACTTGATAACTTAAAGGGTGGTTGAACTGTTCAAATCTGTGCCTCGACGGTATCTTTCTGACAGGATGCCCATCTGTCACTTTAGAGGAGGCGCCGTGGGAATTGTAGTCTTTTATACTCTGATTGACTACAGACGTCACAATAAGGTTTTATAAAGCGAAATACTGGCTCTAACACATATCGAAAATACATATACGTTCTGGAGTGATTGGCAGTGTGTTGGTAAACAATACAGATTGGTGATTGATCTGGTCGACCGCACAGTTATCACGATGAGATCCATATGACTGAACTCCGCACGTCAGATCGACGCAGAGAAAAGAGAAAGGAAAGTAACACATCATCGTCTTTCAATGTTGACTGGGATATCAAGACAGACTTTCGCAGGTTCTATTCCAAAGTGCTGGCACATGCATTTCATATGTGCTAAGTGTCAAGTGGATGTTTTCAAATTCTTGCTTACCAGCTTTGTCTGCAATACCATACTTTTAGATTTATGATGTGTATGAAAGGACAGATTTCCTGATGAACCTTCACAGTGAACGTGGGTTGCCACTAGAATGATACGCTGCTGTGAAAAACCTTCATGTCATAAGAAATCCCAGAGCCCTAAGCAAAGCCAGTTGAAAATAATTTTTTAAGCTTTATGTAATATTTCTAAAGCTAAACTATGGACAGCTTGCAACATCATCAAAGATACAACACATTACTCAATGACTGTTTATTCACTGAAGTGATTGACAAACATCATGCAAAAGTGAAAAGTGTTGCATTGCAGGTTGGCTAACAGCGTGTTGAAAGTGAGTGAAGACACAGCAGAGACGTGAGAAAGACAACACAAGTTGGGTTCCAGCGTTGACACACTCAGACCCCACTTACACAAACATCGTCGGGACCTTCACTCCTTCTTGATGAGCGCTCACAGGAAGTGGGTCGGTTGTTTGCATTTGCGTGAGAAGAAGAAGGAACTGTTTTCGGTGACGTTCTTCACACGCGGACAACTGAAATAAACCGATTTATATTTTTGCCTTTTTCTCTCTCACACTCTCCATCATCCCAAACCACAAGAAAAAGCAGAAGTGTTTTAAAGAAGGTGCAAGTGACTAAGCGTCTGTGTGTTCAGCGCTGTCTAGCATTTCTCCCATAGTTAGTCAGTGCATTATTGTTTTTATTGCCGTCATACATATATTTTTGCTGTTTCTTTGGAAAACTGTCAACCACAGAAGACAAAGGAGTTGGGACTCTCGAATAGAAATGGAAATATATTTAAAGCTAACAGTTTAACATCGATTGTGCAAAATGTTAAGATTGTTAAACCTGCATCTGATGCTTTGCTCACTTTGCTAGCTTGGCTAAACGCTAAATAATCCCTGGTTTATGAGTCATTGATTCTCCGCTAATTGCTAATCGAGCTCGATGCTAAATTCATGCTAATCCCAAGGCAAGGATTCATTATCTAGCTGAGCAAGCAAAACTGCTAATCGAGCTAAATGCTAAATGCATGCTAATCCTAACTGAGGAATTCAATGAGTCATGCTTTGCAGAACTTCACATTGGTTAATCCATGAGAAGCAAATTAAGAAATGAATCTGCAGCTGCGTGTGTGTGTGTGTGTGTGTGTGTGTGTGGCCTAGCATTACTCTACTTGTGGGGACCTAAATCTGTTTACACAGTCACATGTGGGGACTCACCTCCCTTATGGGGACAACATGGAGGTCCCCATGAGGGGAATCATTAATTTTAGGGTGAAGACTTGGTTAGGTTAAGGGTTAGGGTAAGGGTAAGGGTTAGGGTTAGGCATGTGTTGGTTATGGTTAAGGTTAGGATAAGTCTCCAGGAAATGCATGTAAGTCAATGTAATGTCCCCTGAAGTGAGGTATACATGGTATGTGTGTGTGTGTGTGTGTGTGTGCGTGCGTGTGTGTGTGTGTGTGTGAAGGGGAGAATTGGGAAGTAATTACCACAGATGACAGACATATGCCTGGTAAACATGAATCTTGTCCTGCTAATCACTGTTAAATTCTCCTCAGCTTTGACCACTGACGTAACTAAACTGTCATAATGAAATAGATTTGACGAAAGCGTATCGGACAGTTGAGCTTTGTGTACCCTTTTATCAAGATATGTTTGGATGCCATCAAGTCACCGTGTGATGAAGAAAATATATCAACACCAACCATAACGAATACCATAAGTATTAAAACAATGCGATCATTTCTCAGTTCATTTGAGCTCAAACGACTGACCGATCCAAGTGATATGTTAGCAATCCGTATCTCAAGCACTTAGAAGGAACGATGCATGTTTAGTCAAAAGTTCACATTTCAAAATGAGTCGCAGAGTTGCTTCGCCCTCTCCGAGTGTCAAGTAATTATTTAAGGCGTTGTGAAAGTACAGGGAATGGGTCTACATGCAGTCGCAGCCTGGAGAGCTAATCTTTTTTTAATGGACAGATAAAATGTATATCATACCAAAAGAAACTGCTCTTACCATCACTAAATCCCATGTGGTCTGTTATATAGTTATAACAGTGCTATAGATATGGAAAAGTAATTATAGTCTATGGTCACAGTGGATTTGAGAAGCCAGTGAATACATAGTCATATAGAGTATACCACAGAGCTACTGTGTATTCATTACATTACTAAAAACGTTTTCCTTACACAATATTAAATGACGTCAGCATTTCTCTGAGCATTACAGTATGCAAAAGTACTGTCTTAACTAAAGATCTTTGTATATTGGCTAACTATGGTGCGTCACACACTTAGTGCAACAGTGGCGACGAAACTTCATGCAATAAAATATATCTGAGAATGAACTTAAATAAAGTGTTAAGACTTAGATTTAGAAAGTCAAAACCTCCCGCTTTGATGATTTAGAAAAACATGGACCTTTGTGAATGAGCCCTGCATGTATCCATGTATTTGTGTTTTGTGTAACCACATGGTAACACAAAGCCATGTGAGCGTGAGCTGCCATCTCACACGTTGGTATCTGTTTTGTAATCTGCATTTTAGAAGACCCAAAAAAAGGGAACTAGACAGCATTGCACACACCACATGCCAATCACTCGCTGCTTTCTCCTTTTCACGGCCTCCTCAGGCCTCCTAGTCGTTGTGGTTGCCAGATCTTAGGGGGAAAATCCCCCTTAAATGCAACCAGGCCATTGATGGTAAAATGGCTACCAGACCGGAGAAAAGGAAGACAGAGGAGAGGAAGCGACGTGCAGCTCTTTGATGGCGGTGTTGAGGACAGTATGTGTGTGGCATGTATATGTCTTTCTGTGTGTGTGTGTATGTTCTCGTGTGTGTGTGTGCACCGATGTGGGTGAACGTACTGTATATATGTGTGTGTTTGCACGCCTTGTTGTCTGTCATTCCGCCCGTAAGCAACCGCTGTTTACATACACAAAGTTGAGCAGGGGTGGCACTGGGTTTGTATGTGTGTGTATGTGAGTGAGTGTGTGTGTTTGGGGAGGCAGGGGTGTTAGCAGTCATTGGGTTTCAGTGGTTAACCCCTAAACTTTTTATTTTTTCGAGGAGTTTGGGATTGGTGGGGGGCATTCGAGCATCAGCGCTTGTGTGTGGGCACGTTATGTTCTTTATGGGCCAGGAACAATCAGGAGGGGAGGAAGTGAAGGGTAAATAGGGTGGGAGGAGAGCGGGCAAGGAAGTAACTGGCCCCAATATCCCAACATGTGCCCCCCCCCCCCAATCCCACTACCCCCCTCCCAAAACACCCTCGCACCACCACCGGAGGGAGAGAGGAGGCTGCTGGACCACAGACCACCCAGAGAGATGGAGACAGACAGAGATACAGACAGAAAGACAGAAAGACATTCAAATCAGATCGGAACTGAAAATTGAAAAGAAGGGCCAAATAGAAATTAGAAAGGAAACATTTATAAATTATAGGAAGAGAGAAATAAGAATATAACATGATTGACATAATAACAGAAAGGTTAACAATGAATGAAGTAGACAACTTAAAGAAGTAAAGAAAGCTTTATTTTAGCACAGTAACAATCATTGGTGTATTTAATCTGTTATTGCAGCTCACAATACTCAATTGATTTGAAGTAACATATGTCTAAATGTCCAGACTGGTCTTCAACTCTCCCAAGTTCTCCCACACTTCACCTCTCCTTCGCTCCTTCACCGGCTTCCAGGATACGCTTCGACTCACTGGTACTTGTCTACCGAGCTGTGAAGGGATCTGGTCCACACATCCAAGACATGGTCAAACCATTCACTCCAGCACTTCACTCTGCATCAGCCAATCAGCTTGCTACTCCCTCACTGCGAAGTGGAACCAGGTACACCTCAACAAAGACACACCTTAATGCTACCCTGGCTCTTAATTGGTGGAATGAGTTCCCATTGATATCAGGACAGCGGAGAGTCAACATATCGTAGCAAACTGATGACCCAACAGATAAAACGCAATTAGATAAATAGAAGAATTGGAGGGATGAACCCCTCTTTAATGGTCACACATGCAGAGCACACACAGGGACATTTGTTCTCTGCTTTTAACCCAGCAGTTTGAAATTAAGAGTTGAACTAATGCACCAGTACTTACGTTGGTTTTGCTTGTTTGAAGTGGATATGTGAGCACTGTTCCTGTTGTCCATTTTTCAATCTTTTATGCACTTACTGTAAGTCTCTTTGGATAAAAGCATCAGCTAAATGCAATGTAATGTAAATACTTGTTCCACCACCGCCATGGAGATTGAAAACACTGAGACTAATGTTGAGACTAAGCAGTGGGTCTTGTGAACAAACATTGTTATATATGTTCATCCTAAACCTCTGTTACTTTGTCTTTTAGGTTTGCACTGATTTTCGAAGCCGGATTCAGTGAACTTTATAAGCCTTTTCTGCGTCAGATATGATTACATTATAGATACATCTGTATTGAACGAGGCCGACTGAGTGAACAGAATAAATCCAAGATGGCATGTTAATGAATGATAAAAGGAGAAGATGAAAGGAACGGGACAAAGAGACCCCAGAAAGAAGTTGCAGGATGTCAGGTTGTAATTTTGTTTCCTTTTACTGCTGGTCCCAAGAGGAGTTAAAGAAAAACAATTGTCTTTTAGTTCAAACAAATTCAGAAACAATGGAGGTCTGTCTGTCCACGAGGCCTGTTTTCATTCTCCGCTCGATCTGGACAAGAGCTGCACTTCAGAGAAGAGCAGGACTTCAGGAAGGAGGAAGAGACGACTGCAGGATCTCATTTATCCTCAGTGGTCCCTCACAGTATACAAAGACAGGCATTAAAGGGCCACTTCACATTGTAGAAGTACCCACAATCCTCCACTGTCAGTACAAGTAACACAGTAGAGCAAGCTGACTTGTATACACTTTTGGTTTTAAGGACTTGATACCAAATATCTTGCTAAGATGGAAATGTTTCTGTTAGTTTTAGTTGTATAGTGTATATGCAGATGACATCTTTGAATGCAATCGTTACCTATTACAACTTATAATACTGCTTTTTTAAATGCTTGATTCTGATTGGTCAATTTCAAAACGTTGTTAATTTTCGCTATCAGTCCGGATCAAAGGACTATTTGCAATCATATCAATCCGCAGAAAGAGGTCCGGTCAATTTAACTTCAGCTGTGGACAACAAACATTAGTTTTCTCCGACAGAAGACTCCATGGAATATTTTTCAATGTATTTTATTTCTAATTAAGATAACTTTTAAACCTTTTTTTTTTAAAACTTTTAGGCCCCAAGCCTGTTTTTCAGGTTTCAGGCTCGAAAATGACATTCCCAGAACAAATGACCATATTTTCCCTTCTAAAAGGGTTAAATTAATAATCTTTGTTCTCAAAGTGATGATGAACCTGTGAGTTGGATGTAGAAAAGTCAGAATCAATATTCATGTTTTTATTTTAAAGAAAATTCAGATTGAACATGGTAAAAAACTGTAAATTATAGTGTCCGTCCAAAACATATTTTGTACTTATAGTGAAAACTACCCTTGGATGATGGGTTAGTAGACTAGAAGCTTTATGAATCCAAAGTACAACATCTAATAAGTACCCTGTATCAAGATTGATGCAAAACAAGTGATATTTGACCTTTTTAGACAGATTTAGCAAAGAAAACCTCTTCTGGGGCCATTTGGGTGGATTTTCCATATCTCTGCCCCCCCTTGCTGGATTTTGACATCTCTCCCTGACCGTCAGAGCCAATGGAATCGAGGGAAAATCGTCCCTCACACACTCATGTTAAAAAAAAGGTGGTGTCTCTGCGCATCCTAGCTTGCAGCAGAGGGGAGAAATATCACTGCTCTGATATCAAGCAACGGAAAATCTGTTTTATTGCTTATGGATTATCAGAACATTTCAAAGGGGACGCAGTCACATTGGATTAACCTATGGATTAACTACACCATAGTTTTTGTCGTTGTAATGCCATTGAAGACCAGTTTAGACCAGACAAAGACGAAGGAAAGCCATGTTAGCGTTGTGGGCTACCTTGCGCCACTTATTTTGATGTACGTTTTTGTTGATAACGTCGCAAGTTTGTATCTTTGTTGAAGTGGGCACCGTTAGATTCTGTGTCTCCTTGCGATCATAAGCGATGTGTTGGATGTGCACCTAGGATAAGTAATAAGGGAGCTAGGAGCGATTATCGGTGCAGTAATAGGTTAGCATTTTTCGCTCAGGGGTCGTTTAGATGCTTCTTATGAGACATGTGGTACAAATGGTTTGTATCGTCAGTTAGCTGAGATTATTCCCGTTAATCTGGTATAACACATTAATAGGTTCTTAAATATTGAGATCCCCTGAGACACAGTGTCATGAAAAAAAAACTAAAGTACCCGCCGGCGGGGACCTTGGGGCTTAACAGGTTTGAATGAAGGCTAACCTGTCCTCAATAAAGACAAGAAGGAGAACTCAAGAGAAGGAAACAGGTTGTTGCACACAAAACAACAGAAGAAGACAGACAGGAAGTAAACACTTACTGCTCAGGCCATTGGTTTGAAGTGGAATGGAATATTTTGTTCTTAGCTGATCAACATAATCATTTTTAAATCAATATTGTGAGTCAAGTCGTTGATTTATTTATTGGGTAAAGCCACGTGGGCCATTTGATAAGTGGGATATTGTGCAGCGAGTCGGCACAAATCGCTGCACAATATCCCTTACTTGTGTGTCTTTGAGTGTGTGTGTGGGTAAAATAATCTCTGTCTGCTGTGTACGACTCTTTAAGGGAATATACTGTTCTATATGTATTGATGAATACTCACTGCATGTGTATATATTGTTGTTTGTGGGTAGAGGACAACGTTTTGTGTTCATCATCAGTGTTAGCAGTGTGTGTGTGTGGTTTCCTCCACTTCACCGCTGCCTCCTCCACTCAGCCTCACCTCCCCTCTGTCTCTCTCTAACATCGTTAACATCATAAAAGCACTTTTAACCAGTTTGAAGGATCCTTCTTGTCTCGTCAACTCATCACTGCAAACATTCGTTGGGCTTGTTAAAAACAGACCTGTCAAAACCTTATGGAGCACACAGTATTACCACGCCTTATTTCCCGTAGTTTGACATTTCTTGGACGTTTTTAGGGTTGTGATCAGTGAGGGAACGCACATTTGAGTGTAAGTAGACTGATTTGACAGCTGGTGAGACATTGAGGAGAATTCTGCACCACATTGATAGTAATCAAAGTACAGTCTGGGTCATCAATGTGTGTTGTATTGTTCTTTTACTTGTTCTAGTGTTCATTGCTTGAAGGCTAGAACCTAGAATGTCCCCGTCTTTTGACCCTTGTGCAAGGCACTTCATATGAGACATGTCCAGAGAAAATACATTTCTGAGGAAGTGCTGGTGAATAAAAAGGTGAAGAAGAAGGGAGAGTCTGTCATCGTGCTTTCAGACTAGAGGGTAATTCCGAAAACCATTCGATTTCTTGGGAATTCGATGAAAACTAGGAAACTTTACAAATGAGTCACGAAACAACAGGCTGGAATGTGTTTGATAACTTTGTTTGCATTCACTTCAAATGATTGATTGTTTCCAGACGTTCAAATATTAACATTGACCAACTACAAGAAGTTTTATTCAACTAAAACAAGTAATGAAAAAGTCTCAACCGTCATCTCTCTCAGTTAACACCGACAGTCCTTCTTCTAACTTTCCTCTCACTCTTCCCTGTCTCACAGAAAACACTTATTTTGGGGTGGAAGGGGGAAGAAGTGAGGGAGGAAGAGAGGAGGTGGAAAGTCCCTTTGTGCATCCAGGTCAGTTACTTCCACATGTCCATCTGTCTGACTGTCTGAGTCACGGTGCGATCATACAGACGAGACGCAGGTCAGGTGATACACACGCCCCGTCAGATCAGCAAGGCAACAACATGAATTGGGAAATGTTTGCATGTGTGTTGTGGTCTCGAAGGCACCTGTAGCCGACAGCATACTGTGTTGATGTTTTCACATGCACAGGAGTTTCCGGTTGAAATCTACACTTGTATAACTTCTCCTTTCGCTGCTATTCTGATGACACCCAACTGTTCATTTGAATCGCCGACAATAGGCGTCTTGTTCTTGCAAAATTACTCAGATATTTCAATACTCAATAAGACCATAACAATATTTTCAAAGCTTGTAAAGGCACAATAACAACTATAGTACTACAACTACAATACCAACCAACTATGTGCAATATGTGCTGTGCAATATATACCTGGCTGCTATATCCTGAGAACTGTTGCAGGATGTGTATTTTGTAAATTGTGTAACTTTTTATTTTCATTATATTTTTTATTATATCATAACTTTTAACTTAGTACTTTTTAATGCATGTAACATATGTACATTATGCTGTCTATGGCTCTTGTTCTGCTGTAACAACGTATGTCCCCCCCCCTCTGTGGGACTAGTAAAGGTATTCTGATTCTGATACAGTGATCACATGTCTCTCTGATCATTATCAGTGCCGTTACCCCACATTCGGTAATTTTCCTGAATCAATGACAAAACACTAGTCAAACTACTACATGTTGCACGTCCCACACAGACAACACATCCTACAGCCGCTCGCAGGAGAAGGAGGAGAGAGACTGCAGCCTTCCTCAGGCCCTGATTGGGGATTGGGAGCACCTGAGGGAGATAGCAAAAGAACACACATCCTTTACTCAAGTAGAAGTACAGAGGCTTTGAAATGTACTTCAGTAAAAAGTACCCATAACTAGCAGCTGTTTTAAAGAGTACCTGACCTCCCTTTATATTAATAGAACAATAATGTCATTGTTAGCTAATGAATGTTTCCATGCTGAACAACGGCAACATGACAACGTTTCCATTGGTCCCTCTTCTTTAGAGAAGACCAGGAAGTGATGGATACACGGATCGTGTTCAAATCAATAGGCACGCAATGACTCTAAAGAATAATGATCACGCCACCAAACACACATTCAGACTAAAGGAACCAGCCGTTTGGGAAATGAGAGAAGTAGAAAGTACAGGTATTTGAGTTCAACATGAGAGAAGTAGAAAGTACAGGTATTTGGGTTCAACATGTAAGAAGTAGAAAGTACAGGTATTTGGGTTCAACATGTAAGAAGTAGAAAGTACAGGTATTTGGGTTCAACATGTGAGAAGTAGAAAGTACAGGTATTTGGGTTCAACATGTAAGAAGTAGAAAGTACAGGTATTTGGGTTCAACATGTAAGAAGTAGAAAGTACAGGTATTTGAGTTCAACATGTGAGAAGTAGAAAGTACAGGTATTTGGGTTCAACATGTGAGAAGTAAAAGTAAAAAGTGGTCAGAAAAATAAGTAGTGGAGTAAAGTACTGATACCAGAAAAATATACTTAAGTACATTAACTAAATATTTGTACTCCACTACTTCCCACCTCTGCACCTAGAGGGAGACAATCAAGGGGAGAGGGGGGGGGAGAGACACACACACAAAACACGACACGCAACAGTGTAATTTCCCAATACATAACTACATAAATGAATTAAAGTAAGTGTGTCATTAATGGGATGAAAAGGAGCTCTAAACTGTGCCAATGTGATCCAGGAAGCTAGCAAATAACAGGGTCTTTAATAAAGTATTCGTGTTATTATAAAACTAGTGATGCTATTTCATATTTCTTGGAATGGTTCTCACAGGTTTATTTGGAAGATTATTAAGCAGACTTTCCAGGTCAGAAAATATGAAAGGTGTGTCCAAAATGTAGGTCTGACAGTCACCAGTTATGTGAAGTGGAAAAGATGAGTTTCTGTGGTGACACATTTTGTTCCCAACACTCGTTCTGTAAACACAGGCAGCGAGTGTGGAGCTTTTTTGTATGTTAGTAAAACTTTAACAATCTTTTCAGGTTTGCTTTTTAGCGGTAAAGCTCAATGTTTCGTTTCATACAATGTTTGAGATATCAAATAAATAAAGCAATATTTTAAAGCTGTTTAAAATGCATTATCCAGATGGACTGTCTAACCCTTTAGTAATAAATAAGTCCCTGTGAGGAAGACACACTTTCCGTAAACTTTAGAAGGAAGTGTTTGTTCCTGGAGGTTGTTATCTCCGACTGTAGGCCGTCAGCAACATCTGGTAGAAGTGATCAGCTGCGGTTTCGGGTTGTTCAGATTTCTTGTAAATTAGCTTTATTTTCCCAAAAGGAGCTATTTTAAAAACCAGCAAGTTGCACCCACACATTATGTTGTGTGTGTGTTAGTGCAAATGGGCCTTTCCGTGCACATGTGTGTGTGTGTGTGTGTGTGTGTGGCCTAGCATTACTATACTTGTGGGGACCTACATCTGTCTACACAGTCACGTGTGGGGACTCGCCTCCCTCATGGGGTTAGGCATGTGTTGGTTATGGTTAAGGTTAGGATAAGTCTCCAGGAAATGCATGTAAGTCAATGTAATGTCCCCTGAAGTGATGTATACATGGTATGTGTGTGTGTGTGTGTGTGTGTGTGTGTGTGTGTGTGTGTGTGTGTGTGTGTGCACACCACTCTGTCTGAACCTGGAGATCTGTGCATGTGTGCAGACTTGTTTTGTGTTTGTAGATGCGTGTGAGTTTTACGTGGTTTATCAGGTTATGGGTGTGTGTGTGTGTGTGTGTGTGTAGACATGTGTTTGTATGTGGTTTTTCCGACTGTGTGGGCCTCACTCTGCTCTAAGTGATTGTTGCACATGATCTATGACAGCAACATCCACCTCGCCTCTGTGTGTGTGTGTGTGTGTGTGTGTGTGTGTGTGTGTGTGTGTGTGTGTGTGTGTGTGTGTGTGTGTGTGTGTGTGTGTGTGTGTGTGTGTGTGTGTGTGTGTGTGTGTGTGTGTGTCTCTCTCTCTGTCTCAATCTCTCATTAAGGGTGCATTTGTTTCAGGTTGTCTTTCATTTGGGTTATGCTTTGACTTACCAGCTCTAATCCAACCAGAACATGTTCTCCTGTTTCCTCAACAATCTGTGATTAACAGCCCAATTCTGCTTTCATACGTTCACTCTTTGAGTCGTCTTACATGGCTCCGCACACTTTCGAAACACATTTTGAAAGATGGTACTTGAACAAAAAACGAATTCATGCAGTGTAAAACGTAAAAGCTGAACAAATGAAAGTCGCCACAGACATTATAAAAGCCTGGTTATTGTGAACGTTTCCAGGATGTGAGAAATTGCATGCTGTGAAATTGAAGCTCTGCTCTGTCGTCAGCTGTGGGCCCAAACAGACATAATTAATAGAGACAGATAAGGAGAGAGGATGTCTCTGATCCTTAGGACAGAGAGTAAGACAGTATTTGTGTCAAAGAAAAAAAGGGAAATGTACAATTGTCGTTGCTAAATCAATCCGCCGTGTCTTCTCTTAAGATGTGTTTGAAAAGTAACTTCTAAATACGTTCTAGGTGCTTCCATTGAGAGTAATAATGATCTTTATAAATGTAATTATGTTGTAGTGTTGATGAAGATAGTTTATTGGTTGCTGTAATTTGACAAATCTCACTCTTCTGAGTGACGTCTTGCTCGTACGGATGTCTTTATCCCCCCTCCAGCCCCTCTTTGAGTTATTAGCATACAAGCAGATGGCATTTCGTCATCTAATCGTCTTTACTAGTGTGTGTTTGTGCATGTGTTTTTGTAACATAACACTCTCGGTTTATGACATTTGAATGTATCAGAACTTAAAGAATAGTGCCTGCTTGAAGGCTGTATTGTGCTTTATAATGTACAACTCTGTGAGGAATTACAAACAGAAAAAAAGGAAAGTCATGCGGGGCTTTATTCACGAATGTGCTCAAGCAGACGTTACACAGAAAGTCCTTAAAGATCAAATGCAAAGATTTTTTTATAATTGCCAGTAAAATCGAAATCATATAGCTACAACACTATTTAAGATATTGCAGTATTAAAATCTGAGATAATATGCGTCTGGCAATGCGCAATATTTATTTTGTTCAACCCCCAACACCAAGTCGAGGATTTATTTCTCAGCCGCTCGTCTCCGCAAGATGGCGTCGCGTGACGTCAGCGTGGCCAAACATATTTCCACCTGGCTTATCGCTCACAGCTGCTTCCACCGATAGTACAACTTAGTTTCGTTATAATGTCTGATTCTGAGTCGGAGGCCACCCAAGATCTGGAGTTTTAAAAGTGGTAAATTAATTGTTGGATGTAGAAGTGTCAGAATCAATATAGATGTTTTTATTTTAAAGTAAATTCAGATGGAACATAGTAAAAACATGTCAATTCTAATGTCCGCCTAAAAAACCCCATTACTTATAGTGAAACCCACCCTTGAATGATGGGTTAGTAGTCTAAAAGCTTTAGGAATCAAAACTATAACATATAATAAGTACCCTGTATCAAGATTGATGCAAAACAAGTGAAATTTGACCTTTTTAGACAGATTTAGAAAAATAAAGTTCCATTTGAACTTTTTCACTGTAAAAATCATTTTATTACTTTGAATTATCACTATAGGTATTCATTCCATCCAAATACAACTGTGGTGAAAAAACTCATTTAACTGATCTTTTTCATTTATTTGAAGAAAAAAAAACACAATGCTAACAGTGAGCCTCTGAATTAGCCCCGAGCGAAAAATGCTAACCTATTACTGCACCGAAAATCATTCCTAGCTCCCTTATTACTTATCCTAGCTCCACATCCAACACATTGTTTATGACCGTAAAGACACAGAATCTAACGGTGCCCACCTCTATAAGCAATACAACTGCAATTCCGTTATCTGCGTTATCTGCTGTGCTCCGTGCGCTTTGAAATCAAATCAGAAGTTGTTTACCTCAATTCTTTGGCGTTTCTGCATTGCCCGGGCTCTTTCGTTCTTTCAGTTGTTTTTTGTGTTCAAATATGGGACCTGAATCCAGTAGACTTCTCAGAATGACTAGAGATCTTTTCCAAAACAGTTAACAGGCACAGCAGAATCCCGATATGGGCCATTTTCCCAGACCAGCACACAGTATCCGCGATGTTCCTGGAGTAAATCAGCACAGCAGCAAAGGACAGGCGAAAACAGCAGTGTGGAATCGCTCCGGTCCCTCCGTGGTATCCCCGGGGTGAAAGCAGGCCCCAGCGGTGGTAAAATCCTCCTCCGCACAGCAGCACACGCCCGGTGGAAGCAGGCCAAGCCCGAAGCGTGGATCCACTTCCGTTTCTCCGCGGACGACTCCGGGGTAAAAACCTCTCCAGTACAGCCGTATTCTACAGGTGGGAGCAGGCCTCCGCAGATCGCAGATCGCAGAATCGCAGGCAGCAACAGGTGGAGCCTACTACCAATACGGGTTTCAGCCTCCGATGTACTTTTAATGCTTCTCCACCAACAGACTTGACGATGGCAGGATCAACATCGTATGCATCACACGCAAAGTGGTCCGAGCACAACTTGCTCCATTTTGTCGGCTGCCAGCCAACACGATTCACTAAAAAAAATCCAGTTTCGGAGGATGATTTTGTCTTGGGAAAATCCTTTGCGTCGAAAGGAGCCAGTTGAGGTGGTTCGGGCACCTAGTAAGGATGCCACCTGGGCGCCTCCCTAGAGAGGTGTTCCAGGCACGTCCAGCTGGGAAGAGACCAAGGGGTAGACCTAGGACCAGGTGGAGGGATTACATCTCTTCGCTGGCCTGGGAGCGCCTTGGGATCCCCCAGTCAGAGCTGGTTGATGTCGCCAGGGAAAAGGAAGTTTGGGGCTCTCTGCTGGAACTGCTATCCCCGCGACCCGACCACGGATAAGCGGAAGAAGATGGATGGATGGATGGAAATGCATGTAAAATTCTCCCAGATCCCGCACCGTTCGTACATCCAAAAGCACAACAATAACCCATGTTTTTGCGGATATAATTCAGTTTTCTTTTCGAAAAACAACCGCTGACATGTGAACGAGACTGCCGAGTCGGGATATTTGGCCCAGAGACTGTTTGGCCACCATGACGTCACGCGCGCGAAGGCTGCTGGGAATGACATGTCAGAAATTCAGACGGCTTTGGGTCGAGTTTTGTATCAATAAAAAGCTTTTTTTGGGTGTATTATCTCGATTTAAATTAAATAAAAAATACAGGCAGTCTTAAAAACAAAATGTCTATAAAAATGTAGCATATTTGGAAGCTTTGTATTTGATCTTTAATGTCCACATGAGTTCGTAAATTGACGTTTTCTCAGTATTTTAAGTGAGTGAGGCTCAATTTACTGAGATAAACTTACCAAGAACAGGCTGGGAAGACAGCTTTGAGGCATACACATTGCATTTAGATATGTGTTGGTTACACCTGGACACACAACAGAAGTAAGTAACTGTGAAAGGTTAGTAGCAACCTTCTGAATGGTTTCCCCTTTGTTTTAGTTGTTTCAAGAAGCACTACCTGTGTGGTGTGCTGTGTGTGTGTGTGTGTGTGTGTGTGTGTGTGTGTGTGTGTGTGTGTCTTCAGCCTGTCTGTATCTGTTTTCATCTCTTGTGTTTGTAACGGCAACACACACCTACTCAGGGTGTGTTAATGTGTGTGTCTGCTCTTAATCATTCCATTTCAATCCGCCACTGTGTGTGTGTTTGTCAGTGAGTGTGTGTGGTTGTTAGAGAGCAGGTTATTAGCGCTGAAATCCCTCTAGCTTCGATTGTGTCTGTCTAGGGATGACTCACGCTGCTGGACGTGGCTAATCGCTGCAGCATTAACTGTGATTAGTGCTCATTGTTGCTCAGGTTGGGTAACAGACGTTGGTTTTGATAGGGAAAGGAGAGGCTGCGAGACAGGCGGTTGCGGCGCTGAGGTCACAGAAAATATGCATTTTTTAAAACTTTGTCTGTCTGTCTTGCATCTTAATGTTTCCCAATGAGACCGCAGACTTGGTCCTTTACCAAAAATGAAACTTTGAATATGGGTGTTTTCACCACGGCCACACAGAGTGAAAAATCCAAATTATCTTCTAACAAATACATCAAGAAAACCATTAAGAGCATCATCCATCTTCCTGTGGTTATGTCTTGACGGTATGCTTTTAGATTAGATTCAGAGGCTTTCTAGAGCTGCCATTTTGACATTTATTATGAGGGTAAACCCAGTGAAGAAGAAGCAAGGAAAGCAACGTCTACTTTACATCTAAATTGTTGAAAAAACTGCAGATCAGAATACATTTTTGGTTAAAAAAAGTCGTACCTGTACTCAGTCTGAACGAGTCTGGCTAAAGTGACTTATTATTGTTTTTTTGATATTGTTTAATACATGTATGTGAGATGTATAAGTTGAACAAAATACATTTTAACTTAACTTAACTAAACTCAAAATGTAAATTGAGCTAGCCTTTGGATTTGATTGGCTACTTGCATCGCCACGAAGCACTGGACGACTAGATATCATATATTGAAGAAGAATGACTGACTTTAAATGAAACTAAAAATAGCTACTTCGATTGAAATGTAAGTAAATATAAATAAATGTATTTTCACTTCAACACCACTATATAGATATCTGCCCAAATGTACGTCCATCCATCCGTCGGGTCGCGGGGGTAGCAGTTCCAGCAGAGAGCCCCAAACTTTCTTTTCCCTGGCGACATCAACCAGCTCTGACTGGGGGGTCCCAAGGTGCTCCCAGGCCAGCGAAGAGATATAATCCCTCCACCTGGTCCTAGGTCTACCCCTTGGTCTCTTCCCAGCTGGACGTGCCTGGAACACCTCCCTAGGGAGGCGCCCAGGTGGCATCCTAACTAGGTGCCCGAACCACCTCAACTGGCTCCTTTCGACGCAAACGAGGAGCGGTTCAACTCCGAGTCCCTCCCGGATGACTGAACTTCTCACCTTATCCCTAAGGGAGACACCAGCCACCCTGCGGAGAAAACCCATGTTGTATCCGCAATCTCGTTCTTTCGGTCATGACCCAAATTGACGTCCATTAACTTTATTTTCTGGTGATTCTTTAGTGTATATTTTTATTGCATGAACATCCTTGATCCAACCCAACAAAAAACAAAACAATTGTAACATTTTTTAGTCTTTCCAACAAATTCACCAAGTTTAAATCGACTTTTCGGTGATATGAACAAAACCCATATAATATCGTGAATATCTTTTAAATGATGTCCTTTTCAAATCTGTGATTGACGTATGGCAGGAAGCACACACAGACACAGTCACCATCTCAGGCTCTCCAACCGCTGATATCTTGTCTAAAGGATGTAGACGTTGTAGATAAATATAATATAGCTACGATCAAAATCTCACCTTCAGTATTTACCTTAGCTGTCCTGATTTATTTTTTCCATATCATTTGTTTAACTGCTATATAGTGAGCGCTGTCTACGGAGTGATTGATAAATAATGTGACTTGGTATTCGACCTAATGACGATGTGTGACATTTATCCAAAACCATTGTGAAAGCACCGAGCTGTGAAAGCTACATGAGGTGTGTGGATCATCATTAAACCATAGGAGGCCGTTAATGGTTTTCTTATTTAGAGTCAAATAAACATTTGTGAAACAAGATAAACACACAGTGAACTTTAAAAGTAAGTACGGTTGATTTCTTCATCCAAATGTTAGATTCCCCCTTTCTTCTGATGCTCTGATCCTTCAGAGGAACTCAAAGGATAGCGGTATGATACTCCTGGAAGAAGATGAGCAGCGACGCATGAGCTTCTCAGAAGTTGGTTTGTAGCAACAGCAGGGATTTGATCGTGAGGATGACGAAGGGGAGTCTGAGGAAAACACATGTCTGAGGATTAACTCCACCTTAATGCAGCGTCCACGCCCAATCTCAGAGAGGGATCACCTCGGCAAGGATTGTGCGGGGGTGGGATTGTGTCTGGTCTGTTTTTTTAAACTGTCTGTCCACATGTGATGTTCTTAAACAGCTTATTATGAAATCAGCTCCTAACGTCTAACGCTATCGTCTATCCCGTGACCTCTGAGTGAAACGTCACGGGGTTAAGGGATAGTGGATAGGAGAATTCAAAAGGACTTAGGAGAAGAGACTGCGGTACTTTAGAGAATCAGAATGCACTTTCACTATCCGACATGTTTATGATGCGCCAGCGGACGTCATAAATGTGCGTCTGCTGCTGCGGAAACCATGGAAACTACAGTTTTCTATACAGCGGACTACAACATGGATGTTTAATAAGAATGAGGGACTACTGTAAACTCATCTAGAGACTCTGCACCGTGCTCTGATGCTGCTGCTTTATGAACGTGGACAACAGAGAAACATATTCTTCATGACCAAAGTTGGAATTGAAATAGAAAAGGAAAGTGAAACTTATGCTCGTCGTCACCCTCTCCCTCCAGTCCACATTAATACAAATGATCCCAATATGTATGATTGATGAAAATATCTAAGTCCTTAACATCTATCACTGTGTACATCACCATTCAAACATCTTTTAAAAGTTGAACAAACCCCACACAGCTCAGTAAAGACTGAAATGTTGACTTTATTTGATCATTTCAGTAAAAACTAACGTTCATATTTCTCTTTGATTATAATACTGATGAACGTTCAAAACAAAGCACTTTGGCAACTTACCACATACGTTTTAAAATGCTTAATAAGCACCGTAACTTTCATGATATAATTTCTCCGTCATAATTGGTTGTTTCCGTGAACGGCCGACTGTTGAGTGACGGCAAATGCTGCGGCTGCAATGCATTGTGGGGCAGCATTTTCTCCTCTCCTTTCGTCAAAGGGAGGTCCAGTGGTTCCTAAGCTAAAGGAGGTTATAAAGGAAGTTTGAAACCTCCTTTCATCTAGAGAATTGGAACGACACTTAACATGGCTGCCACTGAGGGACTTCGGGGTCATTTCACTCCGTTAGGAAGGTTCCTAAGCTAAATGGACTATTCCACTTCAGCCCAATTCTCTAGATGATAGGAAAGGAGGTTTCAAACTGCCTTTATAACCTCCTTTAGCTTAGGATCCACTGGACCCTTTTTATTTCTATTCCAACTTTGGTCAAGAAGAATATGTTTCTCTGTTGTCCACGTTCATAAAGCATAACACAACAGCATCAGAGCACGGTGCAGAGTCTCTAGATGAGTTTACAGTAGTCCCTCGTTCTTATTAAACATCCATGTTGTAGTCCGCTGTATAGAAAACTGTAGTTTCCATAGTTCCCCCACAGCAGCAGACGCACATTTATGACCTCCAGTGGCGCATCATAAACACGTCGGATAGTGAAAGTGCAGTCGATTCTCTAAAGTACCGCAGTCTCTTCTCCTAAGTCCTTTTGAATTCTCCTATCCACTATCCCTTAACCCCGTGACGTTTCACTCAGAGGTCAAGGAATAGACGATAGGGTTAGAACTTAGGAGCTGATTTCTGGACTATCCGACCAACCCTGGTCTGCATTAGCAAGTAAAACTGTCTCAGGTGTCGTCTTGTAAAAACTAAGAAAAGTAACACACCATTTACCACACTGGTAATTAAGTAACAGTATGTGTGATGTGAAAGTGAACTCATCATCTTAACTGTTTGCCCGGTTATGATGGAGGCAGAGACGGAGAAGATGTCGCTTGAATAAATAGTTTTTTACATCACATTTAATTTAGCTGAGGCTTTCATCCAAAGCGACACTAGGGTGCATTCAACCATACAACACAACAACTTCTAAGCGACAATACATCTATAAACCAAGCAATCTGTGAAACCGCCAACAGATGTCTAAATATGTGGAACCAATGGCTATTAATTAATTAATTTAGTTTATTTGATTGTTCATGTTGGTTCTAGTGGTTTTTAAATGTGATGGAGCATTGGGTAATATAATATTTTGTAAGATGTGTCTGTTGTCATGTGTTTCACAATGGATACTCGCTTAACCAAATCTACCTACCTACGAATAACCTGAACCTGAAATATCTTTTATTTACTATATTATATTAATTGTATGGGACCAGATGTTCTCGGACTCTCAAAAAGGTGATTACGTTGAAATTGAGATTATTTTGTCCCAAACTTGTATCACTGTCCTTTCAGACCTTTCCCCATCCTCCTACTCCCTGCTTTCTTTCTTACTTAAGAGAGGAAGCAAAGAGAAAAAGGAAGTAAAGACATGTTTCTCTCAATAATACTCCCCCTCCTCACCCTATTCTCCTCCCCCCTCTGTCTGTGTTGTGTCTTCCTGGTTCGTCCTTTCATCCGTCAGAGGACGTGGACCAAGGAGCGTTTGAAGTTGGCGTCCATCCCAAAATCAGTGGGCACACCTGGGGGCCAAATTGGTGGTGTTGTCTTCCAATGGCACCGATACACACTCTAATATGCACACACACACACACACACACACACACACCACACACACAACCACACACACACACCACACACACACCCACACACACACACACACACCCACAACACACACACACACACACACACTGAAAGTCCCCTACTCATTTTCTCACACACACACTCTTCCATCCTCACATCAAAGCGTTGTGACTACAGGGCTCGGAAAGACTAAATACCGTTTACCTTCAACTCTACTGACTGATCGGCTTCCTCTACACACACACACATACACACACACACACACCACACACACACACACACACACACACACACACACACACAGTATATGTACGGACACAGTCATACACCAATGACGTATATAATGTCAGGTCAATAAAAGCAATAAAAGAGGCAGATATTAAATGTGTCACACAGTTTACTGCTTCTGTTGTTCTCTTAATGACATTGTTCGGATCCGTATATCGCACGTATACACACACCGACACACACCGACACACACCGACACACACCGACACACACAGTCAGCATGCGGATATGAAAATACAAATGGGTGACAACATGTGTATTAACAGTTATATTTTGTGTGTGGGAGTGTGTTTGTGTCTTAATTTATTGACAGTGAGGTGTCAGTTCTTCTGGTCGGGATTAGAAGTGTGTGTGTGTGTGTGTGGCCTAGCATTACTATACTTGTGGGGACCTAAATCTGTCTACACCGTCACGTGTGGGGACTCACCTCCCTTATGGGGAGAAATTGGAGGTCCCCATGAGGGGAATCATTAATGTTAGGGTGAAGACTTGGTTAGGGTTAGGGTTAGGGTAAGGTTAGGTTAAGGGTTAGGTAAGGTTAAGGGTAAGGGTTAGGTTAAGGTTAAGGGTAAGGGTTAGGGTTAGGCATGTGTGGTTATGGTTAAGGTTAGGATAAGTCTCCAGGAAATGCATGTAAGTTAATGTAATGTCCCCTGAAGTGATGTATACATGGTGTGTGTGTGTGTGTGTGTGTGTGTGTGTTCTGCTATGCCATGACTGCCTGAATGCGTACCTGTGTTAACATGTGATGTACTGTGTTGACTCATATCCACTTCTTATTCTCATGTATCTCTATAAAGCTTAATTATGCAGTTGTTTTAAGCACTAACTTTCTCTGTAACACAATGATTATGTGTGAGTTCATCTACGTTACGGTTATCAGTGTAGCTTCTGCTCCACAGGAACCATTATACATGTTGATATTCACTGTTTGATTGGTGTATTCTCTGGAACAGATCCCATTACATGCTGCATCTACTGTGTGTGGTCTCTTTTGTTTAACTGTCACCAAACATGTCGACACATGTCCTGAGTCATTTTCTGATTTATCTTTGAAAATGTGAAGTTAGAGAAATGTGTTGTGGGAAAGACGGCAGTGAAAAAAAGTCACATAACTGATAATGAGGAAATAAGAACCAGTTACACAACCATGAGCAGTCACCAGTGTTTCTCAGAGGGTGTCACCACAACATCACAAGGTGAACTCACAGCCTCACATGTCACCTTCTGCTTCCCATCAGCCTCATCTTCCTCCTCCATGGAGACACTGACAACCACAGCGTCTGCAGCATCACTGTGTCCAGGCTTCATGATCAGGATAAGAAACATTTCACTTTATGTAGCACGATTCAGAAAAGTACATATTGCTTTACATAAGAAATATTAAAAAATAAAATTCACTTATGGATACAAAAATAAAAAGGCGTAATAAATATTATAGCCAGTGATTCAACTGACTCATATTGGCGGGAGACCTTTTCTTTTTTGTAGCCTTAACTTCGGTATTGTATTTTCTTTATTTATTTCCAACATTTTTCTCATATTTTTTCATTATAATTGTATATTTTTACATTACATTACATTACATTTCACTTAGCTGACATTTTTCTCCAAAGCTACTTACAATAAGTACATTCGACCAGGAAGACACAACCCTGAAGAAAACAGAATCATAAAGTACATCAGGTTTCATAGAGCCAAACATTTCAAGTGCTACTCAACTGGCTTTAGATAAGCCAGTTCTTTATTAGTATATAAGTGCTTTGTTAATAGTTCTATCGCTCGAAGTGGAGTCGAAAGAGATGAGTTTCCAGTCTGGAAGGTGTGTAAGCTTTCTGCTGTCCTGATGTCAATGGGGAGCTCATTCCACCATCTTGGAGCCAGGATAGCAAACCCACGTGTTTTTGCTGATGGGAACTTGGGTCCACCTCGCAGCGAGGGTGCAGCGAGTCGTTTGGCTGATGCAGAGCGGAGTGCACGTGCTGGGGTGTACGGTGTAACCATGTCCTGGATGTAGGAAGGGCCAGATCCATTCGCAGCATGGTACGCAAGTACCAGTGTCTTGAAGTGGATTCTAGCAGTTACCGGGAGACATATTTACATTATAGATGTATTTATAACATATATTTGAGTGTGTATATAGTTGGCAACTGGTTTTATAAAATGACAAAATGTCTCCAAAAATCCAAATAACAATATTGTAATTTACAGAATCTTTTTCTCAGTCAGAAAGGATGGTGGTTTCTAAACTTCATGCAACGAAAACAAGTGAATTCTCATTTTTAAAGAAGTCCATATTTGGTGGCAACCTCTCTACCTGTCCTGGAGCAAAGATACAAGCAGCTCCATCACCAAAGGACGTTCAGTTGTCAATTAAGATGTGTACAGGAAATACATTTTAATTGTAAAACTCCTAACAATTAATGAACTCTTTTCATGCACCCCATGACAACTGCAAATGCACCCTTTGAGTTGCACACATCCCTTGTTTCGGACGAAAGATTGTTCCGATCTTTTCAATTGACACGTGTAGTTGATAATTATTCCACAGCTGACAATAGATACAACAAAATGAACTACGTCAGTTTGAAATGTGCTTAAAAACGACAGTGCCCAGGTGTTTAGTGAACAAGGGAGCCTTAATTATGATTTTATCTTTTATAAACCAATTTGCATCCGGCATTGACATTTTGTGTTCTGGATATTCAGAATGAGTTGGGTATGGGAAAGGAAGTTGGAGAGTACACACAAATCAATGCTGAGTGATGAACTGCTCCGTTCTCGTCAGAGCAGACGATAAAGACTTCCAACATGGCTGCCAGACGGGATGTCACATCACATGAAAGGAAAGAAGGAAAGCAGTTCGGCCTTCTTTAGATTTTCTCTGAGTCATATGTGGTGGCTTTGGGTCGAATGCCAGGGTGTGAATTCCCAACAGTGTCATGACCAATCGGCCCGACCTTACACGGGATGTTTGTGTCTGGTTGGTGCCTTCACACACACACACACACACACACGCACACACGCGCACACACACACACGCACGCACACGCACACGCACACGCACACACAGTCAAAGCAGCCAGTGCTGTAGGATATGTTTAGTTCGCTGCCTGACTTTTATGTTGAAAACTTGTTGACGTTCCACCAGCCAATCAGAGTGCAGGTCTTTTGGACACAGAGGCAGAGGCAAGCTGTGGTGCATGCTATGGTCACACCACACACCCACACACACACACACACACCACACACACACAACACACACAAACCACAACACACACACACACACACACACACACAACACACACACACACACACACACACACCACACACACACACACACACACACACACACACACCACACACACACACTCACACGCACACACTGAAAGACATACTGTTGTTCACACATGTTGAAGACTGTAACACATGTATGTGCAATACCACTGCTTTATTTACAATTAATGTACAATGAGTTAATTCTGGGATTGTAAAATCAGAGATCCTTTATTCCTTCCAGAGGGGAAATGTACAGTGTTACGGCAAAGATACAGAGCAATACAAGGCAAAGGTCAATGGAGTAGACGTACATGTTAATAAAGCGAGTGAACATTTGAAGAAGCTTGAGACATTAACACATTGTACATTAATTGTTAAAAAAGCAGAGTGTGTATTGCACAAGAGATTTGTTACTGCATTGCTTACTCCCCTTTAATACTAAATTCAACATGTGTGAACAGTTTGCCTTTCTGTGTGTGTGTGTGTGTGTGTGTGTGTGTGTGCATGTCACGTGTGTAAGATTAAACAGTAGTGAGTTATATCCGTCTGCTGTGTTGTGTGTGTCAGTGTGTGTCCTTGGTGGGAGATGAGTTGTGGGAAAAGGGGGGATTTCAGCCCAATCCTGCTCACGACTGGCAACCCTTAAATCACTCAGCACTTCTAGCCCCGGGGTCATGGCAAAATCAGGGCTGCCGGATTAGATGAAAACACACTCTCTCTATCCGGCTCTCTTTATCAATGTGTGATTAGACACCGAGGGGTCACGGGGTGGAACATCTGATGATAGGAAATAAATATAGAGAAGGGGGGGGGGTAAGAAATTAAGAACAAGTGAAGAGAGAGAGACAGCAGAAGGAGAATTGATGGGTGAAAATACAAGGAGGGGAGAATGAGGAGAGAAAATCGGGAGAAAGAGTGAAGAAAGAAAAGGAAGAAGGTGAGAGGAGGATGGAGGAGGGTTGGTGGAATAAGATAGAGGGATGGTGGAAATATGACAGATGGGTGAGAGGGGAGAAGTGAACAAAAAGGATGGAGTGACCGAGGAAGAGGAGGTGTGGAGAAATATTGGAAGACTGATTACAGAAAAGAAGGAAGGTCACACACGTCCAAATGTCTTATTCAATCCCATCATCCCTCTCACCTTTTCCCCCTTTTATTCCAAAGCTTTTACTGACATGAGTGGTTTTCAACAGCAGAAGAAAGACATTGAAATTCAAAACTAGACATGCTATTGGTTCTGTGATGCTAACAAATGCTGTAGAATGTTAGCATTCTCACAAAACAATGCTAATATGCTGATGTTACATGTGTATTTCTCATGTTCACTGTATTAGCATGCTAACACTTGCTTTGAAGAACTGATGTTTTAACGTAACCCTAACCCTAGTTTGTGTTGGTCTTTGGTCTGTATCAAAAAACGTTGTCCGCTACCAGCTAATTACATCTCATCAAAACTGCATTTACGTTTCTAAGTCTTTGGATATTCGGCTTCACGATTTTGTCAGAAAAACACAAGACTTCACCCCGGAGACCCATGTGTGTCTCCTGTGTGAAACTAGAAGACAACACAGAGCTGTCTTAATATAAATAGGATTGTAAAAGGAGTATTTAAGTCACATCAAATAGGGGGATTTGCAGCTCAAGAGGGAGACAGCCTCTGCAGTGAACATGGAGAAGTGTCCTTGGGAAGGAAACTTAACGTTGTGGAAATGAGTGAATAGGCAGGCTTCATTCCAGAGGCTGAGAGCCATAAAAAATACATAGATTTACTTCTATTTCACCTTATCAACAATGTGTTTTCTTGGCTTCCAGTCCTCCTGCTGGTGAACCCTTACCTTTCCTCTCTGAGTTCCCAGGTGTGGCTCTCAGGGAAAGCCCTGTTGATGCACATCAGCTGTCAGACTGACTGACTCACCCGATGCATGTCTGGCTATTAATGACTCACACACACACACGACGACAACATAGCAATGTACAGTACACACATAGCTGCACCCACACATGAAGAAATTATTTGCTAATTGTTGCATGCTGAGGGACACAACACACACACACAGATTTAGGGTATTCCCATGTGTGTGTGACTCAGCGTCTGTGCGCGACAAACACAGACTGAGGAATGTAAACAGAAGAGGTTGCTGGTTGAAATACCTGCAGAATGTGTGGCGTGGCTTTGTGGCTTCACGACTGATACCAGCTGCTGTTTACTGTTTACACTATTTATCCGGTTCATGCATCGCCCCGCACTTCGACATCACCCTGTTTGCACATTCGGAGCGTTAGCTACCTGGAAACAGCTGAGGGGTGAAACCTGGCTGATAAACAACATGCAGACCATCGTGTTGTGAAAGATGACACTTTAGGACCTCTGCAATTTCCTACGGTTGCCATGACGTTTCTCAGAAAGAGGTGGGGAATGTGGCTACAGACTTTTACCTGTTTTACTTTAAGTATTTCCATTTGATGACACTTTTCACTTCCAAACCACTACATTTAAGAGGGAAATATTGTACTTTTGACGTCTGTTTATTATACAGCTTAGTTGAATTCTTTATTAAGATGCTAAGGAGATCCGACTGTTGCTGAGGAGGACCATATCAAATCAAAAAACTGAGAAGGGAAGAGGTTAAAAGACAGAGCGCTGGACGTCAGAGAAATCAACAGAAGAAGACAGACAGGAAGTAAAGACTAAAGAGAACAGCAGAAGAAGACAGACAGGAAGTAAACACTAACAGGAACACAGTATGGGCTCTGGCTGTGTTAGTGGAAAAGAAAATGCGGAGAGGCTTGGACAGTTACAGAAAGTAGGGGGCTTTGTCTTGACACCAAAGAAGACATACAGTTATAAATATCTCTCTTTTTATATAATTCATTGTGATTTTCAAGATGTGTGTGCTGAATGGACAAAAAAGTTAAATGTTTTAAATGCAGATCAAGATCGATTACAATTCATAAGGATGTTAAGATTTGCCACCAACAAGTAAAATCTCATGACCCAGAAGAGTACTGAGAGCTACTGAACTCTCTGAAACTATCTACACAAATACAATACATTTTCTTTTAATAATATGGTTACAAAAAAGGGTCCCGATATTTACTGTCAAATAATTGGTTTCTCCATCCTTAAAGCCCCCGTCACACTGTCCCGAAATTGACACCCGATGGACACACGATAAAGGAAATGTTCAAATTCGGCTCTGATCGTAGCAACATCGGGCCATTCGTGAGGGCATCTAAGCCATCGTATGACCGCCGGTGGAGTTTCTCAGGCTCCGGCAGCAACTTCGTGAGCGGCAACTTCGTAAGGCACTCGCGAGGGCATCTTCTCAAGTTGTGTCATCTTCGTGTTATCATCGATGCATTCGCCCTCACTCTGATCGGGGCGAATCCCCGATGGCACCGATGATAACAAGATGCCTCACGATGGCCTTACGAAGGGCAAAATTGACACGAATTCAACACGAAAATGAACCTTCTCAAGGTCCTTCGGCTTTTTTTGGCATGCCAAATATTTTGCCACCGCTCACGAAGTTGCTGTCGGAGCCTGAGAAACTCCACCGGCGGTCATACGAAGGCTTAAGATGTCCTCACGAATGGCCCGAAGTTGCTACGATCAGAGCCGAATTTGAACATTTCCTTTATCGTGTGTCCATCTGGTTGTTTTATTGCACAACAAAATCATGTAAACATATTATGTAAATAACCCAATTTGTGTTCTGTGAAACTGAAAAGGATATAATATATTATTTTGAAGGAGAGTTGACAGGAAGTTGTTGTTGCTATGGAAACAACAACATGACGGAGAAAACGTAATATTCTACATATAAAGAGGGAGAAAGTAAGATAAGATATCAGTACAGTATCATAGTACTGTAACATAATTGTTTGTGTTACTTTCGTTGCAGTTCTATGTCTTAAATGTAATGTAAATGTTGCCTTCGTGTGGTTCGGGGCCATCTTCGTGCGAATTTCACAATTCCATAATCATGTGTCCATCGGGTGTCAATTTCGGGACAGTGTGACAGGGGCTTTAAGGAATCATGCTGAATCATAAAACCAACAGTTCCCCAGTAATAAACCACTTGAATGATACTTTGCAGGAACACGTAAACATCATATGACGGACGTTATGTGCCTCTACTAATAAAGAAAACTAAAACATTTCCAGGCCCAATAAACCCAAGCGGACCTGCTGACCTGAGGCTTGGGGGAAGGTCAGGCTGCGTGGTCATTTCTGGTAAGGACCACAGGAAGTTGGTTAGTCCTTGTGTTACAGGTGGTTTTTACCATAAGTCATGATGGTATCAGGAGAACAAGAACAAAATCACAGCACTTCTCACTTAATGTGGGAAACTGTATATTAATATAATATAGAATATAGTGCTGACGAAAACCCACCTAAATGTTGAACCGACCCTATGTAGGTTAAAAAAAAGAATAATAACTTTGTTGAAAAGTGCTTTGCAAAAGGAAGTTAAAAGAAAAGACAATTCATGGAAATAGAAAGCGCCAACTAAACAATGTTAAACTGAGCATATGTCTCTGCTTCATTTCAATATCTTAGCAAAAGGCAGTTAACATCATGAAACAAATGATATAACCTTTACTGGAAAACAATGAAATAGGTTAAAATATGTTTTTATGACAGGATTGCCACATTTTCCATACACTTAGTGAAAGTTTGAACTGAATTCATGATCTTCTAATATAAATAAAAGTACATGTAGAGTAACATAATTGAAAACAACTATATTATAAACAAAGGGGAAATCCTGGTCTAAAACACTTCTCTCAGCAGAAGAAGTGGTAACAGCTACATACACTTATAATATAAGGCGCGTTCACACCGGAGTACTTTTCCCGTTTAGCTCCGTTAGTGCCTGGAATTTTGCGTTCACACCGAAAATACCTCTTTCACACCAACGGTGTTTCAAGGCCGGTTCGGAGCTGGAGCTTGAAAAGCACTGGGTTTTCCTGTTCACACCGCAGCAGCAGCGCCTCTTAGCTCCGGAATCCGGTTCGTTTCAAGCACCAAAAAATTGTCCGGACAGAGCAAAAGCACCGCATACGTCACGCTTACGTCGAGGCGGGGGCAGGGGCGGGATCAACTCCTGAACAACAACAAGAAGCCGGCGTGTTATCCAGTTTGTACACAACGATGGAGAAACTTAACAAGCAGCAGTGGTCCCCTGAAGAGACCAGCTACCTACTGGGAATCTGGTCTTCCGAAGAGGTACAGAGGAAGCTGGAGCACAATCGGCCGTTGTTGTTGTTGTTGTCGCTGTGAGGGGTTTCCGCGCGGTTTTGCTTTATGAAGCAGGCACGCAAACGGTTACTTCATGACGCAAACGATGACGCAATGACGCAGCACCAGTCGGACTCTGGGCGGTGTGAAAAGAGCCACAGCTAAACCAAGAAGAACCGGTTCTGAACCTCAAAAGCTCTAGCACGGAGCTTGAACCGGAGTTGCGTTAGTGTGATTGAGGTATCAAAGGGAAACTGTGACACAAAATGTCAACGGAAAAGTGTGAACTTAGTTCCGAGGACTTTTGCCCCTGGGAGTCCCAGCAGCTTCTACTGAAGCCAGTCCCCAACTCCGGGACTTCCGGCCGGGGACTTCGGGCGGCAGTATACACCGTGAAGTGGTTTGCGGCCTGCCAGTAAACCCAAAGCAGAAGAAGAAGAACTGACGTCAGCGGCTTCATTTGACTAATCCTCCCCCAGGGAACTTATTCCGGTGTGAATGCGATCTGTACTTCGTTCCATGGGGGAACTAAGTGCAGGCAAAGTACTTGGTGTGAAAGTGGCTTATGTGTAACAGTCAGGTTGAGTTTTGTGTCCAAGTTCCTGTGTGTGTTCCTACAGTATGTCTAAACACCTGTGTGTGTGCATATATGTGTGTGTGTGTTTCCCACCACTCATTCATTCATGCATCCACCCCCCCTGCTGCAGGTGCTTCATTCAGCTCAGTGCTTCATTCATAAAAACAGCCGTGGTGTAAAAACAAAAGGAAGGATGTTGCACTTCAGCGGGGCAAAGAATGGATCATTGTGTCCCACAACGCCACATCCACCAAACGTTTCTCACACTTTTCATTTTAAGGTGGACTAGGGGCTCGAGTTCACAATGTTGGGAAACGATCGCTGCGTTTATTTCCACTGTTTCTATTTCGGAAAATACATTTTCTCATCCGTCAGCAGCTGGAAACATGTGGCACAGAGAGAGTTTCTGCAGGTTTTCACCCCATTCACTGACCTGCCATTGTTGTTGTTATTGTTGCTGCAATGGCTTTCAACCAGTGTTCAAATGGTAAGTTTGAGGGCGTGTCACTACTGTTAACTAGGTGAGTATTCATTTATGGAATGACATGTTGTGGTCGTTAAGTCAGTAAATCTCAAGTGATTCTCAAACTTTTCACGTCAAATACCATGGCTAGGTGTTGTCTGCCAGTTCAATCTATAAACATGATAAGACAACATAAAGACAACAACAACATGACCCTTCTCATGACATAAGCCATGCAACAAGAACGTCAATCTGTTTTATTTTGTTTATGTTTTATTCCGTACAGTGTAAGAAACCAGTCACCAAAATGCATTCTGGTTCGTCTTCGTTCTGGATGGATTCAAAGTAAACATTTTATTTTTTTCAATGCATTTTTGGTTTTTATTCATAACAACACAATGATCAACATTCATCTTAATGCTATGGTGTTAGCCAGCTCGGCAGTCTGTTAGCTAGATGTTGTGTTTAAACTGTTCTTTTGAAACAAATGAGATGTTAAAACCTCCAGACAAGGAGACACCTTGAAGACATACACCTTGACGAGCTATGGACGGCAGTTAAAAGACAAGGTATCCATTGTGACACGTTTCAAAACAACACAGACACATCGTTAAAAGTACGCGAAACATGAACAATCAAATACATAAAGAAGATGAAGACAAATGTCCACTATTCAGTTAATGTAGCCATGAAAGCAATCAAATAATGCAACATAACTCTTCCAATAAATACTATTTTTTTGTTTACATGTCAGTCAAACGTAAAAAATACAGCTCTTATAAAAAAAGGAATACAAGACTTTGATTCCTTGGTTGCTAAACTCATAGCGTCCTCCTGGAGACTGTTATATAACCAGGAAGTCCCAGCATCCACTCATGTGTTTCCAACACCCCAGTGGGCTTGAGACATCTTACTAATGCATGATGGGTAAGCACTTCCATGGATTTAAGTACCATAATAAGTCAATAATGACTCCACGTTGAGCCACACTGACTCACAGACAAACAGGCATTGGATGTTACCTAACAGTACACAGAAGTATATTTATTTGTGCCCCTCCATTGCTCAGAAATGACTCAGTGATGTCCCAATCAGATGCCAGGTGAGTTCGGCTAATCCCCCTCCCGATCTCCCTTTCTCCACACCCAGGTGAAACACTCCTTTAACCCCAGCCTGAGTCACGTCGCCCTGCTCTGGCCACAAAACTGGCCCCAGATCAGCGTCCTCAGACCGCAAGACAGCCAATCCCCCAGCCACAGGCACGCTGGCTTAAGCTACCATAAGCTAACGACAGACCCTGAGGATTACCCTGTGATGAAACTGTGGTTTGGAAGGGTATGAGGGGATTTCTAGTGTATTTACCCCCCTTTCTTTTTCATCCTCAAGGATTGTTTTTGAATGGTTTCATCTTGCTGACTCGTGTGTGGTCAGAGTCTACGGATAGCAACGGGAGGATTTAGCTGACTGGGGTTTTGTTGTCCTCGATTGTTGGCGGGGGTGGTGAGATTTCTAATGATTTTAGATGATGGAGAGCTACAAAAATACACTCACTGACAAACAAACACACACAAATAGAAAAACGGAATCATACAGTGAGCAGCAATTCTATGGATTGGAATGACGTAAACAATATATTGTGGTGACCACCTATTAATACACTGGGACATAATTCATACATGGAACTACAGTTGGGGGTATTGTTCCCACACGGACATGTTGTGTGCCCTCCTGACTTCACTCTCTTCTTCCCGGACTGCAACCGGATAACATGACCTTAATTACTCTCTATAAAGTACCCTTTTGCACCTTCCTTGCACCGCCTCAGACTCCCTATCTCGGCACTACAATATACAATTATGATGATCGACATTAGATAAAATCATCCAACTTCTTTCAGCACACACACAGAAACACAAGGAAAAACACACGCATATGTTGTGAACTAATTAATTCATCAGGTGATCAGAATAGACACACATGCTCACACGTGTGAATGCACAAAACACCACAAATAGAAAAACTGAATCATACAGTGAAGCAGCAACTCTATGGAATGATAATACAATACATAAACCGATGATGAGCGACATCAAGTATGGTATATTACTACATACTTAAAAGCTACAACGATTAATTGTCAGAACTCAGGCACTCAGTAGGTAGGACCCAATTGCACGACCCGGGAGACAGAAGTAAAGTATTGGTAAGAAAAACACGATGAACAAAAAAAGGTCACTAACTAATCTCAGGATGAGATGACAAAAAATGAGAGCAAAAGGAAAGCGCTCGGGTAGTAGTGAGGAACAAAACTATTCTTGAGCACAAAAGAGCAAAGACCTGCCCATGGCCAGAGACAATACGAACTCACACTGAACGCTGGGAGACAGGGGAACTTAAACACATGACAACAAGACACAGGTGAAACCAATCAGGGGCGGGGCTGGTGATGATGAGCACAGGCGACACACAAGGAGTACAGGTGAACACAATCAGACAATCAGACACACCAGGGAAACTCACAGGGAGAAGGACCAGACAATACACAAGGAGGAAATCACCCATAACCAGACATACAAAACTACAACCTGAGAATCCTGACATTAATTTGAATTTAGTAATACAGCTCATTTGCTTCCTGGGGTTGTCCATATGTATGCATGTCTATTCTGAAATGGATCTATTGTACAAGAAAACGGGAATACAAACAAACTAACAAAAACTATTGTATCAACTACTACAGCTCCAACAAGGCTTTAAAGCACTTCTTGTGGCTCAGACGACTGGAAAAGTTAATGAAAGATCTCTCACTATTTCAGTACAGAAACATACTTTACTCATAGTTTATTGAAAATGTAGCAGTTTTTAATCAAAATCTGCCGTTTGTACAACCAGGGATGCTTAGAAATATGTGTGTCAGTCAATGACATTAGAGAAGCGTGTCTTGAATGAAAGTGATCACTCGGTCAGTACTGGATCACTCGGTCAGTACTGGAGGACTTGTGTGTAATATTCAGTTTCAGTGTAAAAAAAGCACGTTTTAAACTTGAAGCAGTTCTTACTTTATGTTCTTCAAATACTCCTATTTCATGAAGAATCACGATGAGTCGTTTTATACTACTTCACCAACAAATACACATAAAAACACACACACACACCACACACAACAAACACACACACACACACACACACTCACATTGTGGTAATGACAGAGTAGTCCGTTGGCATGATCCATTCTGTCCAACTGTTTGATTCAAACCCACAGTGTGTGTGTGTGTGTGTGTGTGTGTGTGTGTGTGTGTGTGTGTGTGTGTGTGTGTGTGTGGATCAGTTTTGTCCTGACATATTTAGAAAGTGATGTCATTTTGACAGTTTTTGAGCATGAACCTTTAGTGTTAGGGTAAAGGCTAAGGAATGCATTTGTCACTGAGGGTCACCACAACTAAAGTACTACAAGTGTGTGACTTGCTTTGAAGTAGTTTAGTTTAAATCCTCCAACTTCTCTTCAGCTCAAATACAAGGAAACATCACAGATGTTTTGAACTAATTCATCCATCAGGTGATCAAAAGAGATATACACACATGCTCACACGTGTACTGAACATGCAACATGCACAAACGCTACAACAGAAACTCTATTTGTGTATGTGTGTGTGTGTGTGGTATGTGTGTGTGTGTATGGTGTGTGTTTCTGTGTGTGTGTGTGTGCGTGGTGTGTGTCTAATAAACAGGCCTATAAATAACCTGAGTGGAGGAGACACACAGCGTTTCTGTTGTGGTTTGATGTTTTGTCGCTGGAGGATCCTGCAGACACACAAACATCCCACCAGTAATTACCGTCTCCACGGACACTGATGACTGACGAGCCGCCTCACGGCCAATCACAAGCCGAGGAGGGGAAGAGGACTCTCTAACTCCGCCCCCGGCTATGGATGCTCATCACGCCATCCTGAGCGTCTGTCTGCGAGCCAGCAGTGAAAACTGTTGAGAAACCTCCTGCAGTTCTTTAATGTTCACTGAATATTTGTATTATATCACACTGAGACGTGCACAGCCAAGTGTCTGTCACTATATTTCAATCTGAATAGCACTTATATACGGCATTGTAGTTGTTTCTGGTTGAAACGTTTCTTCATACTTAGATGAGTCTTCAGCTGCACAGATACTGCATCCAATATTACTTTAACATCTTAAAAAGGAATAAAAAAATTCAAAGAACATAACATTTTCATTAAAAAATCTGTTCTATTAACCAAATGTCAATTTAAAGGTGGGGTAGGTAAGTTTGAGAAACCGGCTCGAGATAAACTTTTTGTTATATTCCATGGAATGCTCTTAACATCCCGATAGCAATGAATATCTGAAGTGCTTTGACAAAAAATCCATAAATAAATATCATCTGTGGAAGCCGTGGTTCTGTAAAAAGCACGACCAATCATCTGAGCCGGCTAAAGTCACTGGATGGCCTACCTGCCTGTCAGCCTTCCATCTGTGCACAAACTTATCTCTGCCCTCATTGGTCATGTGCGCGTTCGTGTGTGTTGGAGGAGGGGCTCTGTGAGGAAGGGGCAGATTTCTTCCGGTTGTGTATTTTCAAATCTAGAGCACTCGATTGGTTTCTCCAACATTACCAACCCCACCTTTAACCTCTTATCTTAATTATCCTTATAGTTTTCCCAAACATATTCTCATGTACCCCAGATCTTTAGAGCGTGCTACACGAGTAACCCTAACCCTAACCATACTAATTAAAATGGCATTGCACTCAACACAAAATGGTATCCTGTATTCCTAATTCTGTCCCAACTATCTTACATACCACAAAGACATCAAGCCACAAGTCCTACAGTTGATCAAGTCATGCAAACGTCACAACCTAGTGTACCGTACTATTGTACACATGTATACTCATCAAACAGACGATGGTGCAGCAGTCATTTTGTCAAGATTGTATAAAAAGTCATTGGAAAAAAATATGATTTTGTACATTTTAACATTTAAAATGATCAAGAGTTAGAATGACCTTTGATAAAGGATTGTCATATCCCTTAAAAAACCTTTCATAGAAGAGAGGCACGTCATGTTACTTTAACTAAACAATATCATTACATTATAATACAACAACATTTAAAAATGTTTATAGACGAATTTCATAATAAGCTTCGAGCAGTTTTTCCGTAATTCTGCTGAAGACTCAACGAAAGACAACAAGCTGTTTATATGAAGAGTCTATATCTACCGTTTATATGATCACTACTCTCACTTTCCCAGATGTGGACCATTTCTAATTCCGTTGTGTTCTGTGTCTCTCTTCTCAGGGATGTTTAAATATTGAAGAAGAAGAAGATTCAACTTATTACAGGTGAAGGGGCCTGGAGGAACATTGGATGACTAGGTGAAGTGTGAGTAGGCTTCATGGAGGAGAGAGTGACTACAGGGTACACCAACCTGAGGGAGAGGGAGCTCTTTGTCTCTGAAGGTAAACAGGAAGCTCTCTCACACACAATGAGAACGATCAATCCCTTTGATTGTCAAGGCTGTGAGAAACACTGCAGCGTGTGTGTGTGTGTGTGTGTGTGTGTGTGTGTGATGGTATTGTTGCCATGAGGCACCTGCTTTCGTCCCTTCAACGCCCCCCCAACATCCTTACAAAAAGACTTTGACTTGAGAGACATACTGTATATATACAATCATGTGAATGGCCACAACAAGTTTACACTTTTTCCCTTGACACAGTTTCCCTTTGAGTGCCACATCCACAACATGCACACTCTCTGTTTTGTGAGATAGCTTCAGTAGATAGCACGGCGCAGGTCCACGTTGTTCTGAGTTGATGCATCTAAGAATATAACAGATGCTTCTCTGTGCGTCCAAAAGTAAAGGTGTGTTATTAGCTTAGCATTAAGATCTACAAAAGTAGCAAAGTGCTAGCTTAGCTCCATCAAAGTGAATACAATCCACTATCTTATTTCTTAATTGAGTTTATGTAACAACCCTTCCATCATCGAATTGATGAATGTTTAACTTGAATTTATTTTCCATATGACGATGCAACTCACACACCAGTGTTCAGCCACGTGCAGATGACACTGACAGGCTATATTTATGAATATGAGTGTAGGCTTATAACTGAGTGTGTGGTGTGTGGTGTGTGTGTGTGTGTGTGGGTGTGTGTGTGTGTGTGTGTGTGTGTGTGTGTGTGTGGATGCTCTGAGAATAGCTCTGAACAGGAAGTCTAAATCCAGCCTGGTCCAGGAAGAAAAGTGTGTGAGAGGAACAAGCAAATCAGGAAATCCTACCCCCCGCCCCCGACCCTCCACACACACACACACACACCACACACACACACACACACACCCACACACACACAACACACACACCACACCACACACACACACACACACACACAACACACACACACACACACACACACACAGTGTAACTCCATCTTCATCGTGTATGGTGCTTGGCTGGACACCTTATGGAAGTTGAATTTGGGCCTATAGCATCTTTTCATTTCTTTTTAATACATTGTATTTTCTGCAGTGAGACACATATGCAGAAGTAACTCAGAAGAGTAGGTCTGCACTCTGACTCTAAAGCCAGTTAAATACATGTGTGCTTCTTTAACTTACCTGTCAATCACATCGACGTCTATATGTGGCTCAGCTTCCAAAGTCACGATGCTAAGACTGATTTCCCAACACGGGGTGACTTCAGTTTGATTATGACGTAACATGTGTGCATGTTTTATCATTAGCCGAGCAGCTGACAGCACACACACACACCTGCTTACACTCACACACACACACACACACACACACACACACACACACACACACACGCACACACACACACACACACACACACACACACCCACACCTGCTTACACTCACACACAGAAGAGGAAGTAGGATTCGATTTTTCCCTGAGGAAGTCTGCATGAGTGTGTGTGTGTGTGTGGTGTGTGTGTGTGTGTGATACATGTTCTCAGGCTCGCCGGTACTTCCTCCTCCTCCTCCTCCTCGTCGCCCTCTTCTTCTTCTTCTTTTGTCGTTGTTCCTCCAGCTGGACTCCAGACAGGAACAGATGCCCTCTTTCTCCCTTTTCTCTTCCTCCTCTCCTTTTTTAATCCTCTTCCTCCCTTTCTCTCTCTCCCTCCATCTTTACTGCCTTTTCTCTTTTTTCCACCCCATCTCTCTTTTCTTCTCCTGCCCACCTCAAGAGATCCTTGTTATCGCCTTGCCCACTTCCTCTCCCATTCTCCCTATCCCTTTTCCCAGCTCTTGTTTCCCCCCTCCTTCCTTCCTTCCTTCCTTCCTATCTTCCTCTTCAGTCCAATTAATAATGTTTTATTTTGCTCTCCTCTCCTACTTGTCTTATGTCACACCTTCGTCTCTCGTACAGCAGCCCCAACTGTTCTTCTTTTGTTGAGCTGTCAAATTACTTTTGTTCCCACGAATATATGAACAGGCAATAGAACATTTAGAAAACAACAGTAACTTTGCAAATAGTGTATAACCTATGAATAGTGTTGCTTATACATTACATTTCATTTAGCTGACGCTTTTTATCCAAGCGACTTACAATTACCAATTACAGGGACATTCTCCCTGGAGTAACTAAGGACTAAGCGCCTTACTCAAGGGCACACTAGTGGTGGTGTTCCTGGCGGGATTTGAACTCACAACCTTCCGATCTTCAGCCCACCTCACTACATTAGACCACCACTACCACTATATATACAGATTGTTACTGTGAGCAAAAGAGGAGATTAAACTGTAAATAAGTCGTTAAACATCTAATGTACTATCTTTTCATTTTCTCTGTATTAGTTCTGAGCAGGTATTTATGTTAAATACTGTTATGTTATTTGTCAATTATTTGCGGACCGTATTTTAGATTAACACAACAACTGTTGACCATTATCAGAACGTTTAAGTGTTTTAAAAACCCTAAAATTATAAAACAAAAAAACAAATTGCTGTTTAAGCTAAGTGTAAAGGACAGAATAAAACCCGATCATAAAGTGAATAATTAATCAATAATATACTAATTAACAAAAGATGTAATGTTTTTAAGAAAGACTCAAAGACTCAGCAGACAGGGATGAACCAGCAACAACTGTGAGTGTGCGTGGTGTGCGTGTGTGTGTGTGTGTGTGTGTGTGTGTGTGTGTGTGTGTGTGTGTGTGCGTGTAAGAGAGAGAGAGAGAAAAAAACCTGTATGGCAGTATGTCGTATGTCGCCACCTTGTGTTCATTCTGAGATTGCACCCGTGTCTGTTCTCAACTTCAATTTGAGTCATGTAGTCATAACAGGGAAGACACACACATATAATAATACCACTTAATGATGCCTCAGTTACATGACTTACTAGTTATCCACGCTAATAAGCTGGCATGTACAATATCTGGACTCCGGAGCTAAATATCTTGTCCCATCGTCGATATAATAGTATTTTCAAATTCGTTTTTTCTACTTTATGACAAATCAACACGTCATACAGGACTGTCTCAGAAAATTAGAATATTGTGATAAAGTTCTTTATTTCTGTAGTGCAATTAAAAAAACAAAAATGTCATACATTCTGGATTCATTACAAATCAACTGAAATTTGCAAGCCTTTTATTATTTTAATATTGCTGATTATGGCATACAGCTTAAGAAAACTCAAATATCCTATCTCTAAATATTAGAATATCATGAAAAAGTATACTAGTAGGGTGTTCAACGAATCACTTGAATCGTCTAATTAACTCGAAACACCTGCAAGGGTTTCCTGAGCCTTGAAAAACACTCAGCTTGGTTCAGTAAACTAAATCACAAGTATGGGGAAGACTGCTGATCTGACTGCTGTCCAGAGGACCGTCATTGACACCCTCCATCAGGAGGGTAAGACACAAAAATAAATTTCTCAAAGAGCAAGCTGTTCACAGAGTGCAGTTTCAAAGCACATCCACAAAAAGTCTGTTGGAAGGGGAAATGTGGCAGGAAACGCTGCAAACCAAGAGAGATGACCGCAGCCTTAACAGCATTGTGAAGAAGAGTCGCTTCCAGAATTTGGGGGAGCTTCAAAGACAGTGGACTGAAGCTGGAGTCCAGGTATCAAAAGTCACTGTTCAAGACGTGTCCGGGAAATGGGCTACAATAGCCGTATTCCCATGGTCAAGCCACTTCTGAACTCAAGACAAACGGAAGAGGCGTCTGACTTGGGCTAAGGAAAAGAAGCACTGGACAGTTGCACAGTGGTCCAAGTCTCTTTTCAGACGAAAGCAAGTTTTGTCTTTCATTTGGAAGTCAAGGTGCCAGAGTCTGGAGAAAGGCTGGAGAGGAGCAAAATCCAAGTTGCTTGAACTCCAGTGTGAAGTTCCCACAGTCAGCAATGGTTTGGGGAGCCATGTCAGCTGCTGGTGTTGGTCCACTGTGTTTCATCAAGCCCAGAGTAAATGCAGCTGTGTACCAAGAGATTTTAGAGCACTACATGCTTCCGTCTGCTGAAAAGCTCTATGGAGATGAGGAATTCATTTTCCAGCATGATCTGGCACCTGCCCACAGTGCCAAAACCACCAGTAACTGGTGTACTGACCATGGCATTACTGTCCTCGATTGGCCTGCAAATTCCCCTGACCTGAACCCCATAGAGATATGTGGGTATTGTGAAGAAGAAAGCTGAAAGACACCAGACCCAACAATGCTAATGAGCTAAAGGCCGATTGAAGCATCCTGGGCATCCATAACACCTCAGCAATGCCACAGGCTGATTGCCTCCATGCCACGCCGCCTTGATGCAGTAATCCGTGCAAAAGGATTCCCAACCAAGTACTGAGTGCATTAATGGACATTTTCAAATGTTTGATTGTGTTTTGCTGTTATAAATTTTTTTTTTTACTTGGTCTGAGGAACTATTCTAATTTTTTGAAATAGGATTTTTGAGTTTTCTTAAGCTGTATGCCATAATCAGCAATATTAAAATAATAAAAGGCTTGCAATATTTCAGTTGATTTGTAATGAATCCAAATGTATGACATTTTTGTTTTTTTAATTGCATTACAGAAATAAAGAACTTTATCACAATATTCTAATGAGACAGTCCTGTATATTAGAAATACTGATGTCATGTAAAAGGGATTATAAAGAGTGCACTTTAAATCATAGTTTTCTGTGCACCCAAATGATCCGTACAGCCGGCCTGACCAATACAGTCATGTCAGGAAACCTTGTGTGTATACATTCAAACGTGCGTTGACGATGTGTTGTGCACTCTTTCCAGTTCACTCAATTATACGACTGCCTGAAAGAGAGAACCACATAAAACTATTTTCCACTTGACCTTAAGTTGTGACCCTGCAGGCACAAAAGACGACACAGAGAATATGTATTGTCCGTCTTGTTGAGTCTGCAACATATTATCATCATGAATATTAAGATTAAGAAAGATTGAAATGGAAAAGGGAATAACAGGAAGATAAGAGAACTCAGAGAGAAATGAAGAATATTAACTAAACGCTTCGGGATATTTCAGGAAGAAAGAAGCAAGCAGCTAGTAATTCACTGCAGCCTGAGTGGTGTGTGTGTGTGTTGTGTGTGGTGTGTGTGTGTGTGGGTGGTGGTGTGGGTGTGGTGTGGTGGTGTGTGTGTCTGAGTGGTGGGGGGGTGGGGGGGTGGGGTGCATTTGAACAAGACACTTGGAAACTGTGATTCATTCAGATTGCGTTGACTTCAGTTCCCATGGACTGGTTTTACTGGAAGGATTACACGGCACCATTAAAACGACAGCACCCCCCCCTTCATCTCACAGCATTGAATTCTGTTCAATCTTCACTTCAGGCAACACTCTGCTGTTAAGAAACAAAGTGACATGACGGGTCACTTTGTTTTAGAGAGTTGTGAGGACCTAACCCTAACCTAAGGCCTATGTCAGTAATGTACTGTGCGTCCCTCG
>CADEHL010001283.1:191819-269319 GCA_902827135.1 Harpagifer antarcticus | reverse complement strand
ATTGCACCCGTGTCTGTTCTCAACTTCAATTTGAGTCTGTAGTGATAACAGGGAAGACACACACATATAAATAATACCACTTAATGAGTCCTCAGTTACATGACTTACTAGTTATCCACGCTAATAAGCTGGCATGTACAATATCTGGACTCCGGAGCTAAATATCTTGTCCCATCGTCGATATAATAGTATTTTCAAATTCGTTTTTTCTACTTTATGACAAACCAACACGTCAGATATTAGAAATACTGATGTCATGTAAAAGGGATTATAAAGAGTGCACTTTAAATCATAGTTTTTCTGTGCACCCAAATGATCCGTACAGCCGGCCTGACCAATACAGTCATGTCAGAAAACCTTGTGTGTATTCATTCAAACGTGCGTTGACGATGTGTTGTGCACTCTTTCCAGTTCACTCAATTATACGACTGCCTGAAAGAGAGAACCACATAAAAACTATTTTCCACTTGACCTTAAGTTTGTGACCCTGCAGGCACAAAAGACGACACAGCAGAATATGTATTGTCCGTCTTTTTGAGTCTGCAACATATTATCATCATGAATTATTAAGATTAAGAAAGATTGAAATGGAAAACGGGAATAACAGGAAGATAAGAGAACTCAGAGAGAAATGAAGAATATTAACTAAACGCTTCGGGATATTTCAGGAAGACAGAAGCACAGCAGCTAGTAATTCACTGCAGCCTGAGTGTGTGTGTGTGTGTGTGTGTGTGTGTGTGTGTGTGTGTGTGTGTGTGTGTGTGTGTGTGTGTGTGTGTGTGTCTGAGTGGTGGGGGGGTGGGGTGCATTTGAACAAGACACTTGGAAACTGTGATTCATTCAGATTGCGTTGACTTCTAGTTCCCATGGACTGGTTTTACTGGAAGGATTACACGGCACCATTAAAAACGACAGCACCCCCCCCTTCATCTCACAGCATTGAATTCTGTTCACTCTTCACTTCAGGCAACACTCTGCTGTTAAGAAACAAAGTGACATGACCCGGGTCACTTTGTTTTAGAGAGTTGTGAGGACCCTAACCCTAACCTAAGGCCTATGTCATTAATGTACTGTGCGTCCCTCGCCAAATAAGGATATATCAACCTGGATCGATCGATCGATCGATCTCTCTCTCTCCTCTCCTCTCTCTCTCCTCTCTCTCTCTCTCCTCTCTCTCTCTCTCTCTCCTCTCTCTCTCTCTCTCCTGGTGCCGGGGTTACCTGCTGGTCATCTCAGGGCCAATTCACAGCGCTCATACACACGCTCTTTGTTAGGAGGAAGTCATTAGGTTCCTGCAAGCGACCCAGCCTTGACCCCGCTGAAGCTGCATTAAAGAACCCCCGACCCAGGGGTTCAGTGCACAGGGTGGGGTTTATGTGAGGCTTCAGCCATCACAGAGGGACCTGGGCAAACAGACAGCGCTTTCAGACCAGGTGCAAGGTTCTTCTCTGTGTGTGTGTGTGTGTGTGTGTGTTGTGTGTGTGTGTGTGTGTGTGGTGTTGTGTGTGTGTGTGTGTGTGTGTGTGTGTTGTGTGTGTGTGTGTGTGTGTGTGTGTGAGTGAGTGTGTGTGTGTGTGTGTGTGGTGGGTGGTGTGGTGTGTGTGTGTGTGTGTGTGTGTGTGTGTGTGTGTGTGTGTGTGTGTGTGTGTGTGTGTGTGTGTGTTGTTGTTTCTTGATGCCACATTTTATATAGGATTTTACACACCAACACTCTGACACCCTACCATACCCTAACACCAAAGGGCAGTATTAGCACACCACTATTTAACAATATTTGCCAACACATCTGCTTTAATCAAAACGTTTTATTTATTGCATGCCAGAAATAATTTCAAAATTACCAGAGCGTGGTGTTATCACCTCCTAAACAAAAGCAGATTAATATAACCTTCAATTTAGGAAGCTGCAGCTGATTCAGAACGCTGCTGCTCGAGTCCTCACTGACACTAAGAAAGTGGATCACATCACTCCTGTTCTGAAGTCTTTACACTGGCTTCCTGTGTGTCAAAGAATAGATTTCAAAATACTGCTGCTGGTTTATAAAGCTTTGAATGGTTTAGGCCCAAAATACATTCCTGACCTCCTGCTAAATTATGAACCATCCAGATCTCTCAGGTCTTCAGGGACTGGTCAGCTTTCTGTCCCCAGAGTCAGAACTAAACATGGAGAAGCAGCGTTCAGTTATTATGCTCCATCTGGAACAAACTCCCAGAAACCTGCAGGTCCGTTGCAACTCTGACTACTTTTAAATCCAGGCTGAAGACTTTTCTTTTTGTCGCTGCTTTTAATTGAACTATTCACATCTTAAACTGCACTGTAACTTATAACAACTTTTAATGTTTATTTTATTATCTTTTCTTTTTAATGACTGATTTTAAATGCCATTTTCTTAATGTCTTTCATTTTTTGTAAAGCACTTTGAATTGCCTTGTGTTGAAAAGTGCTATATAAATAACTTGCCTTGCCTTGCCTACATGAAATAGGCATTATTGAAGAATTTACTGGGTGCTACATTTGATGGTATTTAATGTTTTTTTTAATTGTTTCTACTGTATTTTATTTCTATTTTACATTCTTTCTTGTCATGACCGAAAGAACGAGATCGCGGATACAAGCGGCCAAGACGGGTTTTCTCCGCAGGGTGGCTGGTGTCTCCCTTAGGGATAAGGTGAGAAGTTCAGGGACTCGGAGTTGAGCCGCTCCTCCTTCGCGTCAAAAGGAGCCAGTTGAGGTGGTTCGGGCACCTAGTTAGGATGCCACCTGGGTGCCTCCCTAGGGAGGTGTTCCAGGCACGTCCAGCTGGGAAGAGACCAAGGGGTAGACCTAGGACCAGGTGGAGGGATTATATCTCTTCGCTGGCCTGGGAGCGCCTTGGGATCCCCCAGTCAGAGCTTTCTTGCAATGATATATATTTACAATTTCATTCATGTTTGTTGATCTGTAAAGCCTCCCAAGAAAAATGTGTTTTGTGATATTGGGCTACATAAATACAATTTGATTTGACATGAGACTCCTTGGTTAATATATAGCCAGGTTAAAGGTCATGATCTATATATTTTGTTATTTGGCCATTAGAAAATTTGAAATGAGAAAAGCAAATTTTCGTTTGTAAAAATATTGTTCAATAACAACCTTATTGGCAATGTAAAGCAAGCAAACGTACACTCATATGTGTCTCTTTGACGTTATTCACCTGAACTATGAGTTTCCAATTCACTTTGAAAATTGCCCCAATACATTTGTAAAACACGGCAACTACAACATTTTAACACTATTAGACTGGATTTTAGCCAAGATGTAGCAGCTCTGGACCTTTGCTTTTGACCTCTAAGACACCCGTAGAAGTTGTGCAGAGTTTTTTGTCCCGTCATGGTGGCTGAGTTGATGTTCACTTTCTGTGGGTGTGTTACGCCCAAGGGTGGGGCAAATAGGGGTGTCTTTTTGATTGACAGGAGGCATAATGTGGCGCCGGGCGTCCCCTTGCCCTCCATCTCCCCTCTTCACCTCCACTCTCAACTTCCTCGGCCCCGGATCCCCTTTCTGGAGGTCGAAGGTCGTTCATTAGGATGCCCTCCAATCCTGATAATACACACATACACACACATGCACACAGAGGGATAGAGACTCTGCCCGAGGTTGCAAGGGCCGGAGAGAGCTGACAGCTACCATCAGTCTTTAAACAACCCCCAAAACGATACCCAACACACACACACACACATAGACAAGACTTTGCCCCCAGGGGTATTAGTGTCCTCACGCTGCCCTGAAAGGGAGTTGCACTGACCGGTCACACTGATGACAGAAAACGTTACGCAGCATCGGTCCAGCGCCACCACCGTCTCAAACTGAAGCTTTTCACACTGATTGGGTGTTAATGTTTACATCTTACATTTCTATGTGGAGCGCTAATCAGTCTATGCAGGCTTGAACATAAATAAAAATGTTTCAGTTGTGTCCTTCTCCAATCTGTGTACTTCATACATTTTGGGCAAGCTGTTATTGTGATAAAAAAAAAAGCAGATATTAAAAATCTGAAAGTATTTCTCTGGAAACGTCTGCAGTGGAAACGGTCACAGCTTTGCAACGCTCATACAGAAGGTCATTCTGCTGTTAGTCAGTCATTACCAGCATGAAGAGGGATAACAACAGTTTATGTTTGCCTTGTTTACAGCATGTAAACATCTAATACAATCCCAAACACACACTTACAGTATTCTACTTAGTTTGGAACTTTCTCTTACTTTCGTTCGTCCAACACAAACACAAATGTGCCGGGATTTAGGAAGTTCCTTGGAACAAGTATTTACTCAAGTTCCAGTTACAGTATATAAACATTTAGAAAAGGGATGAGGGCAGTCTATAGTTTGGACAGTCCGCCCTGTGACCTTCCATTACACCCCACAAAGAAAGTGAAGGCACACAAAACATGAAGTTTGTTATTCTTAAGAGTTCTCCCAGGTGTGGAGTTTGACTGAGAGGGTAAACAATCCCATCAAGGTAACATGTATTACTCTTGGGAGCATCTCTTCCCATTAATTGTACACATTCTCCGTTACAAACAGACCTTTTAAAAAGTACGTCCAAAGGCATCCGTATAAAAACTAAGTGTGAATATTCAAAGCAAATTCCATGGCAAGCTTTACGTTAAGCATGCTGGTGAGCTTTTGTTGAGATATTTCCCGTTGGACCAAAGTGAAAAACACTGAATAGGCGCATTCACACTGCGGTACTTTTCCCACAAAGGTTCATGCGAACTTAGTTCAGTGAACTCTTTTATCGCGTTCACACCAAAAAGAGCCGGTACTAAATATAGCTCTTTTCTCACAAAAGAGCCGCTCGTAAGTCCCTGCTAGAGAGCAGGGACTTTCGAGCGGCTCTTTTGTGAGAAAAGAGCTATATTTCTGATTGGCTGGGCGGATTGCAAACCACGCCCCGTAAAACTTCCAAAAAGTTTTGTGAAGCCGCCATTTTATTATCCTCGCATTAGCATTATTAGCATTAGCATTAGCCCAGCGCAGAAACGCAGAGACACTAACTTATGGCAACACAAAATAAAACATGGGAGCGGTGGAGATGAGGAGGTGTCGGCGTTCTGGCGATTTACTCGGAAGGCTTCAGTAGAAGCTGCTGGGAGTCCCAGCAACTTCTACTGAAGTCCTCTTACAACTCCGGGGACTTCCGGCCGGGGACTTTGGGCGGCAGTATCCGCCGTGAAGTTGTTTGTAGCCTGCCAGTAAACCCAAAGCAGAAGAAGAAGAAGTGAAGTCAGCGGCTTCATTTGCCTAATCCACCCCCAGGGACTTTTCCGGTGTGAACGCGATCTGTACTTAGTTCATGCGAACTAAAGAGTTTGCATGAACTAAGTTCGCATGAACCTTTGTGGGAAAAGTACTGCGGTGTGAATGCGCCTAATGGTCCCAACTTCTCACTGGAAAAAGTTCAGGTTTGATTTTCATTTCAAACATGACATTTCCTTGTAATAAGAAACAACATTTTTCTAATCCCACTCTGCTGAAAATGTACCAAACATTAACTTTGATTATATCTGTGAGAAGGCAGACAACTCTTCTTCTTCTGGCCTTTGTCTTTAGATCTGCTGCTCCATTGAGGTGAGCACGGTCAACTTGTCTATCTCCATCAGACCTTGGTATTCACAGACCGAAGACATCTCTATGGCCGATCTCCAACAATGGGAAACCTACAGTAAAACAATCTATATTGATGAATAAGATACGTTTTGTGTTGAACTGTTTCTTGGGCTTTAAGGTCATAGTCTCGTCACAACCCACTTACGCCTAGAACCTGCCATTAGTCAATTTAAGGATTTCCTGGCACGATTGAACAAGATGAAAGTTGAAAACAAATATAGCCTCAAAATGTCCCTTCAGTGACTCATGGTGACATCACTCTCAGTACGTCAGTTTCACCCTTGAGCCAGGTATTCAACCTCTCACAGCTCAACGGATAGTCAACATTCCTGGTAGCCAACTGCAGCCTCGGTAGTTAAACAGTAACAGAAAAAGGAAAGTATTTACAGGGCAGTACGCTTCTAATCATCTTCCTCTGGTTATTTTATGAGCATTTCATCCAGCATACACACACACACACACACATTAACCATCTGATTGAGACAGCGTGTACAGGTCATGCAACTTGTTGAGCAATCTTGAGTGACATTGCACATCCGACAATTTAAGTATAGCCTTTCTGTTTCTCTCTGTGTCTTCTTCTTCTTCTGTGGTTGCGGAGCGCTGCGTACAATGTCTGGGATCATTTGACAGTTTGATGAGCCATTAGTCCACATAATTTATCTGTGTGTTCGCTCTGGCTGCAGACTCTCTGTCTCCTGCGTGACGGCGTGCCTATGTCCTGACTGCTTCAAGGGGCTGGGTCGGGGGTTTGTCACGCACACACACACACACACACACACACACACACACACCACACACACACACACACACACACACACACACACACAAACATACGGTATATGTACGGACACAGTCATACACCTATGACATAAATAATGTAATATGGCATGGTGTTACCAAAGTCTTAAAAGTTCAATATCATGTCCAACGATGACGAGTCAGGTCAATAAAGGACTCACTATCTTAAATGTGTCACACACTTTTATGACCAAAATAAACATGGGCAATCATTGTCAATGCTTTAGTTGTTCTCTTAATGACATTTTTCTGATCCGTGTGTTGGTTCAGTAAAGTCGTCGTAGATACCACTTTGGCCAAGGCTCAATAAAGACGGACAGTAGAAAGTTCTTTAGGTAAAAAATAAAACTTTGAGGAACAACTTTCACATAAAACAAACACTATGTCTAATGTTGCGAACGTCAATAGCTACACTGGATATTTTGAGTCCATAGAAAAATATGGCAAAATGCAGTTAAGTGTTCATAACGGTCAAAAAGCTGAGTTTAGAACTTGATTTTACATCTGTCAGAGGGTCCAGATAATTCATCCTGTCTTACTTAGTCCTCAAGTTTCCAAGTCATCAAGATTCAATTATATTAATTATTTATATTAATTGTAACTTGGTCAATGTTTGGTCGATGGTTCCGGCTAGCGGGTACTTTTTCCCTCCCTGTTAAAATCGTGATTCTATCAGGCCAGGGCTGAACTAGTGACGTCAACACTCTCGACTGCTGATTGGTCAGAGAGAACCGTCACAAGATCGCGCGCGAGATCATCCCTAGCGTCGCAAAAATGGCAACGTCAAAGAAAAGCACACCGTGGTCGAACGAGGAGGTGACGACGTTCCTACATCTCATTGGGGATGATAAAATCCAGCGGGAGCTCGACGGAACAACAAAGCCGATCGCCCCGCCTACACTGCGTTGCTACCCCAGGTCCTAAACTGTAATGGAAATGCGCCACGAGGACGCTTAGGGACCCTTAAACGGGGCTACCGCGCTGCAGTGCAAATGTGCCATAAGTAAACTCTGAAATACCTTCTTATAATTGTTAAGTGAGCAAGCAAAACGGAAGGTAATTGTGTCAATCGAACGGAAGTTACGGTAACACTTCATCCAGTTGGATTTTTTTCATTGAAAGAAGTGATCGAATGTTGGCAATTTGATCAACCATAGATAGAAACATACTTCAAAGTGAAGCTTCACAGCTGAATTGATTGTTGTTTGAGGAAGCAGAGGGCAACAGTTACGCACATGCCCAAAAACACTGTGGCCAGAAAAAGAACATCTGTGCGGTCCTGAAAGGCAACTTGTGCAGAAACATACATGATGCAGAAAGAGAGATGTGATGAAGGATATTTGAAGGCAGGGGTGAAGGGGGGGCTGACTGTGCCCTGCGACCTCTGACCTTTAGGGGGGATCGGACAGCGGTCATGGCGATGACAGATCTTCACAAAGGTTGTATGCTCTCAAAAAGGTGGAAACATAATCCAAAATCTAAAAACTCAACCAGTTATTACGGTTAGGTATCATTTAATAAACTGTGATTCACCTCTGATAGTTTGGAGGTCTTCAAATATTAGTTGTACTCTTGGGGTTTTAGAGCTTCTGATTTTAAACAAATGTCATGCATTTTCTAGCCAGTTATTCACTATACAACAAGCATACTTAATGGACATCATACAACTAGTTTTGACATCTCTTCAATGTTGGTCTGTCCTTTTGAATGACTCAAATTCAAAGGAAAGAAATAGGAAAACGGTTGTATTCTCTCACAGAATTTTGGTACACGTTATAACTTATATCATGTCTAATAACCAAGCTTTTTACCTTCTGTCAGTTCCGAGATCTTAGAAAAAGTACTGTTCCTTTTTTCGAACCTCTGAATGTAACGACAGCTACTTACAGTAATAGACTTGATGTATATCCTGTTGAATGTTTGTCTTGTTTTGAATGACTATGCATTCAAAGGAAAGACAAGAGGAGAACAGGCAGAAAGAGAGAAGAGAAGAACATAGGCTGTAAGTTACATTTAGCATTAGAGTAAATTTTTCTGAAAGGGGTCTACAAGGCAACACATTTTCCTAAGCGATTGCCCTTCAGTCCCAGTCTCTGCCTGCTGTGGAGTTATCTGTAACGTCATTGGCGTCTTCTGTTTTGTGGTTTAGGTTTCATTTAATCTGTTATAACTGGTCTGTTGTTGCCCTGAGGAGCAGCGAGGAAACACTGAGAGGAGCGGCGAGGGGCTTTCTGTCTGGGCGGAGGGCAAACTCCCAGCCCGATAAGAAAGGTGAGAGGTAAACATTTACTTCAGTCCTATCGCTGCTTGTCCAGGTCCATCTTTCACTGGAGAAACTGTGCAAACAGCAGGGATGCACTGATAACTCTCTTTCACTCCAAGCAGTAAACTTTAAGTATGGTCTGATACCGAGGCGGCACAGTTTCTACCTTTGCTTTAGGTTGTTAGCAAAAACAGTGTTTCCATCTTTCCAATATTTCATTAGTGATAAGCCATTACTGTTGTAACAATCTTTAATTGTGGGTCTTTTTTCAGCTTCTTCAATGTTTTTTGATCCCGAATTTCCATGCAATCATCATTCATTGTAGTCATGTGAATCACCATTAGTCGTAGAGGCCGAAATAGTGAGACGATGTTAAAACGTAGCTGGAAATAGGGGTCAATTTACTGTATATGTTTGGGTCCTCAAAGCATGTGACTTCGGCGTTGTTGACTGTGTTTTGCATCCCGTATTTTCTTCCAAACGGTGTTGGTTTCCCCTTTAGCACTTTATCAATAGTTATTGACAACGATAGCAGAGGTAGTGTGAAATTACTGCATGCACTATCATAATATTTGGTTAAGATACTCATGGATTTATGTGATGAATACACTGGATTTTCCATTTGAAAACAGGACAAGAAGAGGTCTCCTAAGTCCTCATGGGGTCCTAGTCATCATGAGCCAACCCAGGACCTAAGTTGGACCTGACTTGGCCTATGGTAAGGTTTTGCTTTGTTGCCTTTCGTCTTAAATATGTGCGTTCTAAGGATATGGCTAGGGTTAGGGTTAGGGTTAGGGGGTTAGGGTTAGGGTTAGGGTTAGGGTTAGGGTTAGGGTTAGGGTTAGGGGGTTTAATACCTGAATGGACAGTCAGCTATGATCATGTAGGGACTTGACTTGTTGCTCCTTCATATCTCTACTTGTCTGTCCAACACTTTCACAATCTTCTCTAATAGTCTTCAGGGCTTCTTCAGAATTGTTGTCAACATTTCTGGAAGATGAATATTTTCCATGTCTATTTTCATGGGTTAGTTTTGGACCTGTAATAATGCATTACTTAAAATTGGTCCAAATTACCAAAAAGCACTGATTGAAGTCTGTGCTGATTGGATACAGCCTTGTGTTGGATCAGTAAGATGATGTTTTTTCCCGATCAGCTCCAGTGGACAGACAAATTGGAAGCAACTGGAAAATGAATAAAGTGGGAATGCAGTAAAAACCTCTGAAAAAGGTTTTACTTCAGTTCAAACAAAAAAGAAAGGTAATACAAGACAATGCATCTGTTAATGTCTAACCGGATCAGTACACATGGCTTCATGCACGCCTGAAAGCAAACATATGGATGTGCACATAAAAAGGCATTTGTACACACTTGCGTTTCCATAAGATTGAAATGGCCACTCCATAATAGCATTTTCCAATTAGGTCGGTTTAAATCAGTCTTTCTCTGAACGTTCACATTTATCAATTGCATGTTACAAAGCGAAATATTTTCAGTTCACACATTTTCCAGATACAATTCAAATATTTGCAAAAAAGCATTGACTACACTAAAGTATGTATGTGTGTAATTGGCCACAAGGTTGGTTTAACGTATACGACTCTTTAAGTGCAGCTTTATTGCACCATAATATCAGAGAACACACATTCATGGACGCATGTGTGTAAACACTTTCTATCAATTGGCGCTCGGAACATAAGGTCAGGAAATTGAATCTCTCCTTGACTCTCACTGTTAATAAAATCCATACGGCACATTTCCTGTCCACCTCGGTCATAAACACACTGCCTGCTCACACGCGGCATGGTCGTGTTTGACTATAGGTCTGTTCATGATGCCAGCTATGTCCCATTTAATGGACCGTGACACAGACAGCGAGTGGACGAAAGAGACACTTGTCATTTTAAAGGTTTGGCTCCAAACACCAAACAGATCATTGCAGCACTACCCATAATCCCCTCTGTTTCAGCCCTGTTTCAAAAGTGCTGATTCTCTGTCTGTTACTTTAGATGAAAATAAGGAGCCCCTCCCCACGCCCCTCTGAGAGACATTTGGTTACAAAGAACTCAATGGTGCTCTAGGAGGAGATTCAGGTGATAAGGGGGTGGGTTACCTTGGTTGCTGATTGACTAATGGTTACACAAGACAAAACATCGTTATGACAAAATCTGATCAGCTCATTTTCAGTTTTTATAGAAATGGATCAAAAAGAGAGAGAATCTTTGTTCCTGAAACTTTCAGAGTCTCTTTCCACAGAGGGGACACATGTTGATGTAGAAGAGACATGAAGAAGAGGGGACACATGTTTATGTAGAAGAGACATGAAGAAGAGGGGACACATGTTGATGTAGAAGAGACATGAAGAAGAGGGGACACATGTTGATGTAGAAGAGACATGAAGAAGAGGGGACACATGTTGATGTAGAAGAGACATGGAGAAGAGGGGACACATGTTGATGTAGAAGAGACATGAAGAAGAGGGGACACATGTTGATGTAGAAGAGACATGAAGAAGTGGATTTTGCATAATAGGTGACCTTTAATACAAGTTTCAGAGAGATATGGACACATAGAAACACAACATGAGTATCCAAGAACCACAGTGGGCTTAAAGCAGGTCCATGAGAGGGAATTATCATTAGTGTGTGTGTATTAATTGGTGATACAAATGCAGCCACGCTGATATTAAACTTGTCTCATGCTGCTGCTAATCCCTGTGCTATCTTCCACGTCCACCAGAGGTCCCTACCTGCCTCTTTGCCTGGCATAAGTTCTCACTCAGCCCCAATCAATCAGCTAATCAGTAAGAAAAAGTATATCTGACGCCTTTTTCTTCAGACTCTGTCCATTGTGCATAATCATGTAATTACAGAGGTCTTGCTCTTAGTTTTGTCTTGGCTTGTCCTCAGTTTAGTTTATTACAAATAGTTGTTGTGCTGTATCTTTACTTGCAACTGCTCAAATTAAACGTTTCGAATAACTACTGTCGGTTTCAGAAAATGTATTGAATAACATATTCATATCAAAAAGTGTCAATATGTTAAATGACAAATCTCTAATGCACCAAACACACCTGAAACAGTGACAAGGGTTTCACTTTGAAGTCTGTGTCTCCACCTGCTGCTCAGTTGCTGAACTGCATGTTATGTCGAGTCCGGGCTCAAGTAGTCCATACCGTGAAGGATGCAATTTTAACCAGCGACAAGAAAATATGGCTTGATTGGTTTCCTCTTGTTACATGTCATTTGTAACATGCCACAGCCTCCCATGTGACTGTGTGTGTGTGTGTGTGTGGCCTAGCATTACTATACTTGTGGGGACCTAAATCTGTTTACACAGTCACGTGTGGGTACTCGCCTCCCTTATGGGGACACATTGGAGGTCCCCATAAGGGGAATCATTAATTTTAGGGTGAAGACTTGGTTAGGGTTAGGGTTAGGGTTAGGGTTAGGCATGTGTTGGTTAAGGTTAGGATAAGTCTCCAGGAAATGCATGTAAGTCAATGTAATGTCCCCTGAAGTGATGTATACATGGTATGTGTGTGTGTGTGTGTGTGTGTGTGTGTGTGTGTGTGTGTGTGTGTGTGTGTGTGGTGTGTGTGTGTGTGTGTGTGTGTGTGTGTGTGTGTGCGTGTGTGTGTGTCATCATGGCGAAATATGGTCCTGGACACTCCTACTGTAGCAGTAACTACCACAGAGAATACTTCAGCTTCACATCTGTCCATAGAAAAGGAAGGGGGTCAATCTCAATTTCATCGCGGGCCACATTAGAAGTATTGTTGCACTCAAAGGGCCGGTTGTAACTTTAAAACGATATAAATATGCATGCATTACATTATTGCCTCTGCACTGGATTATTATCGGATATTTTAATAACTTCATAATTAACTACATCTGAAAGCAGAAGTCTAGTGGAAATACTTTGCAAGTCCCTTCAGTGTGCATGTCACAAAATGAGATGCATTATGGGACATGTCGTTTATGGGCAACATGCTGCTTGAGTTTGACACCCCTGCTTTAAAAGATGCGGCCTCCTTAATTCTGTGTTTTGAAGTATTCACAGGTAGGGACCTGTAAAGACAAAGTGTTGCATGGAAGTGCGTTTTTCATGCTTTTTTACTATTTCATTTATGTTTAGGATAAAACAGCTGTCCAACCTGCCCAAGGACCAATTACTGTACGAAAAATGGTTTGCAAAATGAATATCAAAGCTATGCACATATGCAAGAAATACATCACATGGCAGACATTTAATGAACAAAAGAAGAGGTTTTCTTTCTATTATTTAAAAAAAAAAAGTATCATGACTATTTTTTAAACTGCAATAGATTTCATGTGATCTTTAAAATAGAAAGTTAGTTATTCCGCTTTAGATTTCAAGGCCGGATAAAACAATAGTGTTTCCTTTTTTAATAATATTCTTTAAATCTTTTTTGTTTGGTCTTCAAGCACAAAAGGGTTACAGTAATACTTTAATAAGCAGTTAAAAATAATACCTCCGAATGTTGTACTCACCATGGTTGTGAACAGTGGCGGCGCTAGGGGGTGGCTACTTGGGCTCAAGCCCCGGATGTTTTCTGAAAAGCCCCGGATGTTTCACTTAAAAAACAGTACCGGAGTCCACCAGAGAGGCATCCGTACATTAGCCTGCGTACTGCGTAGCCTGCCCTGAAGTAGAAGTGATCCTTCCTAGTGCCTGACGAGTTTTAAGCTAATAGCCTACACAGTTATGGATATTAGAAAGTTATTGTCATCGAAGCAGGCGTCACAAGCTGCAGCAGCAGCAGTATCAGCAGCTGACAACAATGTCATCACCAGCAGTGAAGAAATGGATGATGTTCCAGGTTTGTGAATCTAATGGTGATATCTGCACTCTGGCTGACTGAGTAAGAAGTGAAAAAGAGTGATGTAACGTTAATGTTATAGTTAGTAAACATGGAGTAACCACACTAAGTATACCCTTATATGTTAGTATGTATACAGAACATGACTAAAAATTATCCTAAGATGTAACGTTAACCCTTCATACCTCAGTCTACATTTAAGACACTAAAATAACGTATTCCATTTTTTATTTTGTTTCCGCACGTGGAATTATACCGGCTCTCGTTTCAGTACACATAACAATGGAACTGACAGGCAACCCTCTGAATCAGACTCCGATTGGCTGTGACTGCATCAGAGTGTCCGATTCAGAAACGTGACTCTTACACATTTTTTACGTCACAAACAAAGATGGTGGATGAGAATAGATCTATAAAACGATAAGCAATGCGCCAAAATCAAGGTGAGACTATCCGCATCCTTTAAAACTCTGTGGCCAGCCTAAGGCACACCTGTGCAATAATCATGCTGTCTAATCAGCATCTTGATATGCCACACCTGTGAGGTGGGATGGATTATCTCTGCAAAGGAGAAGTGCTCACTATCACAGAGTTTTTCAGATTTGTGAACAATATTTGAGAGAAATGGTTATTTTGTGTTTATAGAAAATGTTTTAGATCTTTGAGTTCATCTCATGAAAAATGGGAGCAAAAACAAAAGTGTTGCATTTATATTTTTGTTCAGTGTATTAAAGTGATGGTTTGACCTGTATTATGCAGAAGGATTATGTGTTAGCGGCGCCATGGTAACACCTAACCAGCACCGACATAAGAGATCAACTCTTGAAAAAGCAATGTCTACAGACCAATCAGAGCTTGTGCACGGAGTTCAAATCCATATGAGGTGATATTCCAGGCTAAAGGAAACACTGTTTGAAGTGATATCATAAATGTGCTTGTCTGTGTTCCTGATCAGTTGCTGTGCATCACGCAGGAATGGTACACTTATCTGCAGACTGTATGCATTTCACTACAGGTTACATACTTCTATGTCTCCAGTGAGTGATTATAAGATAGTAAAAACGTTGTTTTGCAAAGACAGGCAGGTGCTGGACAGAATATTATTTAAATGGTAGAAGAGATTTTATTCATAAAACACTGCTGTCTTTTAAGAGTAAGCGTAAGCCCGCTTACCGTGTTTACTTGTGTTTTTATATTCGTTTTGGGGGGTTAATAAAGTACACTGCTGTTCTATACACATGCATCAAGTCAACAAGTTAAGTAGATGCAATAATCACATGTAATTGAAGTCAGATCCATAGAAACGTAGGTATAAGCACTATCACATGATGATAGCTCAATTTTCTTTATTTTTGTTCAATAAAGTCCAGGTTAAAAGTCCATTCTCCTAACTCACTAGTTGTTAGAAAGGCCCATCTTTTTGACTGGGTGAACGTACATATCATCACTATCCAGGGATTGATGTGCATATCCAAATGTACCACTAAACTAAATGGAAATCCAATGGGTTCATTGAAATAAGAGATTATGAAACATGTGAACATCTTCACAAGACAAACGTCTGTTCCGATAAGATGCCTTTCTGTGTCAATCAAGACAGTAAGACCTGCCCTGATTTGTATCCATCACTTCCGTTTTATGCAAGATACTGCCTTAAAAAATGTGGTTGAGACAGTGTAGATAAGTATCAATAGACAACAACAAGTACAGCCAACCCAGGTGTTACCTTTGAACTTGGCTGAACCCTTTATAAAGATCAAAATGAGTTTAGAGGTAAGTGTACTGTACATTATGAATGACATAGCCTCTTTTAGGAAAGTATTCAAAACCTCCAGTAAAATAAGCGATTCCACAGTCACGCTGCAGGTGCCACATGCAAACACTAGATGGCACTGTGCATGCGTGGCTGGGAGCTGCTGATGTGTTGCTATGGCCGTTAGTTTTCCGCTTTGTATTGCCTCTCCTCTCTGTCTTGAACCAACAAACCATATCGCTGCTTGACATTTCACAGTCTCTGCTCGCGGCTGCAGCATCATGTCACCACAGCGCTGTGTTTCTGAGGAGTTTCTGCACTAACGGCTGTCAGACAAGCTGCTGTTACATAATTGAATAAGTCTTTTTATGAGCCCCTATTGAGTTTCCCCAGACTGCATTGTGCGCAGTACTTTTGAGAGCCGCATTTAACCTAAAATGCTTTTCCTCTCATGTATGTGTTAGTGAAAACCGTGGATGTAGGCTATGACGTAGCAGTTTAACCTCTGCCTAATAGGAATGTGTGTAGTTGTTGATGTTTAGAGTATGTGAGCATCATTAGGCTCTCTCAGGAGGAACCCCAGATTAAAGAGGCATTTTTTAGTCTATGGGGGTTGTCCCTTTCCTCTAATGTGTTATGTACTTTTTTGTCAAGGTCTCCAAAGGCTTTGTTTACTTCTGTGCACTTACGATTCTATTGGCTAGTGCTCCAACAGATCGTAAACGATAGGCTAGGGGGCGAGACATCTATAAACTGGTTGACCAATCACAACAGAGTCGGCCAGCTAACCAATCAGAGCAGACTGGGCTCTGGTTTCAGACAGAGGGTGAAAAGAGGTGCTGAGAAAAATAAAGGGCTTTTTGAACATTAAAGCATGGAGACAGTAGAGGCATCAAATACTAATATGAACCTGAAGACAAACTCTCAGAGAGATAAAGACACCATCTTACCTTGACCCTTTACTGGAGATATTTTAGTTTCAAAGCGATATGGCAGATGGTTTGATACACTGTGACTGTGACAGGAGGGTGGCCCTCTCTCACTTTAGAGAATACAAGCCTAACAAAGACAGCAGCAGCCTGCTTCCCTTAGTATATATTTATAAAGCCCTTGTGAGAAAATGGCATACCAACCTTGAAGCTCTAAAGCAGTATCTGGAAACTGCTTTAGATTTCAAGTGTGTCTCAACTCAGATCTCACAATTCAGACAAAAGTATTTTCACATTTGTTCTATGGCAGGTTATAAAGTCCATCACTAACTAACTACCAATAACAGACCGATTTGGGTCAACTTCAGATCTTTAAGGTAAGCTTGGCCTTTTAATGATTTGATCTGCATTGAGAAAAAATATAGTTGCAAAAAGCTAACGTTATTACATGTTAGACGCTTTTATCCAAAGCGACTTACATGCTAAATACTGTGGACAATCCCCACAGGAGCAATTTGGGGTGAAGGGTCTCAGGGACACAACTACATGGTGACTGCAGTGGGGTTTGAACCTGTGACCCCCTGATTCAAACACCTACGGACTAGTCCACTGCGCCACACGCCTCCATTAGAACAGAACGATGTATTGATTTTGGCAGGTAATAGACTGTGAGGGGAACAGAAACACTTTTAGTGCTGCAGCGTTGATTTATACAACTTTTAAGAATATTCATTGTGAATCTGACAGTGTTATGGAAGTACAAGGCTCATTCTTAATTAAAACAATTAGGAGAGTTTAACAATCTTCTCATAACTTAATGCAGGAAAGATTTATTTCTAATTCACAATACACCTTTGCATTACAGCTGCGTGAAGCCTTGCTGAAGGTGAAGGGAAATTGCCCTAAAAATGTGGAAACTGTGAATAAGTCTTTTTTTGTAATGCTTCGATTACATATAAATAATATATTATTTATTCTGCATATCCTCATGTAATAATATATAAGGATATGCAGTATGAGTAAAGCATTTCAGCACAGTCCTTTTTATCTTGTAAGTGGTGCATGCATGATAAAATCAATCTGTAAAAAAGGTCAAATCAGTACATGTCGTGCAATTCTATCCATAGACCAAGAAAAGAGCATTCAGAGAGCAATTCAAATGCTCCCATAATCTCATTAACGTCTGTGTTGCCTGCATTATGTTGCTTGAATTTCAGTGTTATCTGCTTGTCAAGGTGACGGTACAGTTCTTCTTTCTCTGAAATGAAGAACCACGGAGAATCGGATGAAAGAAAGTGGATGTCTGAGAGCTTTTGAATGCACTTCCAGCATTGTTACCTCAGTACAAAACAGAAGGAGCACAGAATCAAACACAGGGACGTGCTCAAGGTTTTTAGGCCTAATAAGCCCTTCAGACATCACAGTGCTTTTCATAATCTTCAAAATGTGCCTGGTAAATATGTTTTCTTCACTTTAAACCTCTGCACAGCTTTGACGTGTTAGAAGACAGGATACTGAGAGGATGTCTATCGGACACATACAAAGTAATAGTGTTGTGCAAAACATGCCTGATAGTTGCATCTACTCAAGAGCTTTGGACCTGATCAAAGAACGTCTCCTTACAACCTATTACAAGTCGGTCAAGCATTGATGCATTTTCACTTTACAAGTTTGAAATAAGACACAGCCATTTTGTATCCATCGTGAATCTGCATACAGGATGAGATCATGACACAAACAACTGTTAGACCAAGATAACACATCACCATATACAGTATCTTCTTCAGATTCTACTAACAGTTACTTTTGTTGGAAGCATGAACTTGATATTTTGGTTTGCATACTTTTTGATTAATATTGGGTAGACTATTGAAGCACCTTTAAAGACATTAATCAATACAGACAATGATAATGAGATGCTGCTTTAATTTGGGCTGAAAAGTTAAATGAAATGTGGGAAATTGTCAGAACATCTGGAAACATATGGGGAAACTTGTCGTGAAAGAGAAAGTGGTACATTCCAACAAAATGTCCTGTGTGTGAATAAACTGAAGTCGTATTCTTTCAAAACACAAACTCTATTTATAAAATGAATTACAATGAACGTAGATCAAAGGCAGGTCGATCCGGCTTGTAAGCATTACAGGAAATGCATCAGTATATCACACTTAAAGGGGAAAACGTTCAAAGCATAACCTTGATAATTACAACACAACCCTGAGACAGAGAGGAATTCAAATGGCTTGCAAATGCTCTCATAAATGCACAGACGCCTCTGTCGTCTGCAGTGTGTTCATTCGACACCTGTTTTATCAGCGAGTCCAAGTGACTGCAGTCTCTCTGAAATGCGCAGCCAGAATCATTTATTGTGCCAATGTTTTCCATCAGATTAAAACAGAGCTGCTGGATGAGATGACGTCAGGCTGACATGTGAAGTACCTCCATCCGCCACTGGGTGGGGCTCAAGGTTGCCAGTAAACTGGTGAAGTGTTTCAGTCTGGAGGGACTTATTTTTGGATAAAAGAGCATTTCTCTTTTTTCTACAATATACAGTAAGTAGGCACCCGAAACCTTTACATGGCGTACAACAAAAAGGAGACGTTGGGTATTATGTGTTTTTTCTTTTAATGTTTATTTTATTATCTTTGCTTTTTAATGTTTTTAAATGTCATTTTCTTAATGTCTTTCATTGTTGTAAAGCAGTTTGAATTGCCTTGTGTTGAAAGGTGCTGTATCAATACACTTGCCTTGTTGCCTGAGAGTATTCTAAAGCTGCCAGTCAACAGCATCGTAGACAACCACAAAGGCCAAGGCTAACCCACTACCAACTAAATAAAAAATACTGAAAGGAGGAAAAGAGAAAACAAAAAATTAAGAATTACGTAGTCTTTACAGAGTAAGTAAAATACAAGCAGCAGCAGAGCTCTTTATTTAAATGAGACCTGTTCCCAAAAGAGAATGGCTTGATAAATGCACAAGATGATAGAGAAGTCAATAATGTTTGATGGATGTATTACGGCAAAAGAGAACAGAACAGATTCAAAGTTTGACGGCATTACGACGATTGGCTGTTGGAGATTGTGGCGAAATGTAGTTCAATCAGGAGAGACGGTTTTGATGTAATACATATTAAATGCGCAGATACACAAATGAATGTGACAGTAGTTTTGGCGATTAGGCCCCGTTGTGCAGGAAGTATCATTCGGGAGGGTAGAACCGATCCGATGAAAACCCCCCGGGGTCCAGACATTGGTGGTGGTGAATGGATAGTTGGGTCGGTCTGAGGAGGAGTGGTTTAGCTTGACCCTGGATTCGGAGGGACAGGAGGTGAAAAGGGGGGGGAGGAGGGTTGCGTCGAGTCACCTGAAATGACAGCTGTCGGAGGGAAAGAGCAGAGTTTAAAGGGTTTGATGGCACGCTATGATAGGCTCTTGGGAATAGAGCGAAGTGATTGGCTAAATTGAAGAGTGACGCCCCCGGTCACTTATTGAGAGGCGAGAGAGTAACATGGAGATAAGGCGCATTCACACCGCAGTACTTTTCCCACAAAGGTTCATGAGAACTCTTTAGTTCGCATGAACTAAGTACAGATCGCGTTTACACCGGAAAAAGTCCCTGGGGGTGGATTAGGCAAATGAAGCCGCTGACGTCACTTCTTCTTCTTCTGCTTTGGGTTTACTGGCAGGCTACAAACAACTTCACGGCGTATACTGCCGCCCACGGTCCCCGGCCGGAAGTCCCCGGAGTTGGGGACTGGCTTCAGTAGAAGCTGCTGGGACTCCCAGCAGCTTCTACTGAAGCCTTCCGAGTAAATCGCCAGAACGCCGACCCCTCCTCTTCTCCACCGCTCCCATGTTTTATTTTGTGTTGCCATAAGTTAGTCTCTCTGCGTTTCTGCGCTGGGCTAATGCTAATGCTAATAATGCTAATGCGAGGATAATAAAATGGCGGCTTCACAAAACTTTTTGGAAGTTTTACGGGGCGTGGTTTGCAATCCGCCCAGCCAATCAGAAATATAGCTCTTTTCTCACAAAAGAGCCGCTCGAAAGTCCCTGCTCTCTAGCAGGGACTTCGAGCGGGTAAAAAGGTTCACATGAACTAATTTTAGTACCGGCTCTTTTTGGTGTGAACGCGATAAAAGAGTTCACTGAACTAAGTTCGCATGAACCTTTGTGGGAAAAGTACCGCAGTGTGAATGCGCCTATTGAAATACATGAATGAGTAAAGACGGTCTTGGTTGAATTTACGCTGAGATTCATTTGTGGGATGTATTTTACACAAACTATCATTGTAATCAACAATATCGTAAAATAATTTCATAATGTGGGCTAATTTGCTCCCAAACATACGCTTTCTGCTTGAGTTAATCTCCGTCAGAAAGTAGTTCCTAGAAAGTAGTTCCCATGGTAACGATAGCCGATCAATCGAACACTCCTGCTACCCCGCTTACAGTTATTGATATAATTATAGTAAATATATATTATTAACCAATTTATTGAAAACAATTCTTGAATTAGTCTATTTAAATATCTGAGTAATCACTGTGTGGGATTAGCGGAACAAATCAAATCAGGCTCCGTGGTGCTGAAACATGTTGGGTTCAGAATGAAGGTGGATGTTCATGCTGTCATTAAAAGTGCAATTCTTGAAACAGCTCTCCATGAACTCCATGCCAGACTTTTTTGCAGGTGGTGCTGTGGTGTTCACGGGTAGGACTACGTTATAGGAAGAGCTTTCCTCCAGTGGCCGTTTCATGGCAATATATATAATATAACCGTGTAACGGCTGTGTGTCGCTAAACGTCGCTATGGAAACCACACGATGTAGGCTCATGGAAGTAGTTTCGGTAGGCTAGTGGCGTGAGTAGGCCACTGGATACTTTGTGATTAGGAACGTTCTATTTGATCGTTGTTTGATCGTGGAATCAAACAAGCCTATTGACCAATCAGAGAGCTTGCTCAAACCTATGTGTTATAGAATAGGTGTTAATTTATAATCATCTAATTCGAGTTAGCTGAGGAGTAACAGAAATATTTGATGGATGTGTAAGGGTAGGCTTCATTTCTTATGAGAACGGGTCTCTCATTACTCAGGTTTCATAGCCATTGATTAATTTCTACCCAACGCCATTGTTGTCATTTTCCGTGGCACCTCGAGGCTTTTTAAAATCCCCCTGGATCCTCCATGTTATATAATTTTGACATTACCTTCTATGTCATTTGGATTGTCTATGTTATAATATCATTAAGTTGTTTTATTCTTTAACTTGATGACCTCTTTTGCACGTCTGTCGGTCCGTCCTCTGATGTTCTTCCTCAAGTTTCTTTCCTTTCTTAGATTGATTTTATGGATTATTTATGTGTGTGTTGTACTGTAAGGGTCTAATGACAGAAGGGGTCAGATGCTGTGAAACACACGGTTATCTTGGGATATGTAAATACAAACGACATGTACATTTAATTTCTGCCATAGTGTTTCAAATACATTATTAAGCAGTCAAGCTTGCTTCTTTAAAAAAGGACACTTGTGTAAAGGATGACATCTTTATTGAGGTGGAAGACTTTTCAAGGACACAAAAGAAAATATCATGACATTTAGTTTGTAGTGATTGAAAGTTCCACAAACCATAATATAGTTTGGATCTTAATGATGTAAAGGAGGGATTGGGGACTTATTCTGAATGCTCAGACTTTCTTAGAACCCTGGTCCTTCATGTCTTGGAAGAATTCATTGCAGGTCACAGTCAGCTCAAAAACCAGAACGACAAACTCCTGGAAGCTGATTTCCCCGTCCTTGTCTTCATCCAGCCCGCTCATAATGTGCTCCAGCACCTGGGGGTCCTTGCAGCTCTGAAACAGAATAACGAAAGTAAAACCGGGAAGAATCTATTTTTTCCACTCAAGATCAATTGTTGATGGCAAATGAACTTGAAAGCTTTAAAACCCATGGGGTGTTAAGATAACCAGACACTATAGCACTGCCCAGATCTGCTATTGTTCACTAACAGGCCGTTGCTTAGGGTCTATGTCACATGTGTCAAACTCAAGGCCCGGGGGCCAAATCAGGCCCTTGGTGGATTTAATTTCGGCCCGCAGGATAATTTCTAATTCCTATTAGATCTGGCCCGCCGGTATATTGCACGCACACCTTCACTCCATCCTGAGGGTCTCCTCAGCTCAGAGCCTGAGCCCAAACATTGATGACCTTGCACCCAAGATGAGAGGCCAAGTATCTGAGCTAGCATCACAGAGCAGCAAACTGAGTTTAATGGATGCTTCCTTCTGCACTTTCTCTCACGCCAACAGGGCAGGTTTGGTTTCTCTTTGAGGGGAATAGTTATTTAATAGGCAATAATTTAAGCTTTGTTAGTTCCAGGTTTAATATGTGCAATAAGTTCATTTCAATAAGTTCTGCAATAAACATTGAACCAGTCCGGCCCTCGACTAGTACCCATTTTTAAATGTTGGCCCACTGTGTATTTGAGTTTGACACCATAGTCTATGTGCCGTCATATCAATCTGCGGAAAGAAGTCTGGTCAATGTAACCTTCCTGTTGTCCTCCGGTAATATTTGACCCATCCAAAATGTTTTAATGTTGGGATAAAGGTTTGCTTTATGTTAGTGCCAGAAATGATATGAACAAAAAAATATTACAGCACAATACAAGTTTGACAATTGTACTATATTAAAGGTCACCTATTATGCAAAATCCACTTCTTCATGTCTCTTCTACATCAACATGTGTCCCCTCTTCTCCATGTCTCTTCTACATCAACATGTGTCCCCTCTTCTCCATGTCTCTTCTACATCAACATGTGTCCCCTCTTTTTCATGTCTCTTCTACATCAACATGTGTCCCCTCTTCATGTCTCTTCTACATCAACATGTGTCCCCTCTTCTTCATGTCTCTTCTACATCAACATGTGTCCCCTCTTCTTCATGTCTCTTCTACATCAACACGTGTCCCCTCTTCTCTTCTACATCAACACGTGTCCCCTCTTCTCTTCTACAACATGTGTCCCCTCTTCTTCATCAACATGTGTCCCCTCTTCTTCATGTCTCTTCTACATCAACACGTGTCCCCTCTTCTCTTCTACATCAACATGTGTCCCCTCTTCTTCATCAACATGTGTCCCCTCTTCTTCATGTCTCTTCTACATCAACATGTGTCCCCTCTTCTTCATGTCTCTTCTACATCAACATGTGTCCCCTCTGTGGAAAGAGACTCTGAAAGTTTCAGGAACAAAGATTTTCTCTCTTTTTGATCCATTTCTATAAAAACCTGTCTGAAAATGAGCTGATCAGATTTTGGCCACTTTATGATGTCATAACGATGTTTTGGCTTGTGTAACCATTAGCCAATCAGCAACCAAGGTAACCCCCCCCCCCACACCTGAATCTCCTCCTAGAGCACCATTGTTTGATATATTGATGAAAAACAGTATACTAGGGGACCTTTAAGTGTTATAAATTGTATTCTAATTATAGTGAGATGTCAGGCCTTTGCTTACAGTCCATTCCTCACCTTCATGGAGTCACCAAATTCCCCCTCCAACAGGTTCTTCAGCTCCGATTTGCTCAGCTTGTATTTGTCACCTTCTCTTCCAGAATATGAGTGGAAGACTTTAATGATGCCTTCAATGGAGGACTCCAGGTGGGAAGCCATATTTCAGTTCTGTAGTTAATGCCTGCAATGACAAATCAGGGCATTAAATTACATTTCACTTGTTAGACGCTTTTATCCAAAGCGACTTACATACATTCAGTACTGTGGGCAACCCCCACAGGGGCAATTTGGGGTGAAGTGTCTCAGGGACACAACGACATGCTGACTGCAGTGGGACTTGAACTTGCTATCCCCTGATTCAAAGTTCAGCGCACTAACCACTGAGCCACAGCCTCCCCATACATCCCCTAATAAAACACCAACATTGTATTACAACCTAGTTAAACGCTAAATACAAAAATGGTGCTTCAGCACGTTTGTACTGATCCGGTTTCCAAAGACGTTACTTTGTGTTGTTCTTGTTCAGTTGATTCCTAATGTTCTGGCACACGATATTCTGTATGCACATTTTCCTGAAGGTAAATGTCATTAATGAAAAGTGTCGTTTTCTTTTGGCTTCATCTGTTTAACTTCTGTCAGTAAAGGAAACCTAAGCCGTTAAATTATGCAACGCAGGAAAACAAATTGATTGGATATTAGGTCCAACTTCTAAGAGCTTTTTTAAATATTACTTCACTTCAATAAACACACATTCAAAGTGCTTTACATTTAGCATCAACACATTTCTTATAATAAAGACAAAATGGGGACATAATGTCTGTTGAATGTCTCATCCTTTGTTTGTCTCGATGTCTTGAAGTCGCTGCAGTGATGAAAGAAAAATGTCAGACTTGATGTGACCTTAAAGTATCGTACGTATTGTTCTTATAGATCAGTGTTTCTCAAACCTTTTCATACCAAGGACCACTTAACCAATACAAAAAAACACTGGCGGACCACCTAACTCCACAAACATCCAAAAATCGTTTTTTACAAATCGCCTGAAAATGGTACAAAACAAGTGGCCACATGTGTGATGAAGGTGTTTATCTGGGCTATATCATGCAATCGAAAGTTAAACTTAAGCTCGCTCCATTGCGGAGATATTCCCGGGAGAGTTAGAAAAACTTTTATTTATTTATTTATTTCAAATGTGAAATTTTACCAATATACTCACGGACCACTAGGGGGCGCTCACGGACCACCAGTGGTCCGCGGACCACACTTTGAGAAGCACTGCATAGAGCATATGCTGTTAAATTATGCAACGCGGGAAAGCAAATTGATTGGTTTACTTATATGGTCCAACTTTTAAAATCTTTTTAAAAATGTCACTTAAACAAACAAGTCCTTTACATTGAGCATTAAGACATTTGTTGTATAATAAACACACAAATGTGACTGTTAATAAATGTCTCCATCTTGTATCCTTAGTTACTTTATCTTTCTTGATGTTGCAAATGGAGCTGCTGTGATGCATGAAAAATGTCAGACTTAAAATAATAAATGAAACTTATATAACGCTTTGCTAAAAACTCAAAGACTTGATTTAAACACTGATGATTTGAGCAGATTTGTTCCACATTGAAAACAAAGATTGTATTTAAAGTATTCATTGTTGTTATAAGTATTTTATTGATCCCAATTTGGGAAATGTTTGTGTTGCAGCAGCATAAAAAGACACGGCATTGTACAATACAAATTAAATGTGACGGATGGAATATTAACTGTAAAGTGAAGAGAGAAAACTATGGAAGATAGAAGATGTCCTAAATTTAGCCGAAAGCCAAATAAAATACAGGTTAAAAAAGGTTTAAAAACGGAGTCTATTAGACACATGAGACGCTGCTTCGGGGGGGCTGAGTCAAGTCACCCCCACCCTGCACGAACACAAAGGACAGACCCCCTGCTGGGCAGCATGCACAGGTGGCTCTCCTTACCTCAGACCTGATGCCTCAGTGCCGAGGCTCGGTCAGGTTTCATCGTTTGAATGTCTGACGGTTCGTATCATTATGAGCAGAGACGTGCTCTAGTTAATAATGCAGCGCTGCTCAAAAGAAGGCTGAGAGAATAACTCACTCTCGATCCACGGTAAGAGAGCCAGAAGTGCCACATCACTTTAGTGAATGTCGCGGCGTCACATTGCTTTAATGAGTCTCCGTGATTGCCGTTAATCATTCCCTCCCGCTGAGATCAGGGAGCTAATTAAAAGCCTTTGAATGCCAAATGCAAAGTGTGTTCATTAACTGAGACGAACACTAAAGCACGAGTATTTGGAAATGTTAGAAACCGACTGCAAATGCTACTACAAGATACTTTTCAACACTCTTCCCCCCCCCCCCCCGTCAGGCTCTGTTATTGAACTCTCATCTGACTGATCAAGGCACGTTTATTTATATAGCACCTTTCAACACAAGGCAATTCAAAGTGCTTTACAACAATGAAACACATTAAGAAAATGGCATTTAAAATCAGTCAAGATAATAAAATAAACATTAAAATACTAAATAGAAGTTACAGTGCAGTCTAAGATGTGAGCCTGGAGCTAAAAGTAGTCAGAGTCGCGGCGGCCGGGCAGGTTTCTGGGAGTTTGTTCCAGATATTTGGAGCATATTAACTTCTCCATGTTTAGTTTGACTCTGGGGACAGAAAGCTGACCCTTCTAACCTGGATAGCTTCCCAAACTTCTGTTGTAAATAAAACGCACAACTCACCTGATGCTGACAGATCTGCTGCTGCTGGATGTGGCTTCTCCTCTGCAGTTATATGGGCTCCTCTCACCTGTGTGCAAATCAGTCAGGATCAGATAGCCGCCTCCCTCCAGCTGCAGAGCCTTGTAAGGCAACCACAGGCGCTTTATTATTCCTTTCCATGTCATAGCAGGAGAGGCATGACTGTTATCAAACCAAATGTGACATTTATGTGCCTGGCATGGAAGCTAGTGTAGCCACTGGTTCTGTTATAAAGTTTGATTTCATAACTGGACACACTGTACATTCATATTTAATGTCATATTCCATTCCCTACATATCCTGTTTCATATTGTGTCTAAAGCCCTAAAGAGTTGATGTTGTATGTTCACGGTCTACAGTATATTTCCTACTTTTTAATGCTGTTTTAATTCGATTTTTAAATTCTTGAATTGTTTATTTCTACTCTTTAATTTCTACTTATGTGCTTTGTTTTGTTTTTTATGCTGCAGCAACGTAAACAATTCCCAATTTGGGATCAATAAAGTTCCTCTTATCTTATAATCTGTATCTTACAAGTAGCTACTAGTCAGGGTTGAGCGAAGCAGGCAGGACCCGCATGCAGGTTTAACAGGACCCGCATGCAGGTTTAACAGGACCCACATGCAGGTTTAACTGGACCCACATGCAGGTTTAACAGGACCCGCATGCAGGTTTAACTGGACCCGCATGCAGGTTTAACTGGACCCACATGCAGGTTTAACTGGACCCGCATGCAGGTTTAACAGGACCCGCATGCAGGTTTAACTGGACCCGCATGCAGGTTTAACAGAAACCACATGCAGGTTTAACAGGACCCGCATACAGGTTTAACTGGACCCGCATGCAGGTTTAACTGGACCCGCATACAGGTTTAACTGGACCCGCATGCAGGTTTAACAGGACCCGCATGCAGGTTTAACAGGACCCGCATGCAGGTTTAACAGGACCCGCATACAGGTTTAACTGGACCCGCATGCAGGTTTAACTGGACCCGCATACAGGTTTAACAGGACCCGCATGCAGGTTTAACAGGACCCGCATGCAGGTTTAACAGGACCCGCATACAGGTTTAACTGGACCCGCATGCAGGTTTAACTGGACCCGCATGCAGGTTTAACTGGACCCGCATGCAGGTTTAACAGAAACCACATACAGGTTTAACAGAAACCACCTTTATGTCCAGGCTACAAGTGACAGCAGAAGTCTCTCCCCGTGAACAGCAACAAGGATCTCACACAGACAGAACAAGCAGAACCTAAATGCACACCGCACTAATGAAGCAGACAGGCCCAGGTGAGGAGGGAGGAGAAAGCACAGGGGCACCAGGTGAACACAACCGGGTAATCAGGCAGGAGAACTCAGAGACAGGAAGCAACAGACGAGACACAGGAAACCAAAGAGACAGATCGTGACACTAGTTCTGTTATAAAGTGTTATTTGCAATGGCTTTACAAAGCCCAAATGCGCAGAATCACTCTCTCCATTATGAACAATCATGCTGTTATGATTATATGAATGTTGATGGTAGCAATAAACACAACTTGTTGACACGTGCAGCCGTCTCTTCAAGAGTTTCCTGTCCCGCAGAAAGCTTCCTGATTTTTATTGTTTTTCTGTCAACGACATGTTTGTTGTTAACATCACTCAAAGAGAAGACAACAAGTGGAGACACGCTGACTGCAGGGAAGCATCCTCCGTCCTCTTCAGCTCCAGCAGGCTGTGGTCTCTGCTGCAGGCTAACAGGAAGCTACGCCGTGCTACTGCTGAGCTCCTGTGAAGTGTTCTATCTGCAAGCTCCACCAACATGTCAGCACAACCGGACTGAGGAGCAGACGTTTACACCAGCCTGTCAGGAGGCTGCACTCTCCCCCTCCTCCCCCCTCTCCCCTCTCCCCTCTCCCCTCTCCCCTCTCTCCCCTCTCCCCTCTCTCCCTCTCCCTTCCTCCCCCTCTCCCCCCCTCTCTCCATCTCTCTCCCCCTCTCCCCTCCCCTCTCCCCTCTCTTCCCCCTCTCCTCTCCCCTCTCCCCTCTCTCCCCTCTCCCCCCCTTTCCCCGTCTCTCCCCTCTCCTCTGTCCCCCCTCTCCCCCGTCCTCTCCCCTCTCCCCTCTCCTCTCCCCTCTCCCCCATCTCTCCCCTCTCCTCTTCCCTCTCCCCTCTCCCCTTCTCCCCCTCTCCGCCCTCCTCCCCCCTCTCCCCCCTCTCCCCCTTCTCCCCCTCTCCCCCTCTCCCCCTCTCCCCTCTCTCACCCGTTGTGTTGTTTTTATCTTAATGTGTAAATGTGTCTTTGATTGTGAATATATAGGAGTACCATATTTTATAAATATCTGTAGGCTGTATCATTTTACATTCGGGATGTTTGGAAACGTCGTTTCTCTAAATCACAAACTGAGACAGATTGACATTAAAGTTGACTTTGATGTTCTGAGTCATTGTCAGTGTGGATAAGCATCTATTTATAAATGTATATTGTATGTAGACATTTAGATCTCCTTTGCATGCTTAGTAGGTGCGACGAATGCTTTCCTTCCACATCCTTTGCTGTTAAGGGAATGATTGCACTTGAATGACGGGCGCAATGCAAATCAAGCACAGACAGGATATTCAATCCTCCTTTAAATGAATGATTGACCTCAGTATCTGCACGTGGCCATTGTGAAGGCTTTGGAGATATTTGCATGCTTCCTTTTTCCTCTTGCTCATAGTCAAAGTCTGATACGGCAACATTCAAAAAGGTCACACCAGTGAAAGTGTGAGATCATTGAGGTGCTTCTCAGACCTTATTAAGGAGGGACAAGAGCAACATGCAACAGACCGATGGCTTAGTGGGAAATGAATTGATATGGTGAACTCAGCTGGTGCCAGTTTCCATGGAGATAGATGTATATTATCTATTCTTCTATTATCTATTCTATTTTCTATTCTTGGTTTGAAGTAACGTCAAAACTTTCTCAACTGGGACCAGAGAAGAAGAGCCTCTGGACTATCTGTTATTTGGGAAACCAAAGCAACAGCTGACAATGTATGTGTGTTGATTAAGAGGAAAAGGTGCTTGGTATTTGTATTGTTGTTACTATCAGGAAATGTACAGCCAAATCCAGGTCCACCTAGCAGTATTAGTCAAATAGCTACTCCTGTTTATTTTATATCTAGATCTGGGCTAGGTTTAATTCATTTAAATGTGCGTAGTCTGTTACCTAAATTAGGTTTTGTCCGTATTTGGGCGAGTTCGACTGATGCTGATGTCATTGTCTTATCAGAAACGTGGCTAGATAAATCCATTTTGGCCTCTGACATTTACATAAATGGTTACAGTGTATATCGTACTGACCGGCCTAAAAAAGGTGGTGGCGTTGCCATTTATGCGGAAAATAAGTGTTGTGTAACTAATATGGTTTCCAAATCTGTTAGTAAACAGCTAGAATGTTTAGCCGTGAATATCGAGGTAACAAAGGGTCAACAGGTCATGGTGGTGGGCTGCTACAGGGACCCCTCGGCTGTCAAGGACTCTTTATCGTCATTGGCAAAACTGTTATCACAACTTTCCTACAAGGAAATAGTGCTGCTTGGTGATTTTAATTGGGACTGGTTAACTTCTGTGTCAGAGGATTTTAAAAACCTGTGTACCTCTTTGAACTTTACCCAGATTATAGACAGTCCTACTCGCCCAAACATTAAGTCTCCAAATAAATCCTCCTTAATTGATCTAATTTTAACAAATGTTCCACATAAATACTCATCTGTGGGAGTATTTGCTAATGATGTGAGTGACCACTGTGTTGTCGCCACAATTAGGGACACTAATGTCCAAAAGGTTAAACCACGTATCATCACAAAGAGAGACAAAAAACACTTTGTGGAGCAGGGTTTTGTTCATGATCTGTTTGATTTTGATTGGGGTAGAATCAATCTGTGTGCTGATGTAGAAACTGCATGGTCTTATTTTTATCTTGGTTTTATGAAAATTATAGATAGACAGGCACCCCTGCGTAAATTTAGAGTGAAGGGACAAAACAATCCCTGGTTTTCTGCTGAGCTGTCCAGTCTACTTCATGAGAGAAATAATGCTTGGGCTAAGGCTAGGAATTCAGGCTCAGAGGTAGAATGGCTGCGCTTTAGGCAGCTAAGAAATAGCTTCACATCTCAAATAAAAAGTGCAAAATCAAAGTACTATTTGTCAGTTACCACAGAAAACCTGAATAATCCTGGGAAATGTTGGAAAGCCATCAAATCGATTTCCACTGGTGACATCCCAAATGAGCTACCTCCGTGCCTCACCACAGCATCTGGCATTATATCAGACAGGGCTACTATGCTAAATTGCCTTAATAAGCATGTTGTGTCTTGTGGCTCTCTATTTGATTCTGTCACTGACTGTACTTCTGCTTCTGTGAACGCTCCAATCCGTGACTCTGAACAATGTGGTCTGGAAAACCCTTTCAGTTTTACTCCTTTAACTATTGGTATTGTTCATGAAGCATTATCCAAGTTAGATCCTAGGAAACCGGCTGGCCCGGACAACTTAGAACCTTTCATTTTAAAGATAGCTGCAGATTTTATTGCTCCACCTCTTACTTCTCTTTTTAACCTCTCCCTCAGCTCAAATGCAATCCCTAAAGTATGGAAGTCTGCTTATGTCTTGCCTTTGCTAAAAGGAGGGGAGACAACTATTTTAAATAACTATAGGCCAATCTCAAAATTGTCAGTTCTGGCGAAGGTGCTCGAACGACTTGTGAGTGAACAAGTAAAGGAGTTTTTATGTTTAAATGACATCCTGTCTAAACATCAGTCAGGCTTCAGAAAGCAGCATAGCACCATCACTGCCACAATGAAAGTGGTGAATGACATTACTAGTATTTTAGATAATAAGCAGAGTTGTGCAGCTCTATTTATTGACCTTTCCAAAGCGTTTGACACCGTCGATCATCGCATCTTAAAGCAGAGGCTACTCAGTATAGGCATATCCAGCCATGCAGTGGGGTGGTTTGTGAACTACCTCTCTGAAAGGTCCCAATGTGTTCACTTTGATGGGCTCTCTTCTGAGTGGTTAAACATTACTAATGGTGTTCCCCAAGGTTCTGTTTTAGGTCCACTTTTATTCTCCATATATATCAATAGTTTAGGTGAAAATGTGAATGAAGCTACTTTACATTTTTATGCGGATGATACCGTGATGTACTGTGCAGGTCCCTCCATTAAGGAGGCTGTTGTTAAATTACAGGCTGTTTTTAACATTATTCAGACTCAGCTCTCTGAATTAAAGCTTCTTTTAAATGTGGATAAAACCAAGGTAATGCTATTTTCTAAAGCTAAAAAGACACCAGAGACTGCTTTAGATATTGTTACTATGCAAGGAACAAAACTTGAAGTTGTTGCCTGTTACAAATACCTAGGTATCTGGCTTGATGATCGTCTCACTTTTAAACTTCATGTCAATAATCTGCTTAAAAAGCTGAGGGTTAGGCTAGGTTTCTTCTACAGAAACAAGTCCTGTTTCTCGCTTGAGGCCAGGAAAAGGCTCTGTGACCTTTTTACCTGTGCTGGACTATGGTGATCTGATGTATATGAATGCACCTGCCCATTGCCTGAGCAAATTGGATGCTGCGTATCACAGCGCACTGAGATTTGTCACAAATTGTAAAACGCTTACACATCACTGTACACTGTATACCAGTGACCACCAACTGGCGGCCCGCGGGCCACATCCGGCCCGCCAGACATTCTCATCCGGCCCGCACGACGGGGTGACTGTGGCGTTTGCGGAGTGGTTACTGCGTTCGCCCCCCACCCATTTTTATTTTTACAACGTCTCGTGAGTAAGGTGCAGTACCGGAGTCCAACAGAGAGGCAGCAGCTGCGGGACTGTAGACTGCGTACTGCGAAACCTTCCCTTCCTTGAAGAAGAAGAAGTGATTCTTCGTTGTGAAGAGTCTGCTTTGTGTACTCCGCACCACAGCAGCAGCCCGGCTGCGACAGAGTCCAACAGAGAGGCAGGAGCTGCGGGACAGTAGCCTAGAAGCAGGGTTGGGTTGTAACGGAATATGTGTAACGGCGTTACGTAATCAGAATACAAAAATCAAGTAGGCTAACTGTATTCAGCTGGCGTTACATTTGAAAAATGAGTAATCTGATTACAGTTACTTTCGTAAACCTGAAGTGAATACATTTTGGAATACTTATTGGAATTATTGGTGGAAAAGTTTCCTCACAAAATGTAATATTCATTACCGGCAGAACTGTGTGCACACTGCACAGCGCTGCAGCTTGTCTGTGAGCGAGAGAGAGATGCAGCGTGTCTGTGAGGCCACGCCCCCGCACGCAGATGAGAGAGAGAGAGAGATCTCTTTTAAAATATATTGAAAGTTAGAAACGGTGATGGTTAGATAAAATGTGCAAGATAACGTTGATGTAGCATTTCTTTATTGTCGAAATTATGACATTTATAATGGGATAAAATCAAAGTGAATGGCCTGCTGCTGCTGAATGCATGGGGCAAGTGACTGGAACAAGTTTTAAAAGTTATTACATCGTTTCAGATAATAATAATAATAATAAATAATGATAATTAATAATGATAATTCATTCTATTTAGGGGCGCCTTTCAAAGCACCCAAGGACACCTTACAATTCATAACATATTCTAAGGAAAGGTTTACAGTAGGAGAATGCAGTCCGGGTGATGTTTTTTATGTGGGGTGCAGATGAGAGGGAGCTGTCCAGAATGACACCAAGATGTTGTGTTTGAGTTCTTGATAAGCCATTAAAACAGTACAACAAGTGTCTCCTGTTTACCAAAACATACCCATCTGTTATGGAAAAAGAAAGTATTCCAAAAGTATTCTACAAGTAACCTGAACACGTTACTTTTTTAAGACACGTAACTGTAACTGTATTCTGATTACTTTCAGAGCATGTATTCAGTCATCAGTAACTGATTACATTTACAAAGTAACCCTCCCAACCCTGCCTAGAAGTGATCCTTCATTAGCGTGAAGAGTCCCCCCCCCCCCCCCCCGCTGGCCCGCGATAGTGTCTATTGGATACATTTTGGCCCTTGGACAAATGTAGTTGGTGATCCCTGCTGTATACCAAGGCAGGTTTACCATCACTCTCTGTACGGAGGCTCAGTCACTGGTACACTTTTATTTATAAAGCTATGTTGGGCAAACTCCCGTATTACATCTGTTCTCTGGTAAAGCAGAAAGTTGCAAGCAGCTATTGTCTGAGATCACAGGATGTAGTCTTATTAGATGAAGAGTGAGGACTGTCTTAGGTAAGACAGCTTTTATGTGCGCAGCTCCACTTGCTTGGAACATCCTACAGTCCAAATTGAAATTGTGCAATTTGGTTTCTCTGAATGTTTTTAAGGCAAGGCTGCACAAAATGCTTTATGACACTATGGGTAAGTGTTGGTGAATATGTAAATATGATGTCCTCTATTGTTTGTTTTTATGTTGTTTTTATGTTTCATGTGGAACTAATTGATGCAGGTCTCCCTTGTAAAAGAGATCATGATCTCAAGGGACCTATCTGTCTAAATAAAGGTTTGAAATTAAATGAAATGAACCAGATCTTATTACTTTATTTAAAACACACTAGAGATCAATGAGTGGAGCAGACCTGGATCCATGCCAGGGCATTTGATGTTGAAGGTGGGACCAAGTTTAAAATAAATGGTGGTTACTATACCTAACATAGTGTGTGTGTTACTCTAAACACACACTATGTTCTGATGCTTTGTATGCACGCTATGCAAAGAACGCACGTCTCAATCATTGAAGAAGTGAAATGTGTAACGTTACCACAAACACATGTCATTTGAAGATTAAATATATATTGCGTTTTAAACTAACGTTCAATCTGCCATATGTCCTTCCTCTTCTGCCTGTGTCACTCAGGGCTGACCACCACACACACACACACACACACACACACACACACACACACACACACACACACACACACACACACACACACACACACACACACACACACACACATGCACACACACACACTCACACCAACCCAGTCTCATGGCATGTCGTGTTGCACAGCACGATTTTAAAAGCAATGTATTTCTGGTAATGTGTTTGGTGCCTGCAGCACGTCTTTTCCTCCGGTCGGGTCGTGGAAGACCGGAAGCTGCGGTTTATAAAAAGATGTTCTTACTCGATATCAAGCCACAATTATTGCTTTTATTTTAAATCGTATAATGTCGGACTTGTTTTCCCGTCTGTGAGGAAAATAAATGGCTCAGAGCCTCAGGATACTGACATCTGTATTTTTAAATATTATTTTCCTTCTAATTTGTTATTCTTTTCAAAATAACACACTGTTATTTACTCACCAATAACACACACTTATCCTTGCTTTTATTTATTGCTTTAATTCCATAATCTCGGGCTTTTTTGGCGTCCGTCAGGAACTGCATTAAAAATAAAAAGAACCGGAAACAGACGTAGGCCTCTCGGAGTTTCAATAGATTAAAAATCGTAATGAATGTCTGTCCGTCCGTCTCTCTCTCTCTCTCTCTCTCTCTCTCTCTCTCTCTCTCTCTCTCTCTCTCTCTCTCTCTCTCTCTCTCTCTCTCTCTCTCGTCTCTCTCTCTCTCTCTCTCTCTCTCTCTCTCTCTCTCTCTCTCTCTCTCTCTCTCTCTCTCTCTCTCTCTCTCTCTCTCTCTCTCTCTCTCCCCTTCTCTCCCCTCTCCGCCCTCTCCCCCTCTCACCCCGTCTCTCCCCCGTCTCTCCCCTCTCCCCTCCCCACTATAACTCCCCACACACTCAGACACTCAAATCCAGCACAAGACACTTTTTTTACGCTGCTCTGGACAATCTGTAATAAATGCACATTTTATGGACAATCTTGCACCAAAGTTATTGATATTGAAGAGATAATAATAATAATAATAATAATAATAATAATAATAATGCATTACATTTTGTATTAGAGCGCTTTTACAGGTGCTCAAAGCGCTCTACACACATTACACATATTAGACATGTCAGAGTCATTACTGTGGACTCTACCCGCAGGAGCCCAAGGACTTAATCTTAACGTGTGCATATGGGTAAATGTGTCTTTGATTGTGTATATATAGGATTACCATATCTTTATAAATATCTGTAGGCTGTATCATTTTACATTCGGGATGTTTGGAAACGTCATTTCTCTAAATCACAAACTGAGACAGATTGACAGTAAAGTTGACTTTGATGTTCTGAGTCATTGTCAGTGTGGATAAGCATCTAATTCTAAATGTATATGTATGTAGACATTTAGATCATTAATTAAGTAGAGTTTGGGAGAAGGGGTTAAATGAGTGTAAACTTCTCCCCCTCTTTTTGGATGTGTAAGTAGACCATTTGTTTATATCGCTTACAATCGCTCGCTTCGCTTACACATCACTGTACACTGTATACCAAGGCAGGTTTACCATCACTCTCTGTACGGAGGCTCAGTCACTGGTACACTTTTATTTATAAAGCTATGTTGGGCAAACTCCCGTATTACATCTGTTCTCTGGTAAAGCAGAAAGTTGCAAGCAGCTATTGTCTGAGATCACAGGATGTAGTCTTATTAGATGAAGAGTGAGGACTGTCTTAGGTAAGACAGCTTTTATGTACGCAGCTCCACTTGCTTGGAACAGCCTACAGTCCAAATTGAAATTGTTCACTTTTGTTTCTCTGAATGTTTTTAAGGCACGTCTGCACGAAATGCTTTATGACACTATGGGTGTTTGTAAGTGTTGGTGAATATGTAAATATGATGTCCTCTATTGTTTGTTTTTATGTTTCATGTGGAACTAATTGATGCAGGTCTCCCTTGTAAAAGAGATCCATGATCTCAAGGGACCTATCTGTCTAAATAAAGGTTTGAAATGAAATGAAATATCATTTTCAGTCATATTTTGGTTTATCAATTTGATACTGCTTGAGTCTGTACAGTATCATAATTCTCTTGTTTCATTTCGTTATTATAATTGTTTGTATTATTGTTTTACACGTTCGAAATAAATCTAATCTAATAAAATAAATAAGAGCAAATGCTTTATTCAAATACAGCGTTTGAGTTCGATGATCAAAATATGTTTGGCGTCCGTCAGGAACTGAATTTCAAAATAAAAAGAACCGGAAACAGACGTAGGCCTCTCGGAGTTTCAATAGATTAGTGTTGGTGAACACGTAACGTCTGTCTGTCTGTCTGTCTGTCTGTCTGTCTGTCTCACATTAACACCTCTGACGCTAGGTCTGTGGGTAAGAGCCGTTACACTAAATCACAATCAGTCATGTTTGCTAGGATACAACACTACACACAAAACGAGAAGTATAAATGTCCAGCATTTCACAAGTAATACAAATGGGGCACATATTGAACTTCACATATTACGGCAACTACGGAACACGGTAAGTTTCGAAATCCACAACATTTTTAACACTGGTCTCCTTCATCTGTAACTCATCTCTCCCTCTTTCTCGCTTTCTAGGACATCAACCAAACCAAGGTCAAGGGTGTCATCTGCTGGCCATTTGCCATTTCTACAAAAGGTCTCTACAATTGTTGAAAGTGACTGCTTTTTAAGCGTTACATAATACTGATTCATGTACTGCATGTGAAAGCTAATAAGTCATATCAAGTTATTTTAAGAAACATTCATCATTGTATTGCACAAGCTCAAATCCATCAATAAAGTACCACGTATTGAAAACACTGACATTAAGGTTACAAACACTGTAAGAAATATATCTGACAGCAATCAAATTAGTGATTATCTGTCAACCTTGAAACACTAGAGGGTTTGTTAAAAAAACACTTTGACATCACGAGCTGTATCAGTGCAACACATCGGTTAAATACAAAGGACAGTCAAGGATTTAACTAACCACTAACCATTACCCATCGTGAAGAGCTAGCATGGCGTGCTAAATATCTACCAACATTCATAAGGGATTTCAAAATGATATGTGCCAGTTTAACGGACGCATTCCTGTTATATCGCTATATTTAGGCCATTGAATTGGCCCTTGATATCTTATATATAGAGGAGCAAAGATGAACCAGAGCATAGTCCTTCCACAGTCAGGCTGCTGTCACCATATCTTGCTGAAACCACGCTTGTTACTGTATCCAGATTACAAAAGGAGAAATCTTCAGCTTGTGGCGTTTTGGAGCCTGTCAGCTGGCCTGTCGTGGAGCAGGGGGCATCTCTGGGTCCTCGGGAACACACGACAGAATGACATGGGCTGTCAAAGGGTAATGTCCTTCTCCTCATAATGAGACGTTGGCTCCTGCTCCCAGCTTTTACATACATCGTTTCCAAAAGGTTACCTGAACTCAGTTCTTTACGTTGACTATCCATTTTGTCAGAGTGTCACTAGAGGAATTTGTCTTTGATTGGAAAGTTCACAATTGTTCCTTTTTATGATCTCATCTGTTGGTACTGCTTCTTTGTCTGCATTAGGTGTTGCTCCTTCAGGCCTGGTATCTTCGATGGGGGGCCCAATCACAGAAACTTCGCCCACAGATAACGTTCTGCTCTTAACGCTGTGCCTCTCCTCTCGGGTCATTGTCGGCTTGCCCAGAACACTCCTCAGCTGTGCCCAGAAAAACGCCTGCAGGTTGACCTGCTGGGGCCACTCCAGGTATGTCTTGGTGCTGAGCATCTTCTTCAGCCGGCAGTACTTGCTGGGAATGGACCTGGCATCCATGGGCTCCATCATCACAAGAATGACATCCCCAAAGGTCTTTCCCATTGCTCTCTGCTGAGTGAAGTACAGCTCATAGTTGCACCACTCACTGTTCACAAAGTGCTGGGAGAGGATGAATATTACCTGGATGGAGACACAACAAAAATAAAACATGAAGTACATTGCTTTGTAATATTTCCGTGTGTTGTATTTTGCCATGTAAAGAAAAACTCAATGTCGGTACCTTACGGCTGCTTTCAATGTTGTCAATGATGTTATCGATGATCCACTTTCCTGGCATGAAGTCCCTCTCATGAATACACAGACGATAAGGGTTCTTGTTGTTCTCTAAACTGGGTAAGAGCTGTTCCCTCACCCAGTCTGCATCAGAGTGGCTGTATGATATAAAGGCATGATAAGTATAATCCTCCAATTCCCCCGCCGCCTTTTCCTTGTGATATCTGTATTTGGCCCGGATGATCTGATACGTTGCTTTAGTGTACCACGGCAGGTCAAAAATATAGCAAATCAGCATTAATATCAAGATCACTGCTGCAGTGGTCACTACACAGATGATGATCACTAGTCTGGTGTCACAGGCCACTTGATTTGGAAAGAATTTGGATATGACTGTGTTTAGCAAGGCCTCTGGATGGTAACACCTGTAGTTCCAAGGCCAGTCGGTCAGGTTAACCTTTGCCGTTGAAATCGTATCCTGGACGAAAGCATGGAGTTCACAGGTGCAATGGAAAGGATTGTTCCCTGCCCTCAGCTGAGATAGTTGAGGCATATCCTGGAAAGACGCCTTGCTAATGAGACCAAACGAATTCCCATCCAAAGATAGTGACTGCAGTGACTGACTTTTCCACTTACATGGTATATACTTGATTTTATTTCCACTTAACAGGAGCTCTTTGAGGTTGGTGGCTTTCTCAAAGTACATCATGTCCAGCTGGTCGAGGTCGCAGTAGGACAAGTCCAAGTACTGCACCGTGGTGGGCAGACACTGCAGAGCTTCACTTACAAATGGATTGTGGTGAGCTATAATCCTGGTGATATTTATTTGCCAAACACAGTCCTGACTTGTTCCAGCAGATCCCATCTGGTTGAAGCTAAAATCCAATACTTGCAGCTGCTTGAACTCCTTTGTTAGCATTGACAAGTCTCTTAAACTGGTCAGGACATTTCTGCTCATGTTGAGGGTGTGAAGATGTGGCATGGCGCCCCTGTAATCACACTGTTTGTTAAACAGGAACTCATTATTGAGACGATTATTGGAGGCATCCAGTATCTCCACAACTTCCATCTCAACCCAGGCATCGCAGGGAACGATGTTGAAGTACACATGCTGAATGGACAGTTCCTTAACTTTGTTGAACCAGGTGAAGCGCCAGTCAAATCTCAGGATATCAGGGTTGCTGATGTACCTAAATAAATAGAGATTTGTTTTAGCATCCATTTATTTTACAGGTAATTGTGGTAGTATTCCAAGTCAGCTGTAAACATGATGCAGTATGCTACATAAACCCAGTGGTTCATTTTAGGAAATATATTTAAAAGGATTCGGTTAGGGTTAGGGTGAACAACGTGGTCGATGGAGCTACTTATGAGAAATCTAATTAAATGAAGGCAAATTAATTTAGCATTGTGTGCTATTTGACTTTATTTGCACACTGGCTATTTAAAGTGGACCTATCATACTATACTTGAAACATATATTGTAGGGCCATACCTATATAAGACATGTCTGTGAAGTTTTTTTTTCAAAACACCAAACAGTTCACCCATTGTAGCCATGCCTCATTCTGCTCAAACCCCTCTTTTGGAGCCCTGTTAGTGAAAGCGGATTTTGGGTCCTTAGCTTGAAAAAAAGGAAAGAAGAGGAGGCGGAGCTAATGCCTGATCAGAATTCTACCGGAGATGAAGTTAAATTCTGCTGTGATAAAACGCCACCCTGTTCTAAACCACGTCAAGGATTATTTCTGAAACAGTATGGAGCTCAAATGCTTTTTCTCTTGTGGGTTTATCACAAGGTGAGTTCCTTTTTTATTTCCTGCTTTTTAAACACATGTGCTCTCCAGTACAGGTTAGCTCTGAGTGTTAGCGAGGCTTGCTAATGTAAACAAAGACGAGATTACGTCCAAAACACGTCAGGCATTGTATCCGCTTGTTGTAAACCCGTTTTTAGAGATTTGGGTACGGAGGAAAAGAGAAAGGGTTTTATTTTCTGATGCTGCGTGAGTTCCCCGACACACTGGGGACACATATTTATGGATAAAAGACATTTTGCATGAGAGGTCCCCTTTAAGGTTGCATCGAATTGTTTTTGCAACAATCTATTATAGCTGCATTTATTATCGTGGGAAACGGTCTGAAGGAATTTCAGTTTTAGCACACGTTTCTTTTCAATGTCAATACCTTATACATATTGTGAGTTTTGGTTTGAACCTACATCAAGTCAGGTAATTGCAAGTTTGTGAATTCCTGATAGACTTAAAACGTAATAATCTCTTTGTGAATGTAACTTAATAATATGTAAGCTTATACTCCACAATTAAGCCGAGAATTGTTGTTGGAAACTGCTTTTTTATGACATCATTCAAGAAACATGACATTAGCATTGGTTAAGTTTCAAACCATATGATTTGTATTGTTTGCGAGGGGTGCCCCGTAATACGGAGATACTCACCAAAGCTCCAACTTATCCAGTGCCAGGTCGGTGATGCTGGAACCAGCTCCGCTATCAACAAACGTGGGTGAACGGGCAAAGTCGATGTACTGAAGTCTCAACCTTTTGATGGGGGCGTCTTGTAAGTTCATCAAAGCCATACTGAGGAGATTCTCATTGAATTTACCTCTGTGAAAGACGAGCTGTTGGGCTGTGATGTCTTTTAAACCCTTGAAAATGTCCTCATCTTCCATGTAGTACATGAACTCAAAGATGTTTCGGAATTGGATGGCCCTGAAGGTCTTGTTGGCAATGTCCTGTAGCATGAAGGGAAGAGCATGTGGCAGTTGATCTATGGCCATATCAAAGCCCATATCTCTTGTCTGGATGACTTCTAAACTTCCAGGCTCGTAGTAACTTAGATCGGATGAACATTTAATTGCAAACTCCTGTAACTTAATGTTCTTCAGGGGCTGAAAATCATCTTTCTTTAGACCCATCACCAGAGGGCCACCCATAGACAGAACTTTTAGTTTGACAAATGTGGAAAAGCTATGAGCCAAAGTCGCACTTTTGTAAAGGTTATTGGACATGTAGAGCTTTTTCAGATTCAACAGAGTAGACAAAGCTGCGGCAGGAATTTCCTCCAGGGAGTTATTGAAGATGTTAAGATGCTCCAGCAGCGTGTTGTTTTTAAAGGCATCTTTGTCAATGTGTGAAATGTTATTGTACTGCAGCTTTAGGGTGTGAAGCTGAGGGAGGCGGAGGAAGTCGTCAACACGGACAGCTTGAAGTTTATTGTAAGAGAGATCTATGTCTTCCAGTGTGGATGGAAATTGTCTCCACGGGATATGTTCGTACTGTCTTCCCAGACAGTCTGCTGAGCGGCCAGATCTGTAGATGCGACAGGATTCTCCGTCAGTGTTAGTGGTGCGTTGGGAGGATGGAGCTGGGGATGTGAGTGCTCCAAGAAGAAGAGCACTTAAATGAACCCATCTCCATATCATGGTGGCAGACTTGTAAAAGAAACAAGAAAAGGAGAGATTAGATGTTGGCATTTTACTTTTATTTACAACATAAAAGCGGCAGAACATTGACCCACATTGTTTTTAGAAGCATGGGTTTACTTTCAAATGAAAAAGAATAAACATTGACTTAAAGGTCTCCTATTATACTGTTTTTCATCAATATATTAAAGGTCTCAGATATATACAGACTCTGATTGGCTCGAAATACGAAACGGATCATTGCAGCATTACCCATAATCCCCTCTGTTCTCTGTCTGTCACTTTAGATGAAAATAAGGAGCCACTAATTTAAAACAGGCAATAGGGACGAGTGCCATCAGTTTGAAGCTTGATTGAAGGTCATTCCAAGACCAAGGAGCATAATAAGAAAAGACTCCTTTGTCCAGCCTCAGTCCGCAAGGCAGGAACCTGGAACCTACATCAATTGAGGTATCTCTGATGTACACACACTCTATGGTTCTCTCACACATCACCTACCGTTTAACTACCTGGTCACATGCCAGTACAACAACATTAAAACCACTGGAGTCATTGTACAAACAAACACTCAAAATACTGGACAACAAAATCTGTTTTTTTGCATCACTGCCCATACTCCAAAAATACAACTTGCTAAGCTGGGAACACCTCATTAAAGAAATGCTTGCCTTTTCTACAAGAATGTCAACGGCCTTACCTCACCTCCTCTTAGACAGTTTATTAACATACGCACAACTGCAACTAGGGTAACAAGAGGTGCAGCGAGAGGAGATTGCATTATTCCACTCAGAAAAAGTTATTTCAGTCAATCTTCATTTTCTGTTAAAGCTGCTCAGCGATGGAACTCAATCCCACCTCCAATCAGAGACCAGACCACATTCACTTTATTCACCTCAAAACTCAAAATATGGTTAGTGAGGAATCAGCTCTGCCAACACTGACCCAATCGTCTGCTCCTTACAATCCACTGCCTGTGTTTTAACATGTTCTTTTTAATGTTCTGTATTTTAAATTGTTTTATTTAAGTATCCCAGTAATGTCTGTTGCATGTTTTAAATGTATTGTATTTACTTGTTTAAAATGAAATGTGTTTTCGGTTGACTTTTAAAATCTGTCGAGGGACTACAGATGAAAAATGGCCTCTTGGCTAACTCTGGCACATTTACAGAAATGTTCATTAATGTGCACTGTCCCTGTTAAATAAATAAATAAACCGTATACCATACGTACCATATATGATCACGTGAGCAGAAAGTGTCACGAACTTGGATACTCAAAGGTAAGGACTAAAATGCACGACCCGGGAGCCAGAGGTAAAGTATAATTAATATACTTTATTTCTTCCATAGCAGATATACAAAAGAAAAACACTCTTACGAGGTGACAAAAAAGGGTCCAAAAAGGTACAACAAAAATATCGCTCACCACGTGAGGAATCAAACTTTCAATAAGTTTCAGAAGCATAACGTAGGCTTGAAAATAGCAGCAATCGACGACTAGCAGAGTACTGGCATGAGGACAGGACGAGACGAACTGACAAAGAACACATGGGAGACAGGGGAATTTAAACACAGGATAACAAGAGACAGGTGGGGACAATCAGGGGCGAGGCTGGCGCTGATGAGGGAGGGAGACACACACCAGGACAGGAAGTGGTTAAACAAAACATGAAACATGACTAGACTTAGGCCCATTCCCAAACCGCCCCCTACACCCTACCCTTCCGTTTGCGCGTTCACGCGGAGGGTCCGCCATATTGAGGGCTGTTCCAAAGCAACGAGTGTGGAGCGGTGTGGAGGGGGAGTGGGCTATCAAGCCGCGATGCTGACTTGAGACCGGTCTCTGGTCTCTATCTGACCGGAGTCACGCTGTGTATGTCCGTCGGGAAACAAGCTGTTAAAAAGTAGTTCCAGCAAACATCCACTGATAAACTACGATGTTAACAACCTCATGATGACCTCATATGTTTTTAACTTAGGATCAAACCTGTGTTTAGTCTAGAAAAAGGTAAAATTGTGCATTTTATTATAAAATTGTGTATATTTGCAGACCGTTGCAAAAACTAAGAAGCTTATAAACATCAGGTTTAAAACTAAAAGAGCTTTGAAACACAATGAAAGATGTTTGGAGTTTTATTTCAGTTATTAATTTAAACTTTTTTTCTAAGAGATGCTGATTTGAAACAAGCGGCAAACTCTGGGGAAGAGCCGGGACGCCAATACGGAAGTGCCACACACTGCAGTTCATCTAGTGGCCAGTAGGAGCAGGCTGCAGAAGGGAGCAATTTCCATAGACCCCCATGTTAAAATGCCCAACTTTACAGCAGAAATAAACATGTTTACATCATGGTTCAAAAAACCATATTCTCTGTATAGTTAGATTCCCCCTTCATGACTACTGTGTGGGGGGTGAATTTGTTCTCAACTCATCTGTTTAATTAATATTAAGCCTTAAAGCTTTTGCATAAATTAGGACGTGGGCACTTTGATGGACACGTACATGCCTCACTGTCAGCTAACAGCATGACCGTCGATCATCACATTTTAAAGCAGAGGCTACTCAGTATAGGCATGTCCAGCCATGCAATGGGGTGGTTTGTGAACTACCTCTCTGAAAGGTCCCAATGTGTTCACTTTGATGGGCTCTCTTCTGAGTGGTTAAACATTACTAATGGTGTTCCCCAAGGTTCTGTTTTAGGTCCACTTTTATTCTCCATCTACATCAACAGTTTAGGTGAAAATGTGAATGAAGCTACTGATACCGTGATGTACTGTGCAGGTCCCTCCATTCAGGAGGCTGGTGTTAAATTACAGGATGTTTTTAACATTATTCAGACTCAGCTCTCTGAACTAAAGCTTCTTTTAAATGTTGAGAAAACTAAGGTAATGCTCTTTTCTAAAGCTAAAAAGACACCAGAGCCTGTTTTAGATATTGTAACTACGCAAGGAATACAACTTGAAGTGGTTGCCTTTTATAAATACCTTGGTATCTGGCTTGATGATTGTCTCACTTTTAAACTTCATTTCAATAACCTGCTTAAAAAGCTGAGGGTTAGGCTAGGTTTCTACTACAGGAACAAGTCCTGTTTCTCGCTTGAGGCCAGGAAAAGGCTCTGTGACCTTTTTACCTGTGCTGGACTATGGTGATCTGATCTATATGAATGCACCTGCCCATTGCCTGAGCAAGTTAGATGCTGCGTATCACAGCGCACTGAGATTTGTGACTAACTGTAAAGCATTAACCCATCACTGTACCCTGTATGCAAGGGCTGGTTTGCTTTCACTAACTGTACGGAGGCTCAGTCACTGGTACATTTTTATATACAAAGCCATGTTAGGGAAACTTTCATCCTGCATCTGCTCCCTGATCTCACAGAAAATTGTAAGTGGCTACTGCCTGAGATCGAATGCTGTGGTTTTATTAAATGTGCCAACTGCTAGGACTGTCTTAGGGAAGACAGCTTTTAGATGCGCAGCTCCTCTGTCTTGGAATAGTCTGCAAATTAAATGAAACTGAACAATCTGGTGCCACTAAATGTTTTTAAAGCTCGGTTGGATGCTACTCAATCGGAAGCTATTGGTATCTGTTTATGTGGATAATTATGTAAATGATGCTGTATGATGTCCTTTTGTTGTTCTATTTATGTTTCATGTCGAACTACTTGAGCAGGTCTCCCTTGAAAAAGAGATCAATGATCTCAATGGGATTTATCTGTCTAAATAAAGGTTTGAAATGAACAGCAACTTGTCCACTCTGCTAGGCTACAACCATAGAGGCTCCAACGTTAGTTAGTTGTAGTTACTGTACTTGACCCTTTAGCCGTGTTCGTGGTGATTGTGCCTTTTAGGGAATAATTGTTACAAATACCAGACAATTAAAATGTCGTGCTGTGCGCTTGAATGTACTAACATAACTTCAAAGAAGTATAAAATTATAATATTATACATGTTAACCCCGTTCGCAGGTTGTTTGTGTGCTTGGTAGCTTAGCTTGCTACTTATTAGCCAGCTAAGCACTTAACCCTTTATGCATACATATACATTTTAGTTTATGATTCAGCCTTGGGTAAGACTTTTATAGTCTATGGCTATGACGCCCATAATGCTAAACGGGAGCAAATGTTAATAGGGGACCCAATTATGCCAGTGGTGGCCACCGGAGCTAACGGAGCTGCAGGGGGCTAGCTCCAGCCGGCGTCCCGGAGCTAGCCCCCTGCGGCTCCGTTAGGTCTGGGCGGTGGAGTCCGTCTTTTCTCAACGTGTGAATGGCAAGCATTAAGAATAACAAAATATAGCTAATTCTCTTGCAGATTGTCTCATTTGATTATGAATGTAACGTTTATATAGGGGAACTACACTGTTAGCAGTAACTTGGTATGCATGTATTTCATGTTAGCTTAGCTTCTTAACCCAGGGTTGCCAACTCTCACGCATCTGGCGTGTGACACACGCTTTCACTCTCAATCTCACGCTCTCACGCTGCCCAAACTATTCTCACGCCAAAAACAAGAATACCGAAGACTAGAAACGGTTTTGAAAACTTTTGTCACGTAGTGATCGTCTTCTCAATAGAACATCTTTGATACTTCTGGCCAATCAGAATCAAGATAACGGCGTGGCGTTGTTGCAGGAAGTCCCCACGGAGAATACTTTTACTGTAGTATATCTCTATACGTCGATACAACATTACGTGTTGATAGAAATCAACACGTAATGAAATAAGACCCCACGGTTTGATGATTGATAGGTGTGTGGGCTGTCTTTCATTTTGACACACAGAACAATGGGGGCTATCCACCCTTATCCACAATGTAAAGTAATTCACAGCCTCTTCCCTCTTCTCTCTGTGAGGAGCAGCAGGTTCAGCTTTCAGAACAAAGTAACAAAAGACTAAAATGGCATTCATTTTTTTTAAATATGTCGTGTAGTAATAGATGTATTTATTGTTCTTCTCAAGAGAGTAAAAGAATGTGTATTTTATGTTAGTATTTCAAAAAATCTCCTGGGGGAGAATCCCCCCAGACCCCCTGCAAGGGTTGGGCTTTCAGCAGGTCAACTCTTTCACTTGTGGGGAAGTTGCAGGATTGGCTCCAGGTCGGCCTTTTTATTTACTACAAGACAAATGTGCCTTTTTATTTCATACAGTTCAATTTGGATTGAGACAGGGAAATGATCTAAACCTCACGCGTGGCGTTTCATTGTCAAGGGGAGTGTGTATGTAATTACATTGCAAATACTGACTTCACCCCACCACTGTATGGGTTAGTCCTACCAACAAAAATACTCTCTCGCAACTGCCGACCCGTATTGCGCATGCGCAGATCTAAGAACCAGTAGAAATGATAAAAAAGTAAAAGTCTGCTGCTTATTGTTCTACTAGGCCAAAATAGAGTCAAAGAGTATATGAGAGTGAGAGTGTGTTAATTAATATGTTTGGCAGTTTGGAGTAAGTCTGTAGATTTGTTTGTGTGTGTGTTTCATGTATAGGCCTCTCACGATAATTTATTTTGTTGGATACATTTTCCAGGAAATTATTGCGATAAATGATAATATTGTCGGCACTGTTGTATGACCATTTTAGACCCCTGACATAATGATAATATATAATAATAATTGAAGAACATCCTTTCAAACTCCTAATCACATCCTCATGTAAATGGCAATTTATCGAGTTCATTTTTATTTATCGTACGATAAGTCAATTAATTGCTTATCGCGACAGGCACACAATAAAACAGTGGAAACAAACATGTGTTTGACTTTCATTAGTGAATGAAACGTTGTGCCCTTTATAGTCTGTGTCCAATTTTGTGTATTTGTATATATTGTATACATCCTATATATATGCTAAGGTCCCGCTGCTGACACGATAGCAGTCATTTAGTGAGCATATGTATAATTAAAGCCATGATATCAAAATCTCACTCCAGCCAGGTACCCAAAGTTGGCAACCCTGTCTTAACCTGAGCTAGCTCTGTTTACTTCCAGTTCGGAGGCAGCAGATCCCGCCTCGGCTCCGCCTCTTTGCCCTTATTTGGAGCAGGCATGATTAGACTCTGACGTCACAGTCGAGCCGTTAGTGGCCGACTCCGCCTACTAATGGCTTCTCGGCAACTCTGCAGAATCCTATGGGTGACGTCGCGGACACTACGTCCATTTATATATACAGTCTATGATTTGAAACCGTTGTTACATACAGTTATGGCATTTCCTGTTTCTGCGGGAGAGAGGGGAGAGAGGGGAGAGAGGGGAGAGAGGGGAGAGAGGGAGAGAGGGAGAGAGGGGAGAGAGGGGAGAGAGGGGAGAGAGGGGAGAGAGGGAGAGAGGGGAGAGAGGGGAGAGAGGGGAGACCGTCCCAAAGCTTGCTGCTGTATTTACTCCCTCCATCTGACAGGAGGGAGCCTCGTTGAGCTGCGAGTGTGGCTACAGACGGAGTTCACTCCATCACGGAGGGGTAGGGTCGAGGGAGTGGTTTGGGATTGGGCCTTAGCATTTCTGTCGGTGCACAACAGAAAGGAGGTAAAACAATGTGTTCATTAAGCATGTTATTTGGTAAATATCCAATGTCTTGATCTTACATTACCTCCCAGAGCCTCCTCATGTAGCTACATAATGCCAAGTGTAAAGGCTTTTCAAAAAGACCAACCATGATATAAATGCACAAATGTACATTCTTTCCATCAAATATAAAAACAACAACATTTCATCAGCCCCTTTTTCTTATGCTACAGCACCAACGTTACACAGTACTCACCCTCAGTGTGGGTCACAGTACTCACCCAGAGTACTCACCCTCTTAAGATTGTTTTCCTGCCTGAGGCTGTTATTGCAGACTCTTTTAAATCTCCTCTCCTAAACCTTTATTTATATTACTGGTCCAAGGCTACACACTGTTTTTACCCTCTCACATGGATGAGCCATCAAGCTTTATATCGCCCGGTAAACACACATTGTTAGTTTCAGTCCACAAGTGACGTGACTTGAATAAACATCTATGTGTGCAGACAATGGGAAGTGTAACAATATATTGTTTCCCTATTTATTTTAAGTAATGTTTGACAGCTTGGAAAACCAGCAGAATAAACCGGTGTCTGCAATCAAAACTTTAAATGGAATTTTGGTTTGAGTTAGGATGTAAAGTACATTAAAATGACATTTTTTGGAGCTTTTCCAGAGTTAACGAATCGTAAAATAAAAACCTGATGTGTAGGAAATAAGTATCTAACATTTCCAATGATCAAAACTCCCTAAGGGTTTGTTATTCAGATGGATATTTATTGCAGATGTGTTCAGCCAATTGAACGATAAGGAAGGAGATGAAGTACAGATCTATTCTCCTCCCAACATGCGTTCATTTGGTATTCAGCCAAGCACTCCTCGCTCTTCGCAGGTCATCAGTCACCTGAATGACTCATCCTTAACACGTTTTTTCTTAGGTAAATAAAATACAGCAAATGAGAGATTGTATTCTATGAATTCATTAATGTCACCCTGTGTTTGCTCTGTGGCTCCCATGCTTGGTACCTAGACATGATCTAGGTGAGAGAGCAGCAGTCAGAGGTGATACTTCTGTCCTACATGTATGTTAATGTCTGACATTGTCTTGTGATCGAGGACCATCGTTTCAAACTAAAGCCCAACGTTTGCTGCACAATCTGGCTTTCTGTCAGTAGCCCATGTCTTTTCAACCATAGCATCCATGGATCAGTGCATCAAGCTAAACACACGTATGTGATCTGCAAAGACTAAACTCCCCCCCGGAGGGACTTTCTCTCCCACACACTTCTTTGTTTTGTCTGTAACATAATAACATCACTATTAAACGCTCACGCTTCTATTGGCTAGCACTCCAACACATTTCCGACACATCTGTAAGGGGTCACAACAGAGCCGGCCAGCTAACCAATCAGAGCAGACTGGGCTCTGGTTTCAGACAGAGGGTGAACAGAGGTGTTGCAGCACAGGCAGTATGAGAGAGCTTGTTGAACATTAGAGCATGGAGACATGTCCCAGGAGAGACACTAGACACAAATAGGAACCTGGAAATGTGTCCTCTTTAATGTCAGAGAAACACAATCGATCCTGTCATGATTCAAGTAACAGGAGAAAAAGGTTGCACAGTACATTTCTGTCATGGTGTTGGATTTATGTTGCCATTTTCCACCTTTTCTTTTGAAATGTTTTCCTCCTTCTGTCTTGTCTGGTCCTACTTCCTGTGTTTGCCTTCCTGTCTTTAGTTTCCCTGGTGTGTCTGATTGTCTGATTGTGTTCACCTGTTGTTTTTGTTGTTAGATTTCTTGAAATAAGACGGGATATTTAGATAAAGGAGAAATGGGGCGAAGCCTGCGAGCTAGTTCAGGCATCAACTCGAGCACCAATGATACATTAACACGTGACGCACCTCGTCCCTCTTACAACCAACCAAACGCATTCTCCTAAACATGCCGCTCTATTGAAGCTGCCAGGTCTGCCTGCCTCTGCCTCGCTATGCGGCTGCTGCTGCTGCTGCTGCTGTGTTCACTTGCTATTGATGCGTTCATGTTCCTGCTGCTGTGTTCACTTGCTATTGCTGCGTTCATGTTCCTGCTGCTGTGTTCACTTGCTATTGCTGTGTTGGAGAAGCCTGCGACCTAAGATTTCCATCGACATAACTACTCTGTAGCGACAGTATGTCCGTATGACAAATAAAGAACCTTGAACCTTGAAATGGCTCTCTGTGTACACAATATGTTGATGGGAATAGGGCCATTTGTTTTGTGTCTATAGATTACACCCACAGAGGCATACGGCCCTTTTCCTGGTTTGATATTTTTAACCCATTGCCAGGTTCATTTATTTCAAGCTGTAAAGACAACTGGAAAACCCCCGAAAGCATGACAAGAGGGAACATATTTGTTTTCTGCATCCGATTGATAGCTTTCAAAAATCCTCTTTATAGAGTGACACTGCTTGGCAACAATAGCATCTCAGTGAAATAGTGGTGTTGTGACACAAGGAAGCAAATTGAAACGTAATCTTCCCGAGTCAGGCTTCTCGTAAGAAAAGTAAAAACAAAACAGGAAGCAGACAGACAAGGGCCAACAGTATTCAATCACAATCCTTGGCAAGCCAGTCAATGCACAAATACAGCTCAAATCGGACAGTTTAATACATTAAAAAGATCAACATCAAGGAGAGATATTGCCTTTTTGTTACAGACAACTTGCGCCTACATTACCCACAATGCACTGTGGCCAAATCAGATGTTTTGGTGTGATATGCTCAAAGACACCACAATGCAAAAATGTAAAATCTTGCCAAGTATAGTTGTCTAATTTCTAGTCAGAATATGTCGTTACACCTGATATAAGACGTAATAACTTAAGTCTTGTTTTTAGACAAAGCATCTTAAGCATCTTTTTAAGTCAAAGTCTTATTTTATAGGAAAATCTCCAACTAACATCAGAAAAGAGAAAATGTCTAAGCATTTATGGCTTTTTGTTACAAATTCCCTAATTCTGGTCAAATATAGTTCAAAATATGTTTTCCCGCTTTTCCTGATGCTCTAAGCGCTTATCTTATCTTATTGGACTGAAACTGCGGATTGAAGGGGTTTATCTCAATAGCGCAATCTCTGTGTCCCAGATTCAGGTATTTTTGGCTTCATGCACCACTGAGCAACTCTCAGCGAATGGAGTCCCGCTTCCAACAAGTTTTCTTGATACATCCATTCTTAAAACGCTGTAGAGAGAATCGGGGTGTGTTGTGTTTAAACATTTCCCATGATGTGTTAGGCATATTGAAACTGTTGTGGAATATTTTCCAAGGCCCATAACTTTGACCCAGTTTATCAGTTCAAAGTGTCCTGACTGAGCACACGCACCTCGTAACCTTGGCTGCTGTGCTCTCAGTGTTCTGTCTCCCTGTTCCTGCCTGTTGACGTCAGCTGATAGAGGTGTTAAGGTTCTATGTTCCTGCCTGTTGGCGTCAGCTGATAGAGGTGTTAAGGTTCTATGTTCCTGCCTGTTGGCGTCAGCTGATAGAGGTGTTATGGTTCTATGTTCCTGCCTGTTGGCGTCAGCTGATAGAGGTGTTATGGTTATGGTTCTATGTTCCTGCCTGTTGGTGTCAGCTGATAGAGGTGTGATGGTTCTATGTTCCTGCCTGTTGGCGTCAGCTGATAGAGGTGTTAAGGTTCTATGTTCCTGCCTGTTGGCGTCAGCTGATAGAGGTGTTATGGTTCTATGTTCCTGCCTGTTGGCGTCAGCTGATAGAGGTGTTATGGTTATGGTTCTATGTTCCTGCCTGTTGGCGTCAGCTGATAGAGGTGTTATGGTTATGGTTCTATGTTCCTGCCTGTTGGTGTCAGCTGATAGAGGTGTGATGGTTCTATGTTCCTGCCTGTTGGCGTCAGCTGATAGAGGTGTTATGGTTCTATGTTCCTGCCTGTTGGCTTCAGCTGATAGAGGTGTTATGGTTCTATGTTCCTGCCTGTTGGCGTCAGCTGATAGAGGTGTTAAGGTTCTATGTTCCTGCCTGTTGGCGTCAGCTGATAGAGGTGTTATGGTTCTATGTTCCTGCCTGTTGGCGTCAGCTGATAGAGGTGTTATGGTTATGGTTCTATGTTCCTGCCTGTTGGCGTCAGCTGATAGAGGTGTTATGGTTATGGTTCTATGTTCCTGCCTGTTGGCGTCAGCTGATAGAGGTGTTATGGTTATGGTTCTATGTTCCTGCCTGTTGGCGTCAGCTGATAGAGGTGTTATGGTTATGGTTCTATGTTCCTGCCTGTTGGCGTCAGCTGATAGAGGTGTTATGGTTATGATTCTATGTTCCTGCCTGTTGGCGTCAGCTGATAGAGGTGTTAAGGTTCTATGTTCCTGCCTGTTGGCGTCAGCTGATAGAGGTGTTATGGTTCTATGTTCCTGCCTGTTGGCGTCAGCTGATAGAGGTGTTATGGTTCTATGTTCCTGCCTGTTGGCGTCAGCTGATAGAGGTGTTATGGTTCTATGTTCCTGCCTGTTGACGTCAGCTGATAGAGGTGTTAAGGTTCTATGTTCCTGCCTGTTGGCGTCAGCTGATAGAGGTGTTATGGTTCTATGTTCCTGCCTGTTGGCCTCAGCTGATAGAGGTGTTATGGTTCTATGTTCCTGCCTGTTGGCGTCAGCTGATAGAGGTGTTATGGTTATGGTTCTATGTTCCTGCCTGTTGGTGTCAGCTGATAGAGGTGTTATGGTTCTATGTTCCTGCCTGTTGGCGTCAGCTGATAGAGGTGTTATGGTTCTATGTTCCTGCCTGTTGGCGTCAGCTGATAGAGGTGTTATGGTTCTATGTTCCTGCCTGTTGGATCAGCTGATAGAGGTGTTATGGTTCTATGTTCCTGCCTGTTGGCCTCAGCTGATAGAGGTGTTATGGTTCTATGTTCCTGCCTGTTGGCGTCAGCTGATAGAGGTGTTATGGTTCTATGTTCCTGCCTGTTGGCGTCAGCTGATAGAGGTGTTATGGTTCTATGTTCCTGCCTGTTGGATCAGCTGATAGAGGTGTTATGGTTCTATGTTCCTGCCTGTTGGCCTCAGCTGATAGAGGTGTTATGGTTCTATGTTCCTGCCTGTTGGCGTCAGCTGATAGAGGTGTTATGGTTATGGTTCTATGTTCCTGCCTGTTGGTGTCAGCTGATAGAGGTGTTATGGTTCTATGTTCCTGCCTGTTGGCGTCAGCTGATAGAGGTGTTATGGTTATGGTTCTATGTTCCTGCCTGTTGGTGTCAGCTGATAGAGGTGTTATGGTTCTATGTTCCTGCCTGTTGGCCCTCAGCTGATAGAGGTGTTATGGTTCTATGTTCCTGCCTGTTGGCGTCAGCTGATAGAGGTGTTATGGTTATGGTTCTATGTTCCTGCCTGTTGGTGTCAGCTGATAGAGGTGTTATGGTTCTATGTTCCTGCCTGTTGGCGTCAGCTGATAGAGGTGTTATGGTTCTATCTTGTTATGCAGCATGTTGATGATGCTCTCAGAACTAGCTAAATACAGGGGTCTGAGGTAGAGTTCTTCAGAATTGACGTGGCAACTCTCCCGTGCAGTCTCACCGTGACTGATGTGACTTGTGATGTGAATTCTCCGGCCGTAACTCCAAATAAATCATCAGTGTTTGACATCAAAAGCTCCAGCTCCTCCGTGTCTCTTTCCTGAGTCGGTGACTCCCACTGCATTGCTGCTACACAGAAGTTTCCTCTACAGACATTTCTAAACAACGCCTTTAAACGCTGAAACTCTCCAACAGCTGTGAGTGTAATACTTATCTTTAATCCTATATTTTCAGGCACACAGGAGTACTGCATAGAGTCAATAGGAAACCAATCCAACGTTCATGCTGCACACTCGGCTCCATGGTAGTCCAGCACTGAATAAGCAACCTGGCTATGACACAAACAATACATGGCTCTATCATTGATTAAACCACTATATCTGTCTTGAGCTCCATGAATGGCGTCATTCATGGAGCTCGAAGCTCTATTACTGTGTGTGATATTTACCCAGCAGTCAATAGTCAGTGGCAAACAGCTCTTTCATTGACATGCTGGCAGCACTGTGCCTGTGCACGACACATTCATCTGGCAGCAGACTTGATTCACTGATGATGAGTGTTCTTCACTCCGGTTTAATGATGCTTCGTGTTTACGTGCGACTCACAAACACAGCTGCACTCGTACTCGTCCTCCACAGCGACAGACACTCCACATGTGTTCATGTCATACATCAAGTTGACTTTCTAAAACCATTTTCCCACTTGGAGCTATTTAACAGGACAGTTGCTATTTGTCCAGGTTGTGCTACGACCGTCTCTGAGAGTTATGATAAAGAATGATTTTAATGACTGTTGTTAGAAAGGTTAGAAAAAGGTATTTAAAGCAGGTTTGTCCAAAACAACCTTTTAATAAACTGTTAATAGCCTTTTAAAAACAGTTTTCCTGTAGTATTTTTGACTTGTTATTTGAATTATCCAGAATATTTTGTATTGTTTTCTATATATTGTGTATTATTTAATATAACAAAATAATAATCAATACATTATTTATAAACCTACCTACCTACCTACCTACCTACCTACCTACCTACCTCTCTCTCTATTCAATTCAATGGGGCTTTATTGGCATGAAAGTTAATTTAAACAATGTTGCCAAAGCATCACAATACAAAATAATTAATAACATTAACATACATTTCAAATGTTTACATATTATTGACGATATATACACACAGTGATACAATTACATTTCAACATGTGTGTGTCTCATTCACTGTCCCATGTGTATACATATTGGGCAGCAAGATGTGCCTTGTCTCCTTCTCCTAGGAGCACTCTCAGTCTTGAGAGGTCATCGACCTCCTTGACACCTGGGATTACGGAGTTCAACTTGTTCCAGTAAATGCTCCTTACTTCGTTGAATGTTTGGCACTTCAGGAGGAAGTGCATCTCTATCTCTCTCTCTCTCTCTCTCTCTCTCTCTCTCTCTCTCTCTCTCTCTCTCTCTCTCTCTCTCTCTCTCTCTCTCTCTCTCTCTCTCTCTCTCTCTCTCTCTCTCTCTCTCTCTCTCTCTCTCTCTCTCTCTCTCTCTCAAATGTAAGAAGTAAAGGAACTCCATTTCAACACCATGTAAGCACTTTGGACAAGATCTAAGAGGGCAAACAGCAGCAGAGATCTTGTACAAATCCCTTGACTCACTGTAAATAAATCCCACAGAGCCTCTAACATGGTGTATCCTCTCAAACACTGGTAGCCTACTAGGGTGTAACGGTTCACGGAAATCACGGTTCATATATTGTGTTCGTTTTGTTGTGTTTTGTTCTTGTTCTTTATTTGTTATTTACGGACGGCTGGCTTTTAGGCGCAATACCGCCCCCTGGATTATATATAGTGTAATGCTGCCCTGAGTGACAGACTTTTTTCCCACTCGTAAAAAAAGGCGTATTCGCCGTGTGACTGCATGTGCCGAACCGTGACGGTACGGGACGAATACGGATACCGTTACACCCCTAACTCTGGTACAGTACAGTGGTTGTAAGTGCTGTAGAAGAAACACCACACACATTATCAGTCAGGCAGTAACAGCAGTGCAAAACTGCCTGAAAGGACATTTCACCGTTGGAGATTCCCAGGTGCCAACCATTAAGCAGGCCCATTAAGAGAGGGTTGTGTTAGAAGATATCACTGGGGTGCATATTTCTTTATAATATCATCCTGTTATGATTGCCCAACCATCCATTTGGTTTTAATATAATGCAACATTAGCCAAAGTAATGGGATGTCATTAGTTTTACAAGCATTTAGTCTATGATTCAGATTCAGATGACTTTATTGTCCATTTAATTTTCATAAAATAAGATTTACAACACAACATACACACAGTGACTTTTAGACTTTATCATTCAAAAGTGGAAGAAAAGGTGGAAGTGCTGTCACTTACTTTTGCAGACACCAAAATACATGACGTTGACCTAATACTCACATTCATTATATATGTTGAATAAATAGAGATTGTCTTGGCAATGGCACTAAATAAAAAATAAATAAAAATAGGTTTTATACATAAATTGCAATTTATTTAAAATGCCAAGTTCAAGGAACTGCCTTGTCACTTTGATCATGTATGGAAGTGGAGCCAGTTTTAATTTGAAAGATTTTTTTTCAATAAATAAATCTAATTTATATTTACATAACATTACAAGCATTACATATAACACTGACATGTTCATAAAAACGCAAATTATTATTAATAATATCAAATAAATATCAGTCATCCAAAATTACGTCATTGGTGTTATTGCTACACAAAACGCTTTTATTTTGAAGTAATGTACTGTCTCTGAAGTGCCTCCTGTAACAAGAAATCAAGATGGACGGAAACAAGTCCTAGTTTTGATGATTTAATCAAATCTAAATAGGTTGTTAACCTTAGAGGAATACAACAATTAGGAACACACATATCCCATACACATTAAAATCACATTCAGTACAGTAATCACACTTACTAGTGGCCTCTCCTGATTCCTCAATCTCAATGACGTTAATTTATGTTCCCCTCTATTTATAACACATCAATAAACCCCGCGAATCTCCACCCAGATTTAAAGTCACACTCACATAAACTGAACCCCATTAATTGAACCCTCATGCACCCAGCACACACCATGAGTTTACAGCACATAGATTATTACCCATTAAAATAAGTGGGGTTGGTGATAGTGTTGGTTTGGAAAGGGCGTTTAGGATTGATAAGGTGTGTGTGTGAATAATTGAAACATTTAGTGATGATGCCAGATTAAAAGCTTAAGGGATCGCTAAGGGATTGTTTTTAAATGCCATTTTCTGAATGTCTTTCATTTCCTTAAAGCACTTTGACTTGCCTTGTGTTGAAAGGAGCTATAAATAAACTTGCCTTGCTAATTATTGCAATTTATTCAAAATGCCTGGCAATCTGTCCACTATTTATGACAAAGCTGCTACTGAACCAACAACATAAACCTGAGTGGGGAAATAAATGAGGCAACAGGTAAGATGTGGTTGAATTAGGGAGTGTTTAAAAACGGACACTGAAACTATGAAGCCTGAAAGAATCAACCAATAGGTAGTTTATCAAAAACACTTTGACATGATACTATAAAAATAGCTTGGAAGAAAAACATTGATTTCTAAAGGAGATTTCTCTCCAGGGATGAATCACTCTTTCCCCTGATACCTCTCTGCTCACAGTGGCATCAATGAACAATACAACCGTCTTAACCTACGATCCACTTCAGTCATCATGGAAACAATGAATGAGTCACGCTCTGAGTTTTTTCCTGTTGTCATTTCAGGTCTTAAAGGGTTTTATCTATTATTTATTTATCAGTTTTTAGAGCAAAATGTCCTCTTAAAATGGTCTTTTAATCTTTTAACCTATTATAATCATGACATGTGTATTACTATTATCTTTTTAAGCCTGTTGTACCGATATGTTTAATTTATTTTATAGGGTTTCATATTGCACCACTTCACTTAGTCTCTTATTTTATGTTATTATCATACCTTTTACCTCCTCGCATCTCTTAACCTGTTCAAATGTAATATGTTGCTGGATGTATCTGTAAAGCTCTTAACATCTGATCCGAGGGGAAATTCATGTTGTTTATTTTTAACTTGTGATGTGTGACATGTTGTAAAGCACTTTGAGCTGCACATGAAGCTTTATTATTATGTCCTGTCTGTTCTCTCTTTTGCATTCAAATGTTCCCTTCTTTGTACATACTCTACTACTTACACTTACTTACACTTACTTACTACTTACTACTTACTTACTACTTACTACTCAACAATCAGGCCCCCCCCGACCTCACAGACCTGCTGCACCACCACGCCCCTTCCCGCTGCCTCCGCTCATCAGAAGCCAACCTCCTATCCATCCCCACCCGCACCAAGCACCGGACCTGGGGGGACAGAGCCTTCTCCGTCGCTGCCCCCTCCCTCTGGAACTCACTCCCCCAACCCATCAGAGACTGCACTGACCTCACCACCTTCAACACACTCACCTCTTCAATCTGGCTTTCAATGTGTGATTGTTTACTATATATTTATTTGTTGTTCCTTCCTTTTCCCTTCACTATATCTGTAAAGCGTCTTTGAGCACCTGGAAAAGCGCTAACAAATTAAATCTATTATTATTATTATTATTATTATTATTACTTAAGCCTGTCCACGCACGTTTGCTTCGTCACTGCCTCTCGGTGATGATTCCCAATTAGTTTTGAACACCCTTTTGTTTTTCAGCTGAACATGTCTGCACACTTTGTCCTCAGATGACTGAATAGACGTGTGAGCTAACTTTGGGAATGCTGCCAGTATTTCCTTAAGATCCTCCTAAAGTTCTCACAACAACATCATTCAAACTGCAATAGACTTGCCTAGAAGCAAAACATTGGATATTAAAAAACACATTTGGTAATAAATATTTCAACTCACCTTGAGTGAGGCGGTCGATACACTTCGTCACCAGTTTTACTTTCCACAAAGCATTTGAACCTGTGTGTTGGACACCCAGGGAAGAACTGACTCAACACTGGATGAGTTCGCTTGTTGTAACTCAGCTGAGTTATTTTCTCTCTGTCTGCCCTCCCACTCTCTCTTTGCCAAGTGTGCGTGGGCGTGTGTGTGTGTGTGTGTGTGTGGTGTGTGTGTGTGTGTGTGTGTGTGTGTGTGTGTGTGTGTGTGTGTGTGTGTGTGTGTGTGTGTGTGTGTGTGTGGGGGCGTGTGTGTGTGTGTGTGTGTGTGTGTGTGTGTGTGGGGGCGTGTGTGTGTGTGTGTGTGTGTGTGTGGGGGCGTGTGTGTGTGTGGTGTGTGTGTGTGTGTGTGTGTGGGGGCGTGTGTGTGTGTGTGTGTGTGTGTGTGTGTGTGTGTGTGTGTGTGTGTGTTGTGTGTGCGTGTCCCTCAGGAATGTGAAATGTCAGTGAAAGATTTTCTTCTGCCTGCCTGACATCTTCTCAGTTGATTGAAAAACAACTTTTGGCAAAGATGAGGGGAAACTGTCTCTAGTATCTAATATCTCTTATAACGATGCCATGAGAATATTGCTGAAGAGACCTCGATGGTCGAGTGCAAGTGAAATGTTTGTGGCTGCAGGAGTCAATACTCTACAAGCTGTTTTAAGAAATCTTATGTATAAATGTATTTGCCGGCTTAATGACTGATAATGAAATCCTCTTGGCCTTATCGAACATAAGGTTTAGTACTACACGCTACCAATCACAGCTGTGGAGACATTGGTATAGTTGTCTCTTTGTAGGACACTGATTTAAATTATTCTTAAACTATGAATTATTTTTATGCTGTGTATGTCATTTATTACATTAAATTTAGCTGACGCTTTTGTCCAAAGCGACTTACAATAAGTGCAATCGACCAGGAAGACACAACCTTGAAGAAAACAGAATCATAAAGTACATCAGGTTTCATAGAGCCAAACATGTCAAGTGCTACTCAACTGGCTATAGATAAGCCAGTCCTTTATTAGTATATAAGTGCTCTGTTAGTAATTCTATCTCTCGAAGTGGAGTCGAAAGAGATGAGTTTTCAGTCTGCGCCGGAAGATGTGTAAGCGATCTGCTGTCCTGATGTCAATGGGGAGCTCATTCCACCATTTTGGAGCCAGGATAGCAAACCCACGTGTTTTTGCTGATGGGAACTTGGCTCCACCTCGCAGCGAGGGTGCAGCGAGTCGTTTGGCTGATGCAGAGCAGAGTGCACGCGCTGGGGTGTACAGTTTAACCATGTCCTGGATGTAGGAAGGGCCAGATCCATTCGCAGCATGGTATGCAAGTACCAGTGTCTTGAAGTGGATTCTAGCAGTTACCGGGAGCCAGTGGAGGGAGCGGAGGAGTGGAGTGGTGTGGGAACATTTAGGAAGGTTGAAGACCAGACGAGCCGCTGCATTCTGGATGAGCTGCAGAGGTCGGATGGCACATGCAGGTAGACCAGCCAGGAGGGAGTTGCAGTAGTCTAGGCGTGAGGTGACGAGAGCCTGGACCAGAACCTGCGTGGCTTTCTGGGTCAGCTGGGGACGTATCCTCCTGATGTTGTTCAGCGTGTATCTGCAGCAACGGGTTGTAGCAGGGTATAAATGCCTTGTCTTTTATCTGGACCCTGAGTCTGTAATAAAGTTTTCATTCATTCTAGTGTCAAGACTGTTTTTGACTAATTCTGCACTGCCATTCATCTGTTAAGGTTTTGAGATGAAGTTTTCCCCTTAACTCAATAAAATGAAGGGAAATTAACTTTGAGTGATTGCAAGATAAACAATTGACGTCTAAAAAAAGCAACATGTCTGAAAGCTGCTAGTAAATGATAGATGGTGGAATAAAGATAAGAAATTGACAAATTATACATTTACCCCATACTCATATCAATACTTACTGTCCACTTAACAAATGGGCTTTAAAAAAGTGCTGATTGTAGAAAAGTTGGCACCTCCAGATGATCCTAAATGATGATTGAATGTTTCCTCGGTGTCGTTGCTCATAAGCAGTCAAGCAGGAGAACCTCATCTTTTGAGAATATGGAAGCTGTCTACGTCTCTGCCATTTTCACATTCTGTACCTGAGTTTCTTTTTAATCTTTTTATTGTATCAGGTATTTATTCCCCTGCAGTCATGTGCCCTTACAGAACCCTTAAGCACCACGCTCGATAAGGTCATGTGACTGGTCTGACATTAACACATTTGATGAAGGGGGGCTTATGTTATGTCAAAGTTTGTTTCTGCATCAATTAATGTTACTTTGACCTGAGCTCATCGACTCAGTCCACAACTAGTTATTGTCTACGATGCTTAAAGAGGCCCTGTTGTGCTTTTTGGGGTTTACCCTTTCTTTTAGTGTGTTATATATTTAGTTGTGTGTGCATGTACATGGTCTGCAGAGAACATCCCTGTGTTCCCTCCCGGGTTAAGATCTTTTCACAACACAATTGGCAAAACCGCAAGAAAAGGGAAGTGAGACATGTTGATATATTTGGGTGTAGCCTTTGCAACATTATACGATTGCGTTATTTGTCATGTGCACATGACCTCATTGGCTCATTGGCTCATTGGGACATAGCATCAGGAAATAATTGGAATAAGGTTTTATTTATTTTTCTTGGCATGCTTGGTTTAAAATCAATTTCTGTGTCACAGTCTGTTTTCTCACTCACCTATTTCCTGCATTAACATTCCTTAGTCACCTGGTAGTCACACCCTGTCTCTCTCTCACTATAGGCGCATTCACACCGCAGTACTTTTCCCACAAAGGTTCATGTGAACTTAGTTCATGCGAACTCTTTAGTTCGCATGAACTAAGTACAGATCGCGTTCACACTGGAATAAGTCCCTGGGGGTGGATTAGGCAAATGAAGCCGCTGACGTCACTTCTTCTTCTTCTGCTTTGGGTTTACTGGCAGGCTATAAACAACTTCACGGCGGATACTGCCGCCCAAAGTCCCCGGCCGGAAGTCCCCGGAGTTGGGGAAGGCTTCAGTAGAAGCTGCTGGGACTCCCAGCAGCTTCTACTGAAGCCTTCCGAGTAAATCGCCAGAACGCCGACACCTCCTCATCTCCACCGCTCCCATGTTTTATTTTGTGTTGCCATACGTTAGTCTCTCTGCGTTTCTGCGCTGGGCTAATGCTAATGCTAATAATGCTAATGCGAGGATAATAAAATGGCGGCTTCACAAAACTTTTTGGAAGTTTTACGGGGCGTGGTTTGCAATCCGCACAGCCAATCAGAAATATAGCTCTTTTCTCACAAAAGAGCCGCTCGAAAGTCCCTGCTCTCTAGCAGGGACTTTCGAGCGGCTCTTTTGTGAGAAAAGAGCTATATTTAGTACCGGCTCTTTTTGGTGTGAACGCGATAAAAGAGTTCACTGAACTAAGTTCGCATGAACCTTTGTGGGAAAAGTACCGCAGTGTGAATGCGCCTTATGTTACACCCATCAGCTCCATTAGTATTTAGGCCCACTTCACTTTCACCTCAGTGCCAGATCGTACTTTGCAGCATGCCAGTCTTTCCCGCATTACCCTTCAGATTGCTCTCCCGGTTTCGACCCTGCCTGTTCCTGACCAGCCTGCCTCGCCTGCTCCCTGACCCGTTCTGTACCTGCGACTCCCGTCCTGCTTTCTCCTGGAACCCTCGCCTGTCCCCGACCAGCCCTTTGCCTACTATCTGCCGTGTTGTCTCCTACCAGCCTATTGCCTTCAATAAAGCTGGTTACCGACTATCTCTGGTTTCCCGTGTTCTGCATTTTGGTCCTCAGCTCGTTTGTGACATTCTGTGTGTGTGTGTGTGTGTGTGTGTGTGTGTGTGTGTGTGCGTGTTGTGTGTGTGTGTGTGTGTGTGTGTGTGTGTGTGTGTGTGTGTGTGTGTGTGTGTGTGTGTGTGTGTAGGAGCCATGATCGCTGTTGATTGGTTGGCTTGGGTCACATGGGTGTGGGTGGCACTCATAATCCTGTTCACCTGTGTGAGGTGTGAGTGTGTGGAAGAGAGGGTGACACGGGGCCGTTGTACTTTTTTGTTGACCGCAAGATTACAATTGCTTCGATTATAACAATGTATATTATGTCTGAGAACAGAGTTATTTAATTAAACTACAATACTACGAACCAGAGCTTTGGATATCAGCAAGTACTTTTTTAGCGTGTCATACAACAGCAAACAGGCCCGGCCTCAGCCTCTCAGCGACTTAGTTTGTTTCCTGCTGTCGCTACAGTGTGTGTGTGTGTGTGTCTGTGTGTGTGTGTGTGTGTGTGTGTCTGTGTGTGTGTGTGTGTGTGCTGCAGATAACTGCAGAAGAATGGATGTGCCAAACCAATTGAAAAAGAAAGGAGGAATTATATGTAATGGCTTCCGTAGCGCTAATTTCAGCCAGTAAATATGAAAAGAGTTGATAAGCAGGCATTTGTTGGGCTTGCAGAGTGAGATAGAGACTCATATAGTCTTCAATAAAAGCTATTATTTGTTCCTGAGTAAAAAGCTCAGAAATGGATTGCCTTCTGCTTTTACCGTTAAAGGATCTGAAACGCATTATGCAAGAGTGGTATCGATTTTCACTTCACACCCTAAGAAGTACAAAATTGAGCTATGGTTCGAGCTGATACCAAATGGTTAATGATAAACTGTCGACTATGAATCAATATTTTTAGCATTCAGAAAAACCTTCTCTGCTAAATAACTTAAATGAAAATACTCCAAGCTCTCATCTGTCAAAACCCTGAGATAATGTTAATACTGGAACACTGATTGTGTATTCGCTGTGTATTTCTAAAACTTTATTTCAAAAGCTAAATCTGGAGTTTTCTTAGGGTTTAAGGAATAACTACGCAGGGTGTGTGTGTGGATTTTATATTCTGAATCCACTTGTCAATACACCAAAGGTTGTCCAGCAGATGGTGATGCAACCTGCTTGTCCTCCATTTTGTGGTTTCCTGCAGATTTCCATAATATTGTTTAAGAGTCTAAAGGCACCTTCTTATCATTATCAACACGTTCATTTGAAAAGGCAAAACCCCTTAACCCTCCTGTTATCCTGGGGTCAATGTTTGACGTATCTAAACAAATAGTTCACATTATTTGTTTTGCTTAGTATTTCATGACTTTTGCTAATTTAGTGAGGACTAACGGGTAAATGCAAATGTATCAATGTAAAGAAACCGACCCTCTGCTTTAGTTATTGGTGCTTTAACAACATCTTTAACATTTAATTTCAGTCAGTGAGATTTTATGGTGATTTATATTTTCCGATAGTCACATAATAGGAATTCTGGATGTATAAAGGGGTCTGTGGGGGGGGAGGTTGGGGTAATGTGTTATTTAAATGGTTATTTAGGTAGTCAACTAAGATACCTAAAGCACCAGAGACACATGTTGGTTCACATTTGGACTATGATCATTGTCTTGAGTTTTAAACAAACTGAGTCAATCTAAGGAGAACAGGAGGGTTCAAATGTATTTCAATAGGCCTTATTTAACAAATTAAATATATGTAATTCATATATTTATTAGAATATTTGACGCTTCTATTTGTTTTCAGTTTATTAATATTACATATTTTAATAATACAATTATATTTCAATGTATTTATTATTATATTTATACAAACTTTTTATTTTATTTTAATGTATTAATGTTTTGCATGGATAATTAAACATTTTTTAAAGAGCAACTTCTCTTATAATACAATTAATACCCTTTATTTGTAAAATGAATGCCCTTGTAAGTGAATGGATATAGTGGATTATTCACCTTTCAAAAAGCTGTATAAATCACGTTACTATACTGCAATACATTGAATACTTCCTTAAAGATGTAGTTGAATACCTTGATACATTGCTGTTAAAAGGTAAATAAGACTAGTTTCCTTCAAATAAACACAGTAACTCATTTTTTTGTAGTTATATTTTATTAATTTTCACCGCACATGTTCAGGGAAACACATGTCAATATGGATTTGTTACATGAATATCTATTGCACTGAAGATATCTGTTTTTTTAAAAATACATGTAATGAGATGGCATTAGACTGGCATGGCACCAATGTAAATCTCTCTCTTTTTTCAATAATAGAGTTTGGCATGTTCCTTTAAAATAAGATATATCAAGACACATAATGTACAGTACTCGACACTCAAACACCCCAGAGCAAAGAAAACAGCGACCCGCTTCACTCAACGTTGATTCGTTTACATCAGATAGCTTGATCCATTAAATTGGTTTCCTGAAGGCAAATCAAGAGCTTGCTTTGAAGGAGATTAGCCTTTATCGGACCGACTGACGACGGCGGTTGCGAAGGAGCGATTACCGGATTCCGATAAAAAACGACCGTGAGAATATCCATATCAAAGCAAGGACTTGAACGGGGAGATTTGAAAGAAACGGCAACTGTTGGTAAATGCTGTAAATGCTATAAATCTGAATTCCACGCATTAGCTGGAACAGTGTTGATACTGAAGCAAAGCCTTGTGGTGTTGAGCGTGATGACTTGGGAAGGAGCGGGATGATGAAAGCCTGATTTCACCTGCCTGCAGCGCCGCTCCTCACGAAGAAATACAATCAGCTCTGCACAGCAACAACTATCTGTTAACACTCGCAAGGGCATCTCTCAAAACAAACCCTGCAACCAACACTAACATAGACATGCTCTTCTGTACAATATGCATCTGCAAAAGTATGTGTACTTACGTTTAGGCAACTAAAAGTACTTAGTTAGGGTGAAGTAAAGAACACATTTATGTTTAGGGTTAAGCTGCATTCACATTATACGTGATTTGCTCACCGCTAGGTTTGGCTATGCTATGAAAACAGCCATATACGTTTCTATGGTTACGTCCCCTGCTAACTTGGGTTGTTCACAAAGCTGAGTGGTTGCGGGTCGTAAGGTCAGCGGTAACTATGTCAAAGTTGGAATAACAATGAACTCGAGCGGTGCACAACGCTGAAGGTTTACGAAAGTCAGGCTGCTTTGCTTTCTCCATTCGAAACACAACAACAACAGCGCTATTTTACCCCGTCTCATGTGAATGCAGCTATAGGCTGTGTTAGGGTTAGGGTTAGGGGAGGAGAATGAGCTGCCCCATCCATCATCCACCCACTGTTAATCTATGCATTTTGCAGCACTACTACTTTCTTGGAACTTCCACCAATGCCTTGTTGGCATTAGATGCAATTTTCCTCTCCTCTCAAAGTGGCTTGCCTTCGCTATTGAATCACAACGACATTACTCAGCAGTTATTTGAACGGATAAAGGAGGTTTAACAGGACTATGTAATGAGCATGTCTACGAGTTACTTTACTGCCAAAGGTCTCTCACAGCCTCTAAATGTTTACTCGCTCTTGGCCGTCGGCTGTTGATATTTTCTCTCCCCGGTGGTGACACAAAGATGATTAATATGCATGTTGCACCTACAGAAGGTGTGTGTGTCTGGCTTAAGAAAGGACCAATGTTGAACACATACACAGAGTCACTTTGGGGGAACAGATAAAACGGCAGGTAAGGAGCGAGGGATTAAGCAAATGAACATAAGAAGCGACGTCGGGAGGATACGGTGGCTCAACAAAGCTTTGTTTTTTCTTTTTGTCTTTTATTGGCACAGTGAGAAGCCAGTTTCAGTGCATTACAGAAAGCGAGCAGATCCCAGAGCAGCAACACACAACCGAGCTGAGAGAGAATCACGACACCACCTCGAGGTTTTCACAGCTGAGAACATGCCCGCTGCTCGACGGTGTAACATCAATTCTTTAATAAGGTGCATGGCGAGCAGGCTCCATTGTCTAATTAGCTATTAATGACACGTCTGCCACTGAGGAAGGCTCGGCACGGCCAGATGTATGTAACACTACTGAATGATAATTCTCAAAGCTCAGGAGAACATGCTAATCCGCTGCATAATTCACCACCGCTGAAGCCTACTTCTTCAGTCAGCTGATCAGTATTCATTCAACGTTTACTTGTTAGGATTTTAACTCACATCTTTTCTCTTCTACACACTCAGCTTCAACTGTCTTCTTGGTCTTAATGAAGTTATTAAAGGAGAGGTAGCGTGATGCTAGCTATCGCTGTCGCCGCTGGTTGTGGATGCTGCTGTACATCAGGGAAGCAACTTGTTGCAGTCTGTCAAGCCTTTTGTTTCACAGCATAGAGATACAAGTATTACCAAAAGAACCATGTTCCTGTCTGTTGGCTCTGACGGCCCTGCATGGGACCGAGGCAAAGCAGTCGGTGGTTACACTTCACGTTCTAACTATGGCATTTAAACCCAAACAATCAAGACAAAGAGTCACTTACGTAGGCAGCAATGGTAGAAATCAGCATCGGCAGAGCGATAAAATACAGAACACACTTCACGTATCTAAGTACAAGCCTTTTTTTCTCCAAGCAAACTATAAAATACAAGCTTAATATGCGGTTCCTTTTAGCTTCATCTGCCCTTATGTTTATGTTAATGTGTGTTTATTGAAATTGCTATAGCACAACACCTTGTTCACATCTTCGCATTGTCGGGTTGACAGATATTGGACGTCAGTTAGCTGTCCCTCTCCCCCCCGGGTCACGTTAAGAGCTTTCTGATGCTCTGGGGAGGCGGCAAGACCACAGGGTGTAAAAAACTAAACAATGGACAAAGCTGTGAACAAGGCGTAATGACGATGTCTGATACCATCTAATATGCAACGTACTGCCTCGTCTGAGAAGGAGGTGCTGAGACACAGTGATGTTCCGAGAATTAGCTTTTGCCCATCTTCCTACTTCCTGTCAAAATGCTGACACTTCCTCCCAGCGATGTTTTTCGACTCAGCCGCAATAATCATAGCGCCAAGTCTGCCTCAAAATTGTGCTTAGGAGTTAATGTCCAAGAAGTGTTAAGGCTTTTCAAATCTCAATACCAGACATTTTTCTACGTACTAATGAGCTATACCAATGAAGTCTAACAAGATGAAGGATACGATTTAAGAGCGGTATTAAAGGTTTATATATTCACAAATAAGCACAGTCAAGTCGATTTGAAATAAAGTAGAGAAATGGTAAAAATAATTGGCCTGGTATTGGTGTTTTTGCCCAACTCATACGATATGTTTTCAGTCAGAGAGGAAAGGTTCGCAAAGCACCTAACTACGGTTGATCGAACTTGCAAGATATGTCAATTTCTGAACTACTAGTTACTTTGCTATGATAATGAATGTGTTTCCCAGTTCGGATCTTATTAAAACAGCTGCTGATATGTTGCTTTATGCAAAAAAGACAGAATCTTTCTCTATAAATTGATATGGAAAAAGGATTTTCACGGTCCAACACAACCATGTACTTCAATGCTCTGCGAACCTAGCCTCCTAACAGAGGCTCCGTGTATTCCTGTCATTGGGAGCCATTAAGGATGAGGGGTTAGCATTAGCGGTAGCTGCAGTTAATGGAGCCACAGGGTAGCCATGGCTAGCAGCAGCGACGGGCCCAAGGTGGAGGCCAGGGAGGCGGCCAGGAGCCTGCCGTCGTTCACCAGCCTGAAGGAGATGACCTCCACCTTGAATCCGTCTTCGGTGGCCATGCAGCGGAAGACGCCATCCTTCAGGGGCGTTCGGACAGCCGGCCCCAGCACGCAGAAATCCCCGGAGAAGAGGCAGGGATAGTTCTTGACACAGTTGTCTTTCTCCCAGCGGTACGTAGCGTGGAAGGAGCGCACCGGGCACGGGAGAAAGATGGAGGTGTTGGACACCACCAGCACCTCTCTGGGAGAAGTGCGACGCTGCTTCAGAGCTGTAGGGACGGAAACATTTAGATTTTTTAATATATTCTTTATCCTTTCTTACTGCAAGCGTAAATGTTTATTGTACTTATCACCAATAAGCTGTACGAATTGTTCAGTTGCTTTTTTGTAATATATTTCTCCAAGATATCAGCTAATGATTAAGAGCTGTCAACGCTTTAGCATTAACGCTCGCAATAATCTGGAAACTGTAACGCATTAAAACGAAATGTATTAAAACACCACACATGGAGTTGAAATACATATCATTTTAAACTTCTGATCAATCATTATTAATTACAGAAAATTAACACTTTGCTTCTCATCTTTAAGTAATATTTTCTGGAGAAAAGACACAACTAGAAACACAAGTTAAAATCAGATCATGTTGGAGATAGCTGTCCCCACAGAGATGAGTCATTGAGGTTAACCTGGGTTTGGGGCTTTTAGGCATAGCAAGCCATCAAGTCAGCCAGCAGGTTTTTGGACTCAATTATATGATAATCATCTTTTCACTGAAGCTGCTGCTGAAAGATTCCTATTTTGGTTTAATTAAGATACAAAGAGAGTGTGATCAGGGCTCACCAGCAGCTTCCCCACAAACCGAAGAGTTGGACTGATCCAGGTTCTGAATAAGTGTCCTGTTGGAAAAGAACACAGAGGACAAATCAGCAGCAGTAAATAGTTTCACCGACGGCTTGTGAACCTCCACATCAACCTTCCCCGCAAGTGAAAACACGCGGAGACAAATCATTCAGCGATGTCAGGGCGGACGCTACAAAGGAGTCCGAGGCTAATTACAGCACATGATTGATTTTCACAGTCGCTCCTAAAATTGGAAATGCACGACATTAATTAAAGCCAAGGTAATGTGTTAACTCTACGTGCAGCCTTTTGTGAATGTCATGTTTTTCGTTGAACTGCAGTGTCTTGATAATTAAAGCAAGTGTCATCACCTCCCTGTCAGTGAGTGTGAGTCAGATCATGATGTGTCTTTGCTTAAGATCACCCAGTGCTCACGAAAATGCTAAATGTTAGAAAAATCGTCACCGGCTTGAGCTTCAATATCAGGACGCATGTATTTATTATCCTTGCAAGAATGGAAGTAGTCATCACAGACAGAGCTGCATGGGACACAATAGTTCCCCGAATAGTGTCCTTGACATGCTTATACACAAGAGAGTGTTACAGTCACAAGATGGAGGAATAGAAAGCAGTATTCAATGTTTACTTCAGATTAGCTCCACGTCAGAAATGAGCATGCTTGATGTCTCTCTCCATAGAGGCTGAATCATCACATGGCTATCATCTGCCTCAAACAGTCCTGATGCTCTTCTAGGTAATCACACATCCTGTCATGTTCACAGCTGCAGTTGGGATATCTTTGTTAGCATGCTACTCTGATATTGGAAGAGTACATTCAGTATTTTCCCAACACTAAACAAAGCCCTCTCATCTTTCTTTTTTTCGAGCTCATGCAAAAACAGACCATAGCTCTGCAGCGATGACCTCATATCTCCTCTCACCCAGTGGTGATGTTGTATCCGGGCGGGATGGCAAGGCACCTCCTCCTCGCCCTGTCCCAGCCGCAGTAAGGATCCCGAGAAAGGATGCAATCCCTGCATGTGTCGCCATAGCGATTGCAGTCAGCCAGCGGCAGCCGTTGGACTTCCATCGCCGTGCCGACGTACATGTGACCCTAAGGAGGAAAACACGAAATAGACTGTGTGAGCACCACAACTGGAATAAATCAGTCACTGCTAACATTACCTACTGCGAACAAAATGTTATTATAACATTTATAATGTGTGGTCCTTCAATAGTGTTTTATTGTCAGAGTTGTCACAAGTTAGACACTTCTATTGTTCTTTGTTTGGTGGCTCATCTAAACTCTCCTGTCATTTCAGATCCCGCCTTCCTCCAGGCCCTTGTAATCAGCTCACTTCCCTCACCTGGTCTCCGCAGCCCTTCCTCTCACCTGTTACTCATTCCCTCATCACTCCACAGTATTTATACCACCTCACTATCACTGGTCCTTTGCCAGATTGTCTTGTCGTTACCGCCAAGCTCTCCAGTGAGCGTTGTGCTCTAGCCTAGATGTTTGTCCTGCCCGGTTTTTGATCCTTGCCTGCCTGTTTACGGATCTCGAGTTCCTGCCTGCTCCCTGTCTGGTTTTGGTTGCCTGTCTGACGGATTTCCTGGTTTTGACCCTGCCTGTCCCCGACCTGAATGAACTGAACATTGCTAAAAACTGGTTGTATCTGTGTCGTGCTATTGGGTTCTGATCTGTACCTATGATCGTGACATTAGTCCAGGTTTAGCCGCTCTTTACTGGCTTCCTGTTTACTTTAGGATTGATTTGAAGGTCCCCCTCCTGACATATAAGGCCCTTAATGGGCAAGGACCTAGCTATATTGCTAACTATCTGAGTCGTGCTATTGGGTTCTGATCTGTCCCTGTGATCGTGACAAGAGTTTATAGATACTACTTCTATTTTATTGTATTTACTTGCACTATTGTATCCGTTTATTGTGTTGCTCTGTTAGAGGAGCCTGGGACCGACATAACTACACTGTAGCTGTGTACGAATGACAGCCTTGAATCTGTCTACTGTATATGTTCTACTGTTTAATGATGCTTTAATTCTATTTTGAGATGTTTAAATGATGGGATTGTTTCTACTCTTTAATTTCTACTTATGTGAAATGCCTAGTTTTGTTGTTTTCTATGCTGCTGCAACGCAAACAATAAAGTACCTCTTATCTTGTCTTTATCTTAATGTTGTTGTATTATATAACAAGCTACCTCTCTTAGGATCTACACAGCCTTCCACATTGCATAAGTATACTGTACGTAGTTTCGTTTTTCATGTAAAAATGTTCTACATCCTAAAGCATTGTAGCTTTTCTTAAATAGTTTTTTTATAGTTGATTTTAAATATGTATTACTTACTTCTTTAACATAGTTTATGAATGCAACATACACACCCAGTCAAATTCCTCGCATGTGTAAACCTTGGCAATAAACCTTTTTCTGATTCTGAAATGAAGAACAAGATGTTTTCTGAGATTTGTATTATTTGAAAAGGTAGCAGAGCCTCTGAAACAGCTTTTAAACACGGAACATCATCTATTCGCAGTGGCGAACCGTCAGGGCCTTCAAGGTTTTCAGAGAATACCCTGGAACACTCGGATAAAACAAAAAATCGATTTAATTATATAAATAAAATGAATAAATGAGAATGGTATCTGTGTTGTTGATCTGTAATATCAGTGTTACGTTGGTTGGTTTGTCCTTCTCGGACCATGCTCTACGCATTTCAGTAGTTTGTGTTAGAAAAGAAAGCAACCAATCAGATCTTGTTCTGGGTCTCTGGGTAGAATATCCTTCAACCAAGGTATTCTACATCCTTGATCGAATGCCCTGGCCGTTGCACTGAATGAGAGCGTACCTTTGGACTGACCGTTTGATCAACCAATCAGATATTGATTTGTAGCCAATGGGCGTGTTCATTCAGAGTTCCCCTCGGTTCCAGGGTATTCTAGAAGGCCGGCTAGTTAACTGGCTCGAGACAGAGGATCTAGATCAGGGATGGGCAAATGACAACCCGCGGGCCGCATGCGGCCCCCACCTCCTCTTTTTGCGGCCCTCAGATTAATTTATAAACAACGTAATTAATTAAAAAAATGTAAAAAATGTTTTACTTGTAGTACTGATACCGTCCACTAGACTCCTAGTTACGTCGCGAGCTGCGTACATGATTTCAAATACCGCAAAATAATCTGTGACGCATTTGTGTGTATTGTGTTTGTTTCCCGGAGAAACCCTCACAAGACACACCGGCTGTTGTTATGCCTGCTGTGACGTTAAGTTGCCTCTTGTAATTATGCCTTTACAAGCTTAACAGTTATATTTATCATCTGAATTTGGCGAAACAAGTTTAATAGGGGCGCTGAGGAACAGCAGAGTGCGGGCTGACAGGTGTCTGTGTTGACATTCCCCTTATTGTGGAATAAGGGGAATGCAGAGACTGGCTACAAGTGTTTTAGGTTCAAGTTAGACAACTAATGTCTGGGTTAGTGTTCATGACTTCATGTGTATGTCATCTCATGGTTAATCTCAATACACACACATTTTCCGTGCTTTCCAATAGTTTAAAATAGTTTTATTCCACTGTTTAATAACCTGTTCAATACAAACATGCCACTTGTAAAAATGAAATAAAATGTCTGTGAATTGATATTTGTTGTGATGGCCACGGTTCGCCACTGTCTATTCGTATCTAATGACTAAATTAAATGTAGTATTTTCAAAAGGCTAGTTTCAAACCTAATGGAAAAATAAACATCCATCCATTCAATGAACTTGAAATGACCACGAGAAAGTCGGCAAGAAATGTATAAAGATTTTTCCAATATTTGCTCTTCTATCCTTTTTCAGATTCGTTCTTTCTCCAATAGATTTGTCATTGGGTTTCCTCCTGGCTATACATGACTTGAATACAATCTGTCTCATTTAGTTGGAGTGTTAAGTATGGAAAGTCGATCGAGGTTGACTACAGCGACTATCTGACCAATCCACCGCTAATGAGAGCAATGGATGAAACACAGATGAATTAGATGTATTCTGAAAGCAGGAAGGCCACTGAAATCACACTCTACCAAAGGGTAATGCATTATTCCTCTTACCTTTTGGGAGTCGATGGCCATCTTAAGAATGGGGCCCTCGTTGTGAAACAGAGAGTACTGAGATATGATGAAGACCCCCCCGCTGGTGTGAAGAACCTTGAGAACTTTGCCTTGTTCTGTGGAAATAAAGAAACAGGAGATATTGTAAATGGTGTCGAGGGAAAGGATTACTCAGGTCTTTCAAACTGCCCTGCAACATCACACAAACACGAATAAACCCATGTGGGAATGTATGCATGTAGGTGTCCTGTCTTTTGCCTGAGCTGCAGATCCTTGTTGTGCTTTCCAAAGGATTCTATAAATACATGGATTTGTCTTGGACACCTTCCATTCTTAGGGTAGGCTGGAAGGCAACATGGTGGACTCGGGTTTTAGAGATGTCTTTGAACAGAGAAATAGTTAACCTGAACCTCTTGTGATCTGAACACCACACCAGTACCATAGAGTGAGTCTGTGTATCTGATTAAAGGATAAGGTTAAGAGGTGGAGCTCTGCAGAAATCCTCGAACACATCCAGCAGTGAAAATCAAATCACTTTTGGGGGTCAATTGTGGATCAATCACAGCACTGCAAAGCCAAAGGTTGTTCCCCGCTGGAACTACGGTGCATCCAACGTCCAGAAATAGCATGCAGCAGGTGAGTAATGCACAAAACAAATGAAAAGAGATAACTCTGGGGCCCAGGTGTTCCAGGTCTGCTGCATATCAAATTATGTTGTGCTAATAAAATGTGCTGGGAATTCTGTATGCACCACTAGAGCAGAATACCAACTGGCACGATGTAAGCCGCGAGGTGGATTCAGCTTTATTCGAGCCCTGTGTCACACCTCGCCTCCAGACACTCATTACCCTCACGGTTTTGTGCTTATATGTTGCTCATTTCTAAATTGAAACATGTTTAATTAAATGAATACCATGCAGGCTTGGGGCCAGGCAGTATGCAAGCGGAGAGACATATTCTACAAGAACAGACTGTGAGCAGGAGACACTGGAGAGGTCCTCAGATGATTAGGTTCTCCTGGGCCTCGGGCTTTAAAGGTCACCTATTATGCAAAATCCACTTCTTCATGTCTCTTCTACATCAACATGTGTCCCCTCTTCTTCATGTCTCTTCTACATCAACATGTGTCCCCTCTTCTTCACGTCTCTTCTACATCAACATGTGTCCCCTCTTCTTCATGTCTCTTCTACATCAACATGTGTCCCCTCTTCTTCATGTCTCTTCTACATCAACATGTGTCCCCTCTTCTCCATGTCTCTTCTACATCAACATGTGTCCCCTCTTCTTCATGTCTCCTCTACATCAACATGTGTCCCCTCTTCTTCATGTCTCTTCTTGTGTCCCCTCTTCTCCATGTCTCTTCTACATCAACATGTGTCCCCTCTTCTTCATGTCTCTTCTACATCAACATGTGTCCCCTCTTCTTCATGTCTCTTCTACATCAACATGTGTCCCCTCTTCTTCATGTCTCTTCTACATCAACATGTGTACCCTCTTCTTCATGTCTCTTCTACATCAACATGTGTCCCCTCTTCTTCATGTCTCTGCATCAACATGTGTCCCCTTTTCTTCATGTCTCTGCATCAACATGTGTCCCCTCTTCTTCATGTCTCTTCTACATCAACATGTGTCCCCTCTTCTTCACGTCTCTTCTACATCAACATGTGTCCCCTCTTCTTCATGTCTCTTGTACATCAACATGTGTCCCCTCTTCTTCATGTCTCTTCTACATCAACATGTGTCCCCTCTTCTTCATGTCTCTGCATCAACATGTGTCCCCTCTTCTTCATGTCTCTTCTACATCAACATGTGTCCCCTCTTCTTCACGTCTCTTCTACATCAACATGTGTCCCTCTTCTTCATGTCTCTTCTACATCAACATGTGTCCCCTCTTCTTCATGTCTCTTCTACATCAACATGTGTCCCCTCTTCTTCATGTCTCTTCTACATCAACATGTGTCCCCTCTTCTTCATGTCTCTGCATCAACATGTGTCCCCTCTTCTTCATGTCTCTTCTACATCAACATGTGTCCCCTCTGTGGAAAGAGACTCTGGAAGTTTCAGGAACAAAGATTTTGGTCACTTTATGATGTCATAACGATGTGTTGTCTTGTGTAACCATTAGCCAATCAGCAACCAAGGTAACCCCCCCCCCCCCCACACCTGAATCTCCTCTAGAGCACCATTGAGTTCTTTGTAACCAAATCTCTCTCAGAGGGGCGTGGGGAGGGGCTCCTTATTTTCATCTAAAGTAACAGACAGAGAATCAGCACTTTGGAAACAGGGCTGAAACATAGGGGATTATGGGTAATGCTGCAATGATCTGTTTGGTGTTTCAGCCAATCAGAGACTCTGGATATATCTGAGACCTGTGATATATTGATGAAAAACAGTATGATAGGGGACCTTTAAAGCTACGTATGTGTTCACCTAAAGCTTACCCTGAATTACTCTCTTTTGGTTGGCTTCCAAGCACATGAACCACACATCCCTGCACTGTTTTCATTTAAATGCTATTTTATTTCTATTGAGATATTTACATTTTGGAATGTTTATTTCTCGTCTTTTCATTATTATTGTACCAAATGTGCCAACTTGGGATCAATAAAGCACTTCTTATCTTGTCTTATTTCTGATCTACCCACATCCTTGTTTGTTTGGGAACCAAAGTCTTCTTCCTTGTCACATTCCCTGAGCAGTGTGTCACGTAGGAAGGAACGAAAATATCTTGGTAATCGGGCATTGTGATGAAAATGTCATGTGGGACGGTGTGTCATGCATCGAATCCATTCAGACATCTATTTGTTTTTCGTGGCTGACATTTAGGAGAACATGTACTATGCAGATGTGTGTGATCAGCAAGTGCAGGCAAGTGATCACCGCTGACAGAGGGAAAACACTAGTGTTACAAGCAGGCTGATCAAACAAACCCTTTAGCCCAGTAGCAGACCAAAAGCATGCAGCAAAACACTCCAGAAATCGTCCGACAAAAATGCAACCTGGTCCTAGATAGTGTCCCTAAAATACAATTCCATTCATTCTTGAGTTGCTATTTGAATTGAAAGCAATGGTAAAGGAGGTGTGTGGCGCAGTGGGTTGAGCGTTGGTGTTGGGGTCAGGGGGTCACAGGGTCAAACCCCACTGCAGTCAGCATGTCGTTGTGTCCCTGGGACACTTCACCCCAAATTGCTCCTGTGGGGATTGTCGACAGTATTCAGTATGTAAGTCGCTTTGGATAAAAGCGTCTAACAAGTGATATATAATATAATATAAAGGAAAACGGTAAAGGATGTCTTGGCCCTAATTCCCCTTATTGTTAGACCCTAACCCCAAAATACTTGTTGCCCCCAGAGGCTAAATTGTTGTCAGACCAATAGCTGAATGTGCTAACGGCTATTTATCCAATACTGTATGGTTATACAGTGTTCTTGAAACGACTAGCGGCTAATAGCTAATCGTTAGCAACAACCAGGTGTTGCATGCCTGCACTCCAGTTTCTTCTAATTAAAAAATAGCCTTATTCTTCTTTTGGAACTTGTGTTAAAGTTATCAATAGGGAGGAACATTTGTTAGCGTTGCACAAATGAACACAAGACACCAAGTCTGTGTGAATGTATGCTCCGACTATCATTTGGTCCAAGTGAAGTCTAACTCATGAATACTGTTTCCTGTTTTCCAACTGTTAGAGCAGACTCCCAGGCCGGGACATTTCACTGTCGTTGAATAGTTCTGTCTTGTTCTTGTCCGTGGTGTCCTCCCATGAACTCCATTCTTGTTCAGTGTTTTACGTATCGTAGATTCGTCAACAGAGATGTTAGCATGTGCCAGAGATTTCTTTAAGTCTCTAGCTGACACTCTAGGATTCTTCTTCACCTCATTGAGCATTCTGCGCTCTTGCAGTCATCATTACAGGACGGCCACTCCTAGGGAGAGTAGCAACAGTGCTGACCTTTCTCCATTTATAGACAACTTGTCTTACCGTGGACTGATGAACATCAAGGCTTTCAGAGATACTTCTGTAACCCTTTCCAGCTTTATGCAAGTCAACAATTCTTAATCATAAGTCTTCTGAGAGCTCTTTTGTGCGAGGCATGGTTCACATCTGGCAATGCTTCTTAAGAATAGCACATTCAAAACTGGTGTGTATTTTTTATAGGGCAGGGCAGCTTTAACCAACA
>CADEHL010001283.1:0-191696 GCA_902827135.1 Harpagifer antarcticus | reverse complement strand
GCACATTCAAAACTGGTGTGTATTTTTATAGGGCAGGGAGCTTTAACCAACACCTCCAATCTCGTCTCATTGATTGGACTCCAGGTTGGCTGACTACTGACTCCAATTAGCTCTTGAAGAAGTCTTTAGCCTAGGGGTTCACATCCACCCTGCACTGTGAATGTTTACATGGTGTGTTCAATAAAAAATATCATTGTTTGTGTGTATTAGTTTAAGCAGACTGTGTTTGTCTATTGTTGTGACTTAGATGAAGATCAGAACACATTTTATGACCAATTTATGCAGAAATCCAGGTCATTCCAAAGGGTTCACTTTTTCTTGCAACTGTAGCTCCAAGCCACCGCTCTCTTCACTGCAACAGGCATAACACTCCTGGACAGCTAAGTGCAGCATCGCTCTCAGAGACCCAGACTCTCTGCTCAATATTTCTTCATTGCCTACCTTTTGTTGCCGAGTGTAAGGAGATTTCATTCGACTAAAAGCCCATGAAAATGTTCTTGTACCTTTTACCATTTCCCTAACTCATTTCCGCCAGACGATTCCAAATAATGACATCAACTATTTAAAGGCTCCCTGCAGAAAGATGTATTTTGTCACGTCTGAGATTATTTTGCCTTCCCCACTGTGAACATGTGACAGTGATATCTCTTTATTTTACATCTTCATTTCCTGCGTGATCCCTCCATGACGCACTTTCAAACCTGTGATTAGGCCGCCAGCGTGGAGCTGTCACTTACCCTTCTTTTGTCCTAAAACTGTCTCTTTTTCATAAACTTCAAATCTTTTTTTATTCTTGTTGAAGTCAAAGATAACATTCTCCATTATATCTACTTTATTCTCATAGGATTCTTTATTCCTGTCTACAGCTATTTGCAGCTCGTTTATCAAAAACAAATGTGATAAAGATAGCAGCAAGAAATACTGACGGGGGGGAAAGGGTGACAGTGCTGAACCTGAAGCATCTGCTGAAAGCATTTTTCTTTTACCACAGAGAGTTTGCTGAGCACACATATTCTCCCACAGCAAACCCTGTGTACCTTTCTACAGTTGCTTACAGTTATAATCTCAAAGCAGTGAAGCTGGGAAAGGAAGCCACGAGTCAATATTCATGTTTCTATCTGGCATAAAGGTTCTAACTTGCCTTCCTTTTTAGAACATCTATTCTTCTCTTCACTCTAAGGTGCCGTCAGTCACATCCCAAAGTCCTATTTTTCCACCGCTTGGTTCAACATAACCTTTAAGCTACTGCCATCTCGCATGTCAGACTGTGAAAAAAATGTGCTTCTGATCTCAAATATAAAGTCAACTTCAAAGTGTTTCATTCTGACATTTCCCTGAGGCAATCTTTTTGCTGTGTCGCCTCCATGTGTGAAAAAGTCTAAGCAGCTTCACGTCTTCTGGTGATCAATCTGTCGCTGAAGGAAAATACGACTTTCACTTCTGCTGGTTCTTTTGTTTCAGCACTCACCAGTGATAGCCAGAGAACTGGAGCAAAGGTCTACAACCTGTCATACGTCCTTCACAGCTCTTTAGGGTCCGGACACAACACACTTACACCAGCTTTTAGGGGTGTAACGGTTCACAGAAGTCACGGTTCGGTTCGTACCTCGGTTTGGGGGTCACGGTTCGGTACGGTTCGGTACAACAAGGAAAAGCAAAATAATTCCAGGTTTGTTTTTTATTTATTGTGAACAGTAGCAAGTTTCAGTTTAAAAATAAGGAACTCTGACATTTTGAATAATTAACTGTATTAAACAGTTAAAAACAAACCACAAACAGTACCACACACACTCAGCCATATTATCTATAATGGCTGATGTCAAACAAAAAGGTTTCATCAAGCTCTAAAACTAAAAAGAATGTCTTGAAAATATTACATCATAAATAATAAGAAAGTGTTTCAAGAGCGCAAAGTCGTTGAAAAACATATGCCAAAAGCTTCCGTTATTTATTTTGGTCTCTCGGCTCTCATGTCTCTTGGCTTCTTAAAAAAGCGGGGATCAGTGTTGAACTGCTGTTGTCTTTTGCCGGGCTCCGGTGATTGGTTAATCTGGGTGATGCCTTCTGATATGATTTAGCATGTTTGGCGTGTGTTGTATTAGCATACCGCACCACTGTCTAACAAAGCGACACACCGTCCTCGTCCATCCACCACTCGCGCACTTCATCGTTATTGTAGTCCACAGGGAACCCGAAATGTTCCCACACAGCTGATTTAAAAGAAGCAGGTGGGTTCTAGCTCCTGTGTGTTATCTGAAATCGCCATACTAACTTTTCTTCTTCTTGTATTTGTTCGTTTTGTTGTTTCTTCTTGTTCTTCATTTGTTGTTTAAGGGCGGCTGGCAAACAGCTTTTAGGCGCAATGCCGCCCCCTGGATTATAATAGTGTAATGGATACTGCCCTGAATGACAGACCTTTTTCCCACTCGGAAAAAAAGGCGTATTCGTCGTGTGACTGCATGTGCCGAACCGTGACGTCCGAACCGGGACGGTACGGGACGAATACGAATACCGTTACACCCCTACCAGCTTTAGATCTTGCAATGTGTCCACACTTGCCAGCACAGCCAAATTCATGATTTAGGTTTCTCAGAGCTTTCTTACTTGGTTTTCTTCTTACCAAGTCACTCACCATGGGCCAAGGCATCACACATGTTCTTCAATTGTATTCTGAGCACAGATCAGTGGTATGAAGGAAGCCAAATAAGTTAGTTTTGGTTAACAATAAAGACTATTGGCTAGTTGTTCTCCACAGACGTATCACATGTCCGTTTTCTACCTGGTGATAGGGTCACTTGTGTCATAGGAATGAATTTGCCTTGAATGACAATAAACTGGTTTTCTAACGAGGTCTATGAATCAACTCCGCTTTCTTTGAGTGCTGTCTAGAAACATGGTTTTAACAGCTGCATCTATATATGGCAATGTCAGCTTCACTTTAGGGTCCAAAGGGACTCCGATGAGTAAAACTGGAGCAAAGGTCTACACACTGTCAAAGCTCCGTTGCAGCTCTTTAGGGTCTTAAGACAACACACACTGTAGATCTTGCAATGTGTCCCACACCGTTTTATCCAGCTAACACTTGTCAAAGGACCAAACTGACTTGATTTGACCCATTTAGGTTTCTCCAAGTTGTCATGTCCAGCTTTTCTTTTCTTCATTGACAAGCCAAACACCATGGGCCAAGGCTTCAGAAATGATCTTGAATTGTATTCTTAGCCCATAACAGACTATCAAAAATAATTGGCATACAGGTAGCTACAGGAGTGTGTTTTGACTTGTTCTCCCTGGTGATAGGGCTACTTGTTGATAGGAATCAATTACTCTAAACCAGCTTCCAACCAGGTCTACGACTCAACTCCAATTTTAAATACTAGGGCTATGTCGAGACGTGTAACTGCATCTATTGCTAGTAATGTGCAATGGACTTAAAGGTGGGGTAGGTAATTTTGGAGAAACCGGCTCGAGATCGGTAGAATTTGAAAATACACAGCCGGAACAAATCTGCCACTTCCTTAGAGAGCCCCTCCTCCAACACACACGAACGCGCACATGACCAATGAGGGCACGAGATAAGTTTGTGCACAGATGGAAGGCTGACAGGCAGGTAGGCCATCCTGTTACTTTAGCCGGGCCGGCTCAGATGATTGGTCGTGCCTTTTACAGTACTACGGCTTCCACAGATTAAGATATTCATTGCTATCGGGATGTTAAGAGCATTCCATGGAATATAACAAAAAGTGTATCTCGAGCCGGTTTCTCAAACTTACCTACTCCACCTTTAAGATACCTAAGGGACTCCAATGAGGAAAACTGGAGCGAAGGTCTACAACCTGTCATAGCTTTAGGGTTCTGACAAATGCTCACGCTGACTGTAGATTCGTGTCCACACTGTTGGCTCCAACACTTGTCAGCAAAACTGACTTGCAGCTAATCCGTGATTTACGGGAAACTGTTTAGGTTTCTTGCAAGTTGTCACATCATGTCAAATATGCTCGGAGAAAGAAAAACAAACGCTCACTACCTGCTCAACACCTCAACACCAACATGCTCACGTTTGGAATTAGCGAAAGATGAAAAAATACATCAGGGCTGCTAAAGATATTTTTATACAATCCAAACCTTTAGGACCATAGACAATGTATTTATTATTTTCATAAGCAACACTTTGATTGTATTCTAAGTATATAAGAAAAACCTTTCACAGTAGTTTTGTTTTTGGTTAACAAAAACCCTATTGAATACTTATCCCCACCTAGATTGTTCAGGTTTAACAAATGTATCCATGTCAGTTTTCTGGTGATAGTGCTACTCAGTATCTCTCAGCAACAATAAAAGAGATCATTTGGCCTTGAATTAGTATAAACTGCCTTTAACCAGGTCTACTAATCAACTCAAATACAGTGCTCTCAATTGTGTTTTTTACAGCTACATCTATTGCTGTAATTATCGGCTGTACTTAGACACTTTCGACCAAAATAGACTCCACTGAAAACTGAGGACAAAACGAAATACCAAATGCAACCTGCGACATCAAACCCTACATGATGGAGGAGGATAATTATGAGAGAATGGACATATCTCCCTAACAAAGAAGCTATGAAATGAAGGGTGTTGTCTATAATAATGTCTCAAGCCATTACATATTCGAAGAACTTCAACTAGTTCTGTTGGCCTGTTTAGTGCAGTTTATTTTTGCATCTGTTATAGGAGTATAAAGGAGTTTTTGAAACTGCTTGAGGTAATACGTTTTTGTCATGTTCAGAAGTAGCTGGTTGACATGTGCCACAATGTCTGCTGAATTAACGTGTTGTCTGGCAACTAAAAATAAACCGAGTCAAAACCTGCAGCTTTCTGTCAGCCTGCATCACACGGAGACGTCCCACGAGACTAGTTAGAATGGGTTTAAAACACGAAGTATGTGGTGAGCTATTTATCTAATTAAGACTCTGCATGGCCTCGCCCTGTCAGTTTGTTCTAGGTCAACATTTCAACGTGAATTCCTTTAGCCTCCAAATGACTGCGAGCAGTATAATCAAGATGTGTGGTGAAAGTAAGATGAGTCTTAGTTGACTACTCAATTCTGTTTTGTCAAGTTAGACATTTCAGGGGTTGTTAATACTCGCTTTATACACTGCCTAACATGACAAGTGCAGTCATATCAATCTGTAAAAAGAAGTCCGATGGATTTAACATCAGCTGTGGACAACAAACATAGGTTTTTGTCCATCAGAAAATACTGTGAAAAACGTTTTTAAATATTCATTTTTATATTTGTGGAGAGTGCAACACTGATTCATGATGGCTACCTATCAATAGTAAAGAAAAGTACAAGAAAAGCAGATAAGAAGTTAAAAGACAGAGAGCTAACATTGGAGATATCAGCAGAAGAAGAGAGACGGGAAGTAAAGACGAAAGGGAACAGCAGAAGAAGACAGACAGGAAGTAAACAATGTCGGGAACACAGTATGCATTGGTACGCCTTGGACTATTTTCTTTTCACCTACATAACAACCCTCATCAAGGTGCCATTGAACACACCAAGTCAAGTCACTCTGAATCTGTAAACTACCCAGGAGTATTCGCTTTGATCATCTGAATATGTAGAATTGTTAGTAAGATAACATTTGGCCTACAAAATCAAAGATGCATGAAAAGAAAAAGAGGGTGGAGATAAATATGCAACTCTGCGCATGTTTATCTTATGCATAGGTATTTTGTGAAAATAAGTCTTGGTCTCCATGGGATTTTTTAAATCTAGAATTATTCAGCAATGCTAATCTCTTTTTCTCTAGCTTCAACATTTATTGTTTCCATTTCATAATCCCGGCATATGACGGTGATTCGCAAGAGTAGCTGTGGAAATCCAATCAAGAGGACGCAGCCATGACGAGGGAAATAGCTGTCGACATCGATCCAAATGAAAGTGAATTCAATGTGGTTGTTTAGTCTGCCTTCCAGAGTGACATCCACATGTATTGCTAAATGAACCGAACCAGAATGGAAATATGCACCACGGTTATATTCAAGCATAAATAATTCATGTGTTTTCTGGTCTTCTTCATCGAACTCATCCCTCGCATTGATATTTATCGTCGGAACACTCTGTATTTACCCTCCAGGCTATCACACTAACATCAGCCATTACTCAGACTTGCATATAAACGGTGCGGCCTGTGTCTCTGTGCTCGTCTTTGTGGAAGATATTTATTGAAGTTTCCATCACCAGGGGAAAAAAAATGTCCCAGGGCTACCCAAAATGCATCTGCTCTGATTTCACTGCCACTGCTCCAGAGGTGGACCCTGGATCACCACAGCTCCTCTTCTGATTGGTTTACACTGCTCTAATGTTACGATCCATCAGAAGAGAGTGTGTGTGCGTGTGCGTGTGCGTGTGTGTGTGTCTGCTCCACTCACTAAAGATTAGATTATTTCACGTCCTCTCCATCATTTGTACAGATACAAGGGCGTGTTTGGAATACATTATGCAGATAGATGAGTTGCCTCGACAGATCCTGAAGTCCTACATTGAATCCATTTGAACAGTTTCCATGTTATGTTTATATGCCAGTCGCCCCTATGAATTCACTGGGTACAATAGTAAATACAAGCAGCTGTTACAGGAGTCCAGCAGAGTGACCTTTCTGTGCTGCATAACAGGCAGATGGGGAGTCCATGCTGCAAAACCAATTGCACCTCGGGGACAAATAAAGCAGAAAGTGAACTTTGAATTGGAGAATAAATGAATTCAATGAAACCAGAATACATAAAACAAATCAGAATAACCACAGAGCCTGAAGCCATCAGACTGTTAAACCCGTCCCTTGGAGCGTTAGGCACTCACAACATTTTCTTTTGTATTTAATATGTAATCTTCATTGGACATATTACTTCAACTTGAATTTTTCCACTGCCTTCTTGGAATAAACAAGCTCAATTTACTTTTCAATCGCATCTGGACAATTATTTTATTTCTTCTCTCAAACAACAAGCGTCTATTCATCGGTCAGCCCACAGAAAACAGACTGAAACAAATTGATATCGTGGTCACTACATCTATTATGTCATCTATCTAATGTGTATATATCTTATCCTTTTATTGCACATTCTTATGTTTATACAATTAATAATATTATTTTCTTTCGTTCTAGTTAAAAAAGGGGGATGGCCAGCACATGTTCTTTTGCACACCTCCTCTTGACGATTGCAAAGAATATCTCCAGTGCAACCTCTTCCTCTGTCCTCAGATACCACTGCGACTAAACTGCTCTAGTTTTTTTTTAGGCCACCTCAGAGACCCCTGGCAGTTCACATCTCTCCATCCTCTCCCTCCTGTCACTGACACAGTCATTAAATCCCACAGGCGAGCGGCCGTTCTGTCATTTTTAACACTTTGTCTCGTGTTTTTGGTGTGTCTGCTTTTAATAGAAACAACCCAGAACAGCCGGGTGAATGGCAGTCACGTATACTGTGAGAAATTGCACTCAGAAGAAAGATGACACTGGCTCATCTTTTCCCATGAACTTCGTTGGGGTGAGACATTCGTGCAGACTCGAACATATGCATTGTGATGGTTTGCCATAGTAATCTCCCTGAGGCACAAGGCAATATTCGGCTATGAGCAACAGCAGTTGATCAAACAGAAACAGTCGTGTGAAGGCCAGGCATCGCTTGGATTGGCTTTGAACAGAATAGATTTTGACTTCTTTCAATTTTCAATGACTACATTTAGAATGAATGCAGCTGTACATTTTGTATTCAATCATTATCTGCTTTACATAAATGTTTTCTTTATCCAGCTTGCTAATAGTGGTGGGCTGCTGAACTCATAACATTTAGTTACAGGATTCATTTACTCTTATATATGAGATATAAGAACTGATGAATTGAATCAGTTGCAGAGGAACAGGACCCAACCCTCTTTATTTATATGTATTGCTAGAAACAACCAACAGAAAACACAGCAGCAGGGACATAAGCAAGATACTTTATAAAAAATGGGTCGGGCTTGAAGTATTCTTTCTTATTTTTTAAGTATTTGCCATCATATGTTTTGCTGCTTCGACTTCAGTCCCATTTCCAGTAGCAGCAGTCTGCTGTTTTCAGCAAAAATGGCCTTGAGAAAAGAAACTACCTGCTCAGCACGTTAGCAACTTGCTGAGGATGAAAATTAAACATCTGGCTGCTTAAGAGACAGCTATTGTTTTTAAACCCAGACCTTTTGAATCACTGTTTTAGGAGGAGACCAAATCAGAGCTAAAAGAAGAAAAACACACAGACTTGACGATAACGTCGTACTAATGGTATCCACATATTGTTTGTCAAAACGTTAACTTTTTAAGGCAATAATATGTCACGGCTGTATGTCGGTGCAGTTCTGTTTGAGGTACTGTGCCCTCTAGTGGCCAGCAAAGGATAACATGGGTCGTTGCAAACGTGACTTTAAAACATGGCTCAAGTAAAGATAAGAGTGAAATGGGATTATAACTTGCAGTAGAGAACATGTACATGTATCCGTTATAGGCTACACCCAAGCACAACCAACCAGAGACGCCATTTGAAGATGAAAATCACTGATTGGTCAGCTTAAACTGCATTTATTTTGAATTGATGTTTTTAATGCCAGTAGAGATTTCTTTTGAAAAAGAGGGAAGCATTACCTAATATGAAATCATTACGATCACATTAACCCTTGTGTTGTGTTCAAAAGCTGTTACCGTTCATGGTGTTCACGGCTCAATTTAGACCCATGATTCATCTCAGTTCAAAACACACACAAAAAAAGACTATCATCCAATATTGTTTTAACTACATCATAATAGGGCTGTGCCGAATACCATTTTTCGGGCTCCGGATAATCGGTAGTAATCGGCAGCGAATATTCGGCCTGCGCGGGGGGTGGGGGGGCGTAGTAATCGGCAGCGAACCGCTTCAAACACGTGTATTTTGGTGTATTCACGGCATTCAAGTGTTAGCACCCCCCCGAACAAGCTCTTACGTTGATATTGGAGATTTCAATAAATTCAATTTTAAAAAAAACGGGGAAAAAACAAACAAAACGAATATCCGAATAACGAAATTGAAACCCAAATAGTACTCCAACGAACGAATATTCGGATATTCGAATATTCGGGTACATCATAACTAACTTATGATGCATTCATAACCGTACAATCCTGTTGTAATGTAATGTTATGGCCCAAAACACATTACACCACATATTGCACACGTGCATGTGTGAGTTCAGGTTCAAGTGTTAGCGTACATATTAAGGAGCTCATTTCCTGCCATAACTCCACAAACAAACTAAACAGGTTTTACAAATGCCTGATGATTCACTAACGAACACAATGTGGTTTGCAAATACAAAACACCATCTACAAACTAATGCATTTAGTTTTGCAAAGAAAAACGTATCTATCAAACAAACGCATACCATTGTTCTAATACATCATGTTTCAGAGACACATTCAGCTTAGGTTTTACAAGTTCACACGGTTTTTTTACAACTACAACACTTGTTCTTCTCACGGCGGAATATTACTGCCAAAAGTCACGTGACTTTTGGCAGTAATATTCCGCCGTGGCTGGCACATGCTCCACGGCAGCAGGGGGCGCTACTGAGTCCAATGGACAAAAAATGTGTGTACTTGTAAAACCTAAGCTGTATTTGTCTCTGAAACATGATTTATTAGAACAATGTTATGCGTTTGTTTGATAGATACGTTTTTTCTTTGCAAAACTAAATGCATTAGTTTGTAGACGGTGTTTTGTATTTGAAAACCACATTGTGTTTGTTAGTGAATCATGAGGCATTTGTAAAACCTGTTTAGTTTGTTTGTGGAGTTATGGCAGGAAATTAGCTCCTTAATATTCTTTGAGAAAGGTGGAGTTCCCGTGAGGGGAGGGGGCAGAGGAGGGGAGACCAGGTGCATGTTTGCGAACAATTATGTTACAGTGTATGAAGGGGTGGGGGGGGGGGGGGGGGGAGGGGGTCTAAAGTCAAAGATGAATCTTGATTGGGCCAAATTTGACCCGAGTCACCCACAACAAAAGTATACACTTTTCTTCTTAGAGACCTTCAGACTTGGCTAGGTCACGGGAGACCCGAACACAACATAAGGTTTTAAAGCACACAAAGGAAGTGGACGCAGAGACTCCATGACCAAACACCTGAAGCTTTAACACACACATAACAAAGCACACACACCTGTTCCGGATGTACAGGACGCTGTAGTGCTCGTCGTTGACCGCCATCACGATGTCCGCCACAGTGTGTGTGATTTGGTCGTCGTCCATGGGCAGGTCTAGCGGAGCCACACCGACCGGCTGGATCACATCCTCGATCTCCGGGTGGTATCTGATCACCCCGAGGTTTTTGATGTCGTGTGACCTCCTGTTGTCGAGTTTTGCGGACGCACTGAGGGGAGAAGTGACGCAATCGATTCAGACCAGGCTGAACAAACAAGATGCCCTTGGACAAAGCATTTGAAATTGCTTCTCTTTTATCGACTCGTGCCTTTCAAAAAATAGCATTTTGATCCGTTCACCTCTGCAACAAAAGGCTGTCTCATGCAAACATGTTATCGCAATGCTGTTTTTCTCAGATAAGTGGACAGAAAAGGAAATGAAAGATTGTTCTTACCATCCCAGGGCGGAGAGCCAATGAAAGCGCTGCTGTAGCCCTTCAGTTTTGGAAGTGGAGAAAGCCACGTCAATGTCTTCGATGGAGTAGGCACAAATCACTGTTCTGCCCCTGAACAAAGGCAGAGGAAGGAGTAATTACATCTCCAATAAACTAGGACGCGTTGTTATGAGGGGCTCACAGAAGAAATGCACTCATCCATGAACAGAAAACAGTACATAAACTATGGATGCCGCCTTGTTCAAGGGAAGTGGAAGTCTTGGAGCAAACCAATATTTCAAACTCTCGCATGAAAGAAGACTGCATGTTACTGTGTTTATTTCACATTCTCCTTTTTTTCTTTCTTGTACCATTACAGCAAGCTTCAAGCTAGCGTTGGTGAAATGCATAACACGTCAACACTTGTTTTCAATATTTAAAAGTGTCCCTGGCAACGGACCCAATTAAAAAAATGTTTTGTCACAAGAGATCCAATTAATTGATCTGCCTCTTTTCCAAACAAAGCTTTTTTATGAGAAAAACACAGAATAATAAGCCAACCAATCACGCTTGATACTCTATGACACTGTTTGTATTAGGATGTCAGTGGGACAACTTTTTAAATGTCTTTCAAAATGTCTAAATATGTGTAATCAGTATTTCCTTTGGTAAACAATTAGGTAGATTATTGGCACACAATGACACCACACTGTTTTGAATTTGATTTATCGAATGTATGACAGCTGATATTGTTGCAGCATGACTTGCAACATTTGGGAACAACTGCAGTATATGGCAGACTCCACAAGAAATAGATTTTACAGTCAAATAAAACGCTGATAAGGACACTTATTTTAAGTCTGAAGAAACTAGAGTGTATTGTGAGAGTCCAGTTACTCTGGTTTTTCTTAAGCTTTATAATATATTGTGCGATGAATGTACCTCTACCATATTCTGTGTGACTGTTGCAGCGTGCCTTATCAGATGTTGAGGAACAGACATGTCCCAATTTTAATTTTAATAAAAATCCGGAAATCATTTAAGATTTCAATCATTTACATAAAAAGTAGGATATTTCTGCTGGTTTTATGCCAGTAAACAAAGATGCTTTATTCTATTCTATTAGCTTCCAAGTTACATGTAATCCATATACCTGTATTGCTATGCATTCTTTGGGTGGGGGGCTGCTTGGAGTTTTTCCCAAACATTGTCACAGTCCCTCATTCTTTATCTGACTCTCACAGTTCCCTCTGAGTTGATTGCAGGTTATTCAGATCACCTGTTACACAGTGTGTGGGCCCGTACACCTGATTAGTAATTGAGAGCAGCGTGGTGCCTTTCCCCCTTTGGGCCAATCAGAGTGAGGGGGGGGTCTGTCTTTAGGGTTTAAGAGAGGCAGAGATTTGCAAATCCAGGGCTTTATGAACCTCGAGTGACTCGTAATGTGCCCTCATTTCAGCAGGAGCCAGAAACCTGCTTAAGAATCTCCCGCTGCCCATAAGTGCTATTGGATTTATTGTGTCTTTATCAAAAGCCCTTTATGAACAATGTTCCATTTTCCCGAAGAAGTTCAAATAACGTTTATCATTAAAGAAGCATTTGTTGAAAATGATGTGCAATTTTGTTTCTCCCTGTTGAGATATATATAGATATATTTGTTGTTGTTGTTGTTGTTGTGCTTTCCAACCGTTCTCAGGCTTCTTCCAAACAGTTACAATCTGGGAAATCAGTACTGCCACAAGTTGTTCTTATACCGTGTTTGCTGCATTAGACAACCCATACATTGCATGCTCCAGCAGCTAGCTTTACAACATGAGACAAAAGAAGAACTTAGCTCACAAATGAATTATCTTTAGGTTAATGTTTGTAAGTTGCCTGAGCTTAAGCATGTTAAGCAGTAATAATAATAATAATAATAATAATGATAATAACTTGAATTTATATAGGGGAGTGAGTTATTGTTGGAAGGCGATGTTGAACAGATGAGTTTTAAGGGTTGATTTGAAGATGTTGAGAGAAGGGGCGTTGCGGATTTCTGCAGGGAGGGAGTTCCAGAGGGTGGGGGGGGGGGGGGGGTGCAGCCACACTGAAGGCACGGTCCGCGAAGGTGTGGAGGCGTGAATGGGGAATGGAGAGCAGGCCGGAGTCTGAGGATCGAAGGGTGCGGGACGGGGGGTGGAGGAGATCTGTGAGGTACTGAGGGGAGGCATGGAGGGACTTGTAGGTGAGGAGGAGGAGTTTGTAGGTGATGCGGGACTTGCCCGGGAGCCAGTGGAGGTTGAAAAGAGTGGGGGTGATATGCTGCCAGGGCTCGGTGCGTGTGAGAGCCCTGGCAGCTGAGTTCTGGATGTACTGGAGCCTGTTCAGGGTTTTGCTGGGAACCCCGGACAGGAGTCCATTACAATAGTCCAGGCGTACAAGCTCTAGCCAATCAAACCGCTGCTTGTGTGTCAGGGGCGGGAGATTCATGTGATTGGTTGTTGGTCGAGCTTCAGACACGCCCAGCTCCAAGCTTTTTTTGAAGCTGTAGTGTGGACGGGCCGTAAGGTTGCGGACCTGAGGGGATGGGGAGATGATGGAACCGTCGATGTTGAGGAGCAGATCTCCAAGCTTCCCGAGCAGTGCCTTGGGGGCCACAGCCATGAGCTCAGTTTATCACTGTTTAGTTTGAGTAGCTTGATGGTCATCCAGGTTTTCATTTTGTGTAGGCAGTTGATTAGTGACTGAGGGGGAGATGGGCAGAGGGTTTTGTGATGATGTACAGTTGGGTGTCGTCGGCGTGGGAGTGGAAACATTATATATATATAACAGTAGTGTTTCTTCTCGAGGCTGCATGTAAGCGAACGTCTATACAGGTTACTCGCATGGCTATTCCTTAATCACCTCTCTTGTCTTTCTTTGTTTTCATCTCCATTTGGAATCTGTCTCCATAAAGAAGTACAAATTAAGCAATCAACACTTCAAATCCTCTGCTAGCCTGTACAACCTATGGTTACCCAAAACACCATTCTCTGTTTTGTTTCACCAAGATGTTCATACTTGTCTTCAGAGACCTGTAATTACAGCTTCATGCATCACGACAAAGCTTCTTTGTGCATTCTTTAATTTACATAAGCATAACATCACACCGTTTACAGGGTCATTTCCTTTAAGCTGTAGACTGTGTAGAATCTGTGAAGCCATACTAGTGGGTTATCCATTTAGTTTCCAAAAGGAGTCATACCTATTTCTGTGGCCAATAGTTGTCTACATTGGCACGTGTGGTATCAGCAGAAAAGGGTCATGGAAACTAGAACTGTTTAAAGACCGAGGGGACAGAGGTCAGTAGGAGTTCAACTACGCATCTGAGATTCCCTTAGACTATTGATTGCTTTGTTGCAAGGTAATGTGTCTCTTTAGTGCTGTCCAGCCATATCATATTTGGGTAACACTTTATATTAAGGTACACTTATTCACCATCAACTAGTTGTTAATTAACATGTAAGCTGTTACACACCAAGCCGATTATCGGGGTCGAGAGATGTCGATAGATGTCGGGCCGTCGATGAGCGTCGTGTCGCCCTACTCGGATTGGTGTGTACTGCACCGTCGTGTCTTTTCGGCCATGCCGACACCTTCCGCCGCCGATTCGGGAAGCCGTCGGCCAAATAAATCACTCTGATTGGCTGTTCAGCTAGCGAATCAGTGCATGAGAAGCGAAACGGAAGTGAGGGACCCAAAGAAACTATTAAGAAGGCAAATCTGAGATTTCATTTAACTCCAGCTCTCGACTCAGGTTCGGGAAAGCCCCGTGAGCTTCTCGCTGTAGAGAACATGGAACGCACACGCTATTTGTTGTTTGTTTATATCACGCAGTCTGTTCTTCTTCTCTCGGTTATCACGCAGTCTGTCTTCCGGTTGTTGCCTCTTTTGAATGACGAATACACACTACCGCCGCCTGCTGGTAAGGAGAGTTATTGCCACTCGCGCATGTGCACTTCGTACGTGCTTCTTGGCCGTTGGCTGAAGTCTTTGCGGTGTGTTCCAGTGCGACACATGGCCCAGAGGCAGAGACGTGAGGCGACGTGAGGCGACGTGAGGCGACGTGAGGCGACGTGAGGCGACGTGAGGCGACGTGAGGCGACGTTCCGTCCGGACGTGTTCTTTGGTGTGTAGAGACAAACTACTAGCTTATTTGTTGTAAACAATAATAATAATAATAATAATAGATTTAATTTGTTAGCGCTTTTACAGGTGCTCAAAGACGCTTTACAGATATAGTGAAGGGAAAAGGAAGGAACAACAAATAAATATATAGTAAACAATCACACATTAAAAGCCAGATTGAAGAGGTGAGTTTTTGTAAGTTTTTTGAAGGTGGTGAGGTCAGTGCAGTCTCTGATGGGTTGGGGGAGTGAGTTCCAGAGGGAGGGGGCAGCGACGGAGAAGGCTCTGTCCCCCCAGGTCCGGTGATTGGTGCGGGTGGGGATGGATAGGAGGTTGGCATCTGATGAGCGGAGGCAGCGGGAAGGGGCGTGGTGGTGCAGCAAGTCTGTGAGGTAGGGGGGGGGCCTGATTGTTGAGGGCTTTGTGGTAATGAGGAGGACTTTGAAGTTGATTCTTTGACGGACGGGGAGCCAGTGGAGGTTCTGGAGGACGGGAGTGATGTGGTCTCGGGAGCGGGTGTGGGTGAGGAGGCGGGCAGCAGAGTTCTGGATATGTTGGAGTTTATTGAGGAGGTTGGATGGTATGCCGTAGAGGATGCTATTGCAGTAGTCGAGTCGTGAAGTGATGAATGCATGAATCAGGGTTTCAGCAGCAGAGAAGGAGAGTGATGGGCGGAGACGGGCAATGTTTTTGAGGTGGAAAAAGGCGGTCCTGGTGATGTGATTTATGTGGTGGTTGAATTTGAGCTGACTGTCGAAGATGACTCCGAGGTTGCGGATGTGAGGGGGGAGATGGAGTGTGGCTGTCAATGGTGAAGTTGAAATTCTGGATGTCTTTGATACGGGATGGGGGGCCAATGATGATGATGTCTGATTTGGCACTGTTCAGTTGGAGATAGTTTGTTTGCATCCATGCTTTTATTTCTGAGAGACAGTTGGTGAGAGTGGAGTGTGTTGTGGGGGTGATGGTTTTGTTGAGATATAAAGAACAAGACTTCACTTTAAAATAGGGAACATATTCTGAGTTAGAAATACCACATTTTTTTGTTATTTTGACACAATTAACACTTGTAGTTTAATTTCTTGTTACATAAGAATAGACCACATGTGTTAGGTGTTATTATGGGAGAATTACTGTTCTTGTGGTACTGCTGCCTTATTAGGCCCATATTGAGCATATTAAGACCAAAACCCATGCACAACAACTTACTTCCAATACATCAGCACTAATTAGAGGGTTATTGAGGAACAACTCTCAACTAATGGCTTATTACTTATATGGTCATGTAGAATAAGGCATTAATAAGTGTTTTATAATGACTAATAAAGAGCCAATATACTGCTAATATGCATGTTAATTAACAACTAGTTGATGGTGAATGTGTGTACCTTAATATAAACCTTTATTTGACTTCAACCATCTCTGTGTCTGTGTTTTATTGATTCCTCTTTGTCTTATTGTTGTGAGCGTTACATCGAATCCACGACAACTGTGTGGGCAGTCGATGTGTGTGTATGTTCCTGCTCACCATGCGTTGGAGAACAGGCCGTACAGGACCCCCGCCCTCTTGTCCTGCGCCGTCAGAACCACCGCCTGCTTCAGGTTGTTGTACTGCTGGTGTGTTTTTCCTGCGCCACACATCATCCGGGCCTTCATGAAGGTGGTCCACGAGTTCTCCAGCAGCGCTTTGATGCCCCCTTCATCCACCTGGAAACAAACATGAAAGGATTGTGACAACAAAGTCATAATATGGCAGCGGCGTTGCCAAATTGATTTAGAATTATACTTTGAGTCCCCCGCAAGGATGTGACTCTGACCCTTCATCCACAACACCAGTTACCCTCCCTCATAGGAATACTCTGACATTTAAGGGGAAATACAAATGTTGCTTGTCTTATCTTTGAGTATTAAGTACATTGATGTGTGCAGTGTAGCTCAATCATATGTAAATCTGCCACGCAGCAACTCTAGAGTCCAAACATAAATGGATCAATGCATAGACAGTGTTTCCCCTAGGCTTACTGCTTTGGGGGGGGGGGGTGCTCTGCCTGAGCGGGGGGAGCAGAGAGAGGAGCTGGGGATTATTGTGATTGATTAATGCATCAGTGTTTCTTAGGGTCAAAAACACTAAACTCACAACTTAAAATTAAAACGTTTAGTTTATTTAATAAAAGAGCACATGTTCAATGTGCAAAGTGACAGTAGTTATAGATTATTTGCAATTTGGTGCTATATATATATATATATATCTATTACAAAAATGAATAAATTAATAAAAAAATAAAATATTTAATTTAAAAAAAAAAAAAAAAATTGTTAAAATGTTGATCGGTCTTTCCCAAAAGCACAAAAAGTGTGATTTTTACCGTGCAGATGCGTCCAATGCGGGCCCTGTACGGCTCCTCGTCCACTCGGGCTGTCTTGTTGAGCTCACTGAAGAAGAAGTAGATCTCCTCCTTGTACTTCATTGTGGACGGGATAACGGCTGCCCCCGCAAACTGTGGATCTGGCGATGAGATTTCAAATGGTCCATTACGATATCTGCACTTTGCTCCACTTTATCTTGAAGATCTCCCTGAGTCTAGCAATCTTCTTTTTCCGCATGATTACATAACTTTTTTGCGCCACAATGGCTTCTCTCAGTGGACTTGTTTGTGGTTCACATTAAACTGCTGTGAAGAACATGACCTGGACCAATAACAGTAAATAATCCTACGTGCTATTTTTCCCCTGGGAATTAAAGTGGGATATCTACACCCACCTTTATGGCAAGCCGATTCAGCTTTCATTCTTTTCTGGAGTAATATATTCTTACTAGTTTGAATATGTATTTCTGAAATCAAAAATAGAATTTTAACTAGTTAGAAGTAACATTATTGATATCAGAAATTCAATTGTAACTAGTTGTAATGTGTATTTCTGATATCAGCAATGCGATTTTAACTAGTAAGATTTGCATCGTTTCTCTCATTCATTACAATGGGAGTTGGAATATGAACTAGTTCAAATGCCAATTTCAGATTATCAGTAATTCAATTGTTACTAGTTACAGTTACATTTGAACGAGTAAAAAAAACAATTTATGATATCAAGAATTCAATTTCTCAAGTCGAAATGCCAATTGTTGATATCAGAAATACAATTTGAACTAGTTATAAATAAAAATGGAATTATAACTAGTAACAATTGAATTCCTGATATCAAGAATTTGCATTCTAACTAGTTAAAATAAAAATGTTGACATCAGAAATAAACATTATTACGAGTAAGAATTGCATTTTTGATATCAAGAATTTGCATTCTTACTAGGAAGAATTGATTTTTTGATATCCTCCCAAAATGAATAAAAGCTAAATCAGCTTGGCATACACCTTCTCCATATTCGTTAGTCTATAAATTGTGTGCGTGACTCTCCTCCTCCTCCTCCTCCTCCTCCTCCTCCTCCTCCTCCTCCTCCTCCTCCTCCTCCTCCTCCTCCTCCTCCTCCTACTCACTCAGCAGCCAAATGTTCTCTGTCTTCAGGAGCTTCTGGGAGCCGAACGTACGTCGAATGGAACCGGGGTGACCTGCCACAGATGACATTGCCGAATACAGACTCCCATCTGAGAGAGGAGAGAGGAAGAAGAAAGTGTTGGTTTAAAAAAAGAAAAGGGTACACAGTTCAGAGGGAGAGGATGAGAGATTGAAGTGACACAGGAGGGGGGTTGAGTGAAGCTGGAGGAGAGGAGGATACAGAGAGAGAACATTAAACAGAGAGTGAAGACAGACAAAGGGGGGGAGGGGAGGACTGAGACAGAATTAACAAAACAGGTGGGGAGGGAATCAAGAAGGAGAGTAAAAAAGACATCAAGGCAAAAGCTGACGAGCGCCATTCTTCAAACCCCACTTAGAGCTCGGTCTCCATAGAAACGAGCATTTGAAACGGTAGCAGTAACATCTTCATTAGGACTTATCGTTGTCAGAACGCTTCGCAACTCCAGACGCGGATCGGATCGTTGCTTCGGAAATCGATGTTGAAGAGCGTCCTGCAGCGCATACTGATACTAATTTCTGAATGTCTCCACAAACAGTCCATCTGCATTAGATGGGTTAACAAAGAAACAAATTGTCCGTCGCTAATAACGAGCTTTGACCAATTTGGAAAGGATGTTTTTAACTCCTAACATCTCTATTTAGTTCATGTGATTCAGCTGGATAACACACACGCTCATATAATCACAAGTTCCCCGTGGAGAGGTGCAAGCTAACAAAGGCGTATTTGGGAACCTCGTAAACCTTATTACAATGTCTTTTTTATTTAATCCAATTTAGCTGGATTTGTAAAGCATAGTATATTCGCTAGAAGACCTTCATTCGATCAAAAACCCAACGGTTTGAACCTGGGACTGAAATACTTCAAACCTAAACATGATGTTCCCATATGATAAAATATTGTGAATCCAAACAAAACTACTCGATGAATTTAATGGAATAAAACTAATTGTCAAGATGGACTATGATTATCAATGTGATGCATGTAAGAATAAAAAGTGGTTTCCTTGGTGATGAAATTGAGTATCAATTTGTGGTGTTGGGAACAAACCAATATGTCCCAACACATGCATATGGAGAACTGTCATGTGCTAATGGACATAATGAAAGTCTTTTAAAGAACCGAAACAGACAGTAGTTTGTGGATATCGAAATGTGGCCAAATGTTTGGGAAGTAATCCAAACAAAGGGCATACAGTATATCGTACATATACGCAGTACTTATGGCACATACCATTTAAAGTCAACTTTATTTCAGCTTGTGTGTACAGACAGAGAGATCGAAATACCGTTTCCCACAATCCCGAATATAAAAATAGAGATATGTGTCCTACACATTCAAATCAATCAAAAGACTCTCCTAACCTTGATCAAAACCGTTCTTTACTCTTTATCGTCCAGGATTCTGTAAATCTCGTGAGTTATTTCTAAATCTATTTGTGCAGTGAGTTATATAAGAGCTCACTGTTTAATGTGAATGTTTCCATGTGAAGGCACCACAGCAGATGGCTGACTGTCGCATGTTTTTCACTCAGCGAGGTGTGATCCCCCGGTGCTGTTGGACTTTGACGAATAACATGTACCATATTTTGCACAGGAATTCATTCATTACTCTTTTTAAGGTTTCCCCTTTTCTCTTTCCCTCTAAGACAGGGGTGTCCAAACGACGGCCCTCAGCAAATTAAAAAAGTATAATGAAATATGGCTCACAAATGAAACGTGTGCTTGTCTTATATTGTACTTCTTAACTTCAAAAGTAAACATATAGTACTCAGTAGTATTCATGTGTTAAAAAGACCACTTTTCAAATAAATTCAGTCAATTCAAGTTGGAAACATTTTCTAACAAATCTTAGTTGATGAAGTTCGGACTACTGCAACTCCCTCCTACGCCTAGACTACTGAAACTCTCTCCTACGCCTAGACTACTGCAACTCCCTCCTGGCTGGTCTACCTGCATGTGCCATCCGACCTCTGCAGCTCATCCAGAATGCAGCGGCTCGTCTGGTCTTCAACCTTCCTAAATTCTCCCACACCACTCCGCTCCTCCGCTCCCTTCACTGGCTTCCGGTAACTACTAGAATCCACTTCAAGACAATGGTACTTGCGTACCATGCTGCGAATGGATCTGGCCCTTCCTATATCCAGGACATGGTTACACTGTACACCCCAGCGCGTGCACTCCGCTCTGCATCAGCCAAACGACTCGCTGCACCCTCGCTGTGAGGGGGACCCAAGTTCCCATCAGCAAAAACACGTGGGTTTGCTATCCTGGCTCCAAGATGGTGGAATGAGCTCCCCATTGACATCAGGACAGCAGAAAGCTTACACACCTTCCGGCACAGACTGAAAACTCATCTCTTTCGACTCCACTTCGAGCGATAGAATTACTAACAAGGCACTTATATACTAATAAAGGACTGGCTTATCTATAGCCAGTTGAGTAGCACTTGAAATGTTTGGCTCTATGAAACATGATGTAGTGAGCGGCCCGGCCCTTCGTATATTTTTCTCTATGTGGCTCTCGATTAAAAAAGTTTGGACACCTCTGATCTAAGAGCTTTTTAAACTGGGGTTGATAATTCGTGGGATGGTGCTGTTTCATATCTAAATCAAGGGTCGATGGATAGAGGTTGGTCTTCTGTAAAGATTGTAAAACCCTTTGAGAGGCATTTGGGTTTAATACAATACACTTGATGCCTTTGCAGTTGAGGTTTAGACTTGATTTGTCCAGTTCTTTTAAAAGTTGAATGTTGGCGGCAGTCGCTCAGTCCGTAGGGACTTGGCTTGGGAAGTGAAGGGACGCTGGATCAAGTCCCAAATGGACCAAACATACGGTATGTGGACTGGTATTTGGAGAGGTGCCGGTTCACCTGTACACTGCTGAGGTGCCCTAACCCCAACCAGGTCCCTGGCGCCTGACAACCTGCAGCCTCTTCGCTCTTCATCTCTCAGTAAATGCATGCGTTCGTGCATAGACCATATCTGTGTGTGTGTGTGTGTGTGTGTGTGTGTGTGTGTGTGTGTGTGTGTGTGTGTGTGTGTGTGTGTGTGTGTGTGTGTACAATAACCAAAAGAAACGCAGAATTTTCATCTTATCCTATCTTATTTTCCCAAAAGTTGTTAACACAGTGCTTTCTGTTTTCATGAAGGTGAATTGTTGGTGAAACGAAGGGTCTCGATCCAATCGTGAAGTTAATTGAATCACTCACTCGATAACCTTCGTTTAACTGTGGCTCCATTCGTTGTCGTATTGATTGAAAGGCTACTCAGACATACAAAGGGTTTGTAACTTACACATGATTGACCTGAGTTTAAATCTTTCCTTGTGTGATGAAGTGTATTTAAACACGTTATACACGCTTTATTAATGCTCCAACAATATACACTTAAAAGATTAACCTAGAACATCAGCATGAAGCATTATTTTCAGTAATAGGATCAAATTAAATCTTGTTTAAGTTAAAATGAATATGCTTTAGGCCGGTAATACATGGTTTGTTAACACACCAATCTTGTACAGGATGGGCTCGTCAAAATGGTGTTCTGTGGGTTCCTTTAGATAAAAGCAACCTATTCATTTCCATGTTATGAATAGAGAGATAATAAGAAGACGTCAGGTCGCTCCAGGGAGGCTGGGACTCGTCTCACTCGGTTGCTCCACACTGAAATCAGCAAAGTTAATATAAACGCAGCTTTGATACAAAATAAGATATTTAAGAAAATGACACTTTTCTTAGATGAGAAAAGTTGAGACTTACTAACTGAGACACTGAGGAGAAATCATTACTTTTACATCACATGTCACCTATTAGACGCTTTTATCCAAAGCGACTTAAACACTCAATACTGTGGGCAATCCCCACAGGAGCAATTTGGGGTGAAGTGTCTCAGGGACACAACGACATGCTGACTGCAGTGGGGTTTGAACCTGTGACCCTTTGACACAACGACATGCTGACTGCAGTGGGGTTTGAACCTGTGACCCTTTGACACAACGACATGCTGACTGCAGTGGGGTTTGAACCTGTGACCCTTTGATCCCAACACCAAGGTTCCATCCACTGCACCACACCCCTACTTCTAACTTTTATCTTTTAACACTTTGAATGTGTTTAACCACAGAGGCTTTTCTTACAGAATCTGAGCCCCACACAGTTTTGGTATCCAATTACGGTTGGTCCGAATATAAACAAGCCACATTCTGTTTTTAATCTAATGCCGTTTTACACACTTTTAAGGTCAAATGTGGCTTTTTATGGCGTCCAATCAGATAACACTCATATGGGTCTTCTTTTATTTCCAAAGGCAATTGTGTATCTTTAAGACATCGTTTGTTGCTGCCTCCATCACGTTTATTGACTCCACCGAGCAGAGCCGTATTTTCCTTTCTGAGTTTGTTACCTGCAGGAAAGCTGATGGACTTCTGGGAAGGGTAGGGCGGTGAGATGTCAGAGGCCGACGCGATCTGCCCGTTCCCCTGGACGTCGGTCAGCACCGTCTCATTGACCTGTCGGAGAGGGAAGAGCTGTTTCTGCCTGGAGGAAGTCTAGCATTATGCAGTAGGGGTGGGGGAAATAATCGATACAGAATAGTATCGCGCTACTTTGCGTGGCGATATCGTATCGATACACGGATGCCAAGTATCAATATTTTATTATATACATTTTTTTTTTTTTTATAGAAACTGTAGCATATCCCTCCGAAAGATGGTGGTATATAAAACAGGAAGTTACGTTAAGACATGTATACAACTGCAATGAAAGTAACAAAACAATGCCATCTCCTTTTCAGGTTCTAATAACACAAATTGTGTTATTTACATAAACTATTCATATTGCAAATACAGTTTTTAACCATGAAGGGAAGACGGACATGGACATGACCCATGTGATTTCCAATATGTCGTATCGCCTGGTGATTCCCACCCCTAGTAAGCAGTGCATGGACAGGGCTGAACAAGTCTTGCACTTCTTGAGATACATAGAGTCGTCTGAGTCTATATTTTACACTTTGCTATACCATGACCAGACACCTTCATTCTCATGAGAGAAAACATCCTCCTAAGGCAATAAGAAACTCCCGGCCTTCATCTAACCAGTCGGAGAAGTAAAGGAGCAATGAGTGAATGCTAATTACAATCGATCTTGAGACTCTTTACAAAGTGTAATATGTGCAGTGGCTGCAAAATAACATTCTGTACCCCTAGCATTTCAAAAGTCTGAGAGAAACACTTACCAGCATCCAGCACCTGGGGCTCCCAGCATTTGTTCCACATATAATCATTGTGTCGTTTACTTTCTGAATGACGGTGATGAAATTATCACACTCCAGCTGTGAGAGAAAGAGGCAGTGAACGAGAGGGACAAAGGCAGAACATGAGGCAAAACCGAGAGTGAAAAGGGAGACCATTACACAGATTGTGACGGGGGAAAAGAGAACATGCGGAAGAGTGATTGGAGACCAGGGGCGAGAGAAAACAAGACTGGTAAAACATAGTGAATCAAAGACAGACTGCAACACAGAACAGATTACCAGAGCAGAAGCGGATTGCTCAGAGAGGGAGAGATTTAAGGAACTCTGGAGTTGATCCATGCTCTGAACAATTTTGGCAGACAGCACAGGAGGCTTAGCCCTGCAGTACGGCACTGCTGCACTCCGTACGCATCACTTCTTCATTATCGGAAAGAAATGGACTGATTTCTCTACGGTATTACTGGAGGACGGAAATGAATACTAAATAAAACCTTAAGGGGTGAATTCAGATCTGCATTGGCTCTCACGTTGAGCCATGTTTGTTGTAGTTTGTCTTTTAACAAAAAAAGAAAAAACACATAAATTCTGATAAAACGTGGATAAGTAAACAAGATGGAGGAAGGACATCTTGAGGTCCACAAAGCAGGGCCAGAGCTTGTGTAAGTGTGTGTAGGTGTGTGTGTAGGTGGATGTGTAAGTGTGTGTAGGTGGGTGTGTAGGTGGATGTGTAAGTGTGTGTAGGTGGATGTGTAGGTGTGTGTAGGTGGATGTGTTACAAGTGTGTGTAGGTGGGTGTGTAGGTGGATGTGTAAGTGTGTGTAGATGGATGTGTAAGTGTGTGTAGGTGGATGTGTTACAAGTGTGTGTTGGTGGGTGTGTAGGTGGATGTGTAAGTGTGTGTAGGTGGATGTGTAGGTGGGTGTAGGTGTGTGTGTAGGTGGATGTGTAAGTGTGTGTAGGTGTGTGTAGGTGGGTGTAGGTGTGTGTGTAAGTGTGTGTGTAGGTGGATGTGTAAGTGTGTGTCGGTGTGTGTGTGTGTAGGTGGGTGGGTAGGTGTGTGTGTAGGTGGATGTGTAGGTGTGTGTAGGTGTGTGTGTAGGTGGATGTGTAAGTGTGTGTAGGTGTGTGTGTGTGTAGGTGGGTGGGTAGGTGGGTGGGTGGGTAGGTGTGTGTGTAGGTGTGTGTGTAGGTGGGTGGGTAGGTGGATGTGTAGGTGTGTGTGTAGGTGGGTGGGTAGGTGGATGTGTAAGTGTGTGTAGGTGTGTGTGTAGGTGTGTGTGTAGGTGGATGTGTAGGTGTGTGTGTAGGCGAGTGGGTAGGTGTGTGTGTAGGTGTGTGTGTAGGCGAGTGGGTAGGTGTGTGTGTAGGCGAGTGGGTAGGTGTGTGTGTAGGTGTGTGTGTAGGCGAGTGGGTGAGCTGCGTAATTTACACTTTTTTCTTTCTGTTCTGTAAAAATACTTTAGAGTGTGGGCATGTTTGCAGAAAGCTCGTACTTGTCCAATGCACACATGTAGGACTTAAGTACTATCATTTATTAAAGGACATGTTCAATGTTCAAAAAGCTCTTTATTTTTCTCAAACTGCGCATTCTGTGAACTGGGATTTTATCCTTTGCAGACCATTTACATGCACAATAATAATAATAATTCATTTATTTTATATAGGCGCCTTTCAAGGCTCTCAAGGTTGCCGTACAAACACATAAAAAACAAGATACACAATACATAACACCAGCATAAGAGACATAAACAATGCAGTACATAAATAAATCAAATAACCAAATACATAAAACCAGAGGATGTGTGATGGATAATGATCGGGGTAGATATGCGAGTGTGAAGAGATATGTTTTGAGGCGTGATTTGAAAATGGGGAGAGAGTCAGTGTTGCGGATGTCAGGTGGGAGGGAGTTCCAGAGGCGGGTGCAGAGCGGCTGAAGGCTCTAGACCCCATGGTGGTTGAACGGAAGGGGGGTGCAGAGAGGCTGAAGGCTCGAGACCCCATGGTGGTTGAACGGAAGGGGGGTGCAGTGAGGCTGAGGGAAGCAGAAGATCTGAGTGTGCGGATGGGTGTGTTGATGTGCAGGAGGTCGGAGAGGTACAGAGGAGTGAGGGTATGGATGGCCTTAAAGGCGAGGAGCAGCATCTTAAAAACGATACAGGATTAGACGGGGAGCCAGCTGCTGAGGAACAGGAGTGATGTGGTTCATGGAGGGGGTTCTGGTGATGATAACCTATACAAAGCATGATAAGGATCTGTGTTATGCGGACGCTGTTGCAGACTTATCTCACTGGGACTAATGCCTAAAATGAAGCTTCAAAGCTGGTCCCAAAATGTATTAATGCTTCACGTTTTGTAGTTGTACTGTACTGCTTGGTAAATGGCTCTCAGCACTGACAACAACATGTTCATTGGAATATCAGCCAAGTGTCCCGAGGAAAAACGTTTAATGATGTTGCACTGATTCATGTCCGACATGCAGCACTGGTGCAGGAAGCAGTGTGCCCTTCACAGAGCGGGGCAGCAAGGAAACTGAGTTGGGGTTGGTGTGCAGGCTCGTAACCCCTACATCTTTCTCTAACCTTAAACATGTTGGAATGGACCTAAACATGCTTCTAACCTAATCCAGGGTTTCACAGACAAATATATGAATGTATAACTATTTCCTGTTGACACAAAGATAAGGATTGTTTGTGTATGTTTGGGTTTATATAATGTTTTGATTTAAATAGATTTATTTTGAATGTGTAAAACAATAATACAAAAATGTAACATGATAATTATTATGCAATACAAAATGATTCAGTGTCAAATTGATATATTACTGATTCTAAATTGTATATAAACAAATGATCTACTTAACTACACATCGGAAAAGGGGTGGGAAGAACACTTATTTAATCCCACCCCTTCTCCCAAAAAAACAAATTACTAGCTTGTATCTACACTGAACAAAAATATAAACGCAACACTTTTGTTTTTGCTCCCATTTTTCATGAGATGAACTCAAAGATCTAAAACATTTTCTATTTACACAAAATAACCATTTCTCTCAAATATTGTTCACAAATCTGAAAAAATCTGTGATAGTGAGCACTTCTCCTTTGCCGAGATAATCCATCCCACCTCACAGGTGTGGCATATCAAGATGCTGATTAGACGGCATGATTATTGCACAGGTGTGCCTTAGGCTGGCCACAATAAAAGGCCACTCTGAAACGTGCAGTTTTGCTTTATTGGGGGGTCTGGGGGGGTCCGAAAACCAGGCAGTATCTGGTGTGAGGGTTAGGGTTAGGGTAGGTTTAGGGTTAGGGTAATGTTGTGAGTCGAGTGGCCCATGGTGGTGGTGGGGTTATGGTATGGGCGACGAACACAGGCCACTCGATTCACAACATTACCCTAACCCTAACCCTACCCCTCACACCAAATACTGACTGGTTTTCGGACCCCCCCAGACCCCCCCAATAAAGCAAAACTGCACGTTTCAGAGTGGCCTTTTGTTGTGGCCAGCCTAAGGCACACCTGTGCAATAATCATGCTGTCTAATCAGCATCTTGATATGCCACACCTGTGAGGTGGGATGGATTATCTCGGCAAAGGAGAAGTGCTCACGATCACAGATTTTTTCAGATTTGTGAACAATATTTGAGAGAAATGGTTATTTTGTGTATATAGAAAATGTTTTAGATCTTTGAGTTCATCTCATGAAAAATGGGAGCAAAAACAAAAGTGTTGCGTTTATATTTTTGTTCAGTGTGTGATGTTTTTCTATTTTTTTTTATTGAAAAATGTAAGAGCAAAACAAAAACATAAAACAGATGAATAGACAACAGACAAATAAACAAACAAATAAGTTGTCTACACTTTGTTTGGCCGATGGGCAATCAATGGTACTGCGTATTGACTGTGACCATCATGGAAACAATGACTCGAAGCTACACCGGGCTTTTGTTCTGTCTTCAATAATTAAAAAAAAGCAGCTAAATGTAGTTATGTGCATATTATTAAGCGCCAGCCCCTTGCAGGTGCACGACCCTCTTGGCTATAAAAACGCTGAAAGAGTAATTTGCCTTTGAGCTTTAACATAATGAAAGAGAATGTAATCATATCACATGTATCCCATCTAAAGTACATTAGGCTAAGTAGGGACTGGAACATTAATTATCTTTGTATCAATTGAGCGAATGCAGAATGTTTGCCTTGAGAATAAATGGACCTTGATCACGTCAATTTTCCTGTAATTACAATCTTGAAAATGAGTGTGGAGATTATTAATTATTGAAAATTATCTTGGTCTTCAAGAATCCTTAAATACTAAGACATCTGCTTTTCTTACCAGGCATTTCTCTGTCTCGTATTACAAGCAGCAAATCAGACAGCATTGTGCCAAAGCCTCTTAAGGTTATTACTAACCCTCGGAGCATTTCGCATTAGGAGTAGCTTCCCCACGCTATCACACATATTTCAGGTTAAATATTGTATAAGTCTCTCGATATTTGCTCAGTCTCTCTATGGAACCTCTTTAAATTATGCACCGCAATTATCAACAGCTCACTCATCTGTTTGTTTTGAGGTGAAGCTGCCTCCTGTGCAACGTGATCCCGTCTGTATAAATTAACATTATTTATACATTTGTCTTTATTGCATCTGCTTGTTGGAATTATTTGCTCTTTAATATATCCTCGCAAAACAAATAGAATCGTAATAGCTGAATTAAACTTGGGAATTCAGACCTCACTGATGTGCGACTACAGATAATGATGATGGGGATGATGAAGATGATGATGAAGAGGAGGAGAGTGCTTTGCAGGAGTGATGGAGGTGCTGACTGTGAGGATGAGTTGCTACCTCGAGTGGTGCAGCCTTTGCCTTGCAGGTATCAATTGCGGTCTGGTCAGATGCCGCTGGGATCTGTGGGAGGAAGGGATGTTTATTTAGTGCCAAGTTCTTTCACACTGCCTTGTTTCAGCAAGAACACTGCGACCTTACTGCGACTGCTACAACACAATGTTCACGGTAAAAAGCTGCTGTCGTAGATTGATAAAAGCTCCGTTAGATACATTCATGTGCCATTAAGTTCATCATTTATGTCTTTGCTGTATATTTTTCTCCAACCTGACCTCCTGTGCTTTTCATATGTTCCTTTTCAGGTTCATATCAGTATGTAGTGTCTCTACTTTAAAGAGTCCTCTCCTGCTGATGTTCAGGTGTATATCAGTATGTAGTGTCTCTACTTTAAAGAGTCCTCTCCTGTTGATGTTCAGGTGTATATCAGTATGTAGTGTCTCTACTTTAAAGAGTCCTCTCCTGCTGATGTTCAGGTGTATATCAGTGTGTAGTGTCTCTTCTTTAAAGAGTCCTCTCCTGCTGATGTTCAGGTGTATATCAATATTTAGTTTCTCTACTTTAAAGAGTCCTCTCCTGCTGATGTTCAGGTGTGTATCAGCATGTAGTGTCTCTACTTTAAAGAGTCCTCTCCTACTGATGTTCAGGTGTATATCAGTATATAGTGTCTCTACTTTAAAGAGTCCTCTCCTGCTGATGTCCAGGTGTATATCAGCATGTAGTGTCTCTACTTTAAAGAGTCCTCTCTTACTGATGTTCAGGTGTATATCAGTATGTAGTGTCTCTACTTTAAAGAGTCCTCTCCTGCTGATGTTCAGGTGTATATCAGTATGTAGTGTCTCTACTTTAAAGAGTCCTCTCCTGCTGATGTTCAGGTGTATATCAGTATGTAGTGTCTCTACTTTAAAGAGTCCTCTCCTGCTGATGTTCAGGTGTATATCAGCATGTAGTGTATCTACTTTAAAGAGTCCTCCCCTGCTGATGTTCAGGTGTATATCAGTATGTAGTGTCTCTACTTTAAAGAGTCCTATCCTGCTGATGTTCAGGTGTATATCAGTATGTAGTGTCTCTACTTTAAAGAGTCCTCTCCTGCTGATGTTCAGGTGTATATCAGTATGTACAGGACTGTCTCAGAAAATTAGAATATTGTGATAAAGTTCTTTATTTTCTGTAATGCAATTAAAAAAACAAAAATGTCATACATTCTGGATTCATTACAAATCAACTGAAATATTGCAAGCCTTTTATTATTTTAATATTGCTGATTATGGCATACAGCTTAAGAAAACTCAAATATCCTATCTCTAAATATTAGAATATCATGAAAAAGTATACTAGTAGGGTGTTCAACGAATCACTTGAATCGTCTAATTAACTCGAAACACCTGCAAGGGTTTCCTGAGCCTTGAAAAACACTCAGCTTGGTTCAGTAAACTAAATCACAAGTATGGGGAAGACTGCTGATCTGACTGCTGTCCAGAGGGCCGTCATTGACACCCTCCATCAGGAGGGTAAGGCACAAAAAGAAATTTCTCAAAGAGCAAGCTGTTCACAGAGTGCAGTTTCAAAGCACAACCATAAAAAGTCTGTTGGAAGGGGGAAATGTGGCAGGAAACGCTGCACAACCAAGAGAGATGACCGCAGCCTTAACAGCATTGTGAAGAAGAGTCGCTTCCAGAATTTGGGGGAGCTTCAAAGACAGTGGACTGAAGCTGGAGTCCAGGTATCAAAAGTCACTGTTCACAGACGTGTCCGGGAAATGGGCTACAATAGCCGTATTCCCATGGTCAAGCCACTTCTGAACTCAAGACAACGGAAGAGGCGTCTGACTTGGGCTAAGGAAAAGAAGCACTGGACAGTTGCACAGTGGTCCAAAGTCCTCTTTTCAGACGAAAGCAAGTTTTGTATTTCATTTGGAAGTCAAGGCGCCAGAGTCTGGAGAAAGGCTGGAGAGGAGCAAAATCCAAGTTGCTTGAAATCCAGTGTGAAGTTCCCACAGTCAGCGATGGTTTGGGGAGCCATGTCAGCTGCTGGTGTTGGTCCACTGTGTTTCATCAAGCCCAGAGTAAATGCAGCTGTGTACCAAGAGATTTTAGAGCACTACATGCTTCCGTCTGCTGAAAAGCTCTATGGAGATGAGGAATTCATTTTCCAGCATGATCTGGCACCTGCCCACAGTGCCAAAACCACCAGTAACTGGTGTACTGACCATGGCATTACTGTCCTCGATTGGCCTGCAAATTCCCCTGACCTGAACCCCATAGAGAATATGTGGGGTATTGTGAAGAAGAAGCTGAAAGACACCAGACCCAACAATGCTAATGAGCTAAAGGCCGCTATTGAAGCATCCTGGGCATCCATAACACCTCAGCAATGCCACAGGCTTATTGCCTCCATGCCACGCCGCATTGATGCAGTAATCCGTGCAAAAGGATTCCCAACCAAGTACTGAGTGCATTAATGGACATTTTCAAATGTTTGATTGTGTTTTGCTGTTATAAATCTTTTTTTTTTACTTGGTCTGAGGAACTATTCTAATTTTTTGAAATAGGATTTTTGAGTTTTCTTAAGCTGTATGCCATAATCAGCAATATTAAAATAATAAAAGGCTTGCAATATTTCAGTTGATTTGTAATGAATCCATAATGTATGACATTTTTGTTTTTTTAATTGCATTACAGAAAATAAAGAACTTTATCACAATATTCTAATTTTCTGAGACAGTCCTGTAGTGTCTCTACTTTAAAGAGTCCTCTCCTGCTAATGTTCAGGTGTATATCAGTATGTAGTGTCTCTACTTTAAAGAGTTCTCTCCTGCTGATGTTCAGGTGTATATCAGTATTTAGTGTCTCTACCTTAAAGAGTCCTCTCCTGCTGATGTTCAGGTGTATATCAGTATGTAGTGTATCTACTTTAAAGAGTCCTCTCCTGCTGATGTTCAGGTGTATATCAGTGTCTCTACATGTCTCCATGCTTTAATGTTCAAAAAGCTCTTTATCTTTCTCATACTTTCTGTGCTGCAGCACCCTTATCCTATAAAGTATAACATGTTGGAGAGCTAGCCAATAGAAACGTGAGTGTTACATAATGATGTCACTACAGAATGTTACAGGAGTAAACGAGGAGTCCAATGGAGGCAGAAACGTTAGGACTCTAGCCTTTACAGACAAAAACACAAAAACTTATAACTACCCCTTTAAAGGAGAAGCGTGAACATGATGCTCCCAGTACAGTATATGTCAAAAACAGTGACGAGCAGTTTAACAAAAAGTGTCACAGATACTCCAATCAAGAGTTATGTAACCCATGTAGGATCTACCTGCACTTACTCACACTTGCACCCGCACATATATATATATATATTTATATACCTTCTCACATGTGTACAATTCGCTGTGAATTATCTTGTTCATATGGTAACACACTGTTATTATTATCATTATTATCATTATGAGAACTCTTATCTGTACCATCCTCATTTCATTCCTATTCTGAGGCTGCTTTAACACAATTTACATTTGGGCATGAATGAAGGTTTATAGTATCTCGTCTTAATGATTCAGACTGAACTTATCCTTTGGGAAATCTGAAAAGTGTTGCGCCCCTCAGTCAAACAAATATTGTTTCAACGTTGTGAAGTAAATACATGTTGTGTGAAGTGTTAGGGATTAATTTTGTCTTTACTCCTAGACATTTAACCATATTCTGTGTGTTGACATTTACGACCATCCCTGCTTCTAATCTCCCGTAAGGAATGTGTTAATGCAGTCGTATGTTGATACTAGGTTTTATGGCCTGACCTGCCGGGCACAGGGGGGTTTTACGCAGATACACAGATGTGAGAGACATCTCCTGTGTCTGCAGATGTTCACGCCCATCTCCAATATGTGGATTTGACTCTCTGTAAACTAGTTAAAAGGTCTACCAAGATGCGAGGCGGATCAGAATTGACATGACAACCCACCCGTGCAGTCAGAACCTTTTGCTGCTGTGACTTGTGATATGAATTCTCCGGCCGTTGGCTTGTAATAAACTACCAGTGTTTGACATCAAAGCTCCAACTCTCCTCGTGTCTCTCTGAGTCCTGACTCTCCATTGCTGCAGAAGTTCCCCTTACATGAAGTGATAAATGTCTCCCACTATAATTGTTGGTTTCACTAAAGAAGCCCTCAGTCTTTTTCTGTGTCTGATGTTTTTAAGAATTGAAATGATTCTTCTGTTATGCTCCGCTGAACTACCCTTCACTGGAAATAAGTTGTGACAGAATCTCACTACAGTGTGAGTGAGAGAATGACACCATCAAACATCAACGACAACTCAACCCCAGCAGTTGTTTACCCACTCGTCTTTTCCTCTCCACTGAGGAAAACCCAACACTAAGCCAGCAGTCGTTCCAAAAATGCAAAGCTTAGTCATATTTGAATGAGACATCGAGACAAGCTTACAGTCGTTTCAATTTGTCAAGCTTGTCACTGCTGACACTGAAGCCCACACTGTGTGTTATCTTGAGCCATGTTGACATCAATAACCCAATGAATGTTTGCTTTTCTCACAGAGAGATATATGTGTAGCTTCATCAAAGTATGCATGACCCAACTCCCTCTGTCCTCCGCAGCTGAACTGCTCAGTGGTCGGTCAGTCGTATCATCTCTCTCTCTGCCCTCTCTAACCTCACATCAGGAGGGCGACTTTGTTTGTTATCCTCTCGTAGAGTCCGGAAAACAGTAACATAACCCTAACCCTAGAGGCAGGGGGAAAACAGCTGGCCATCTTTATCTGAAGTTAAAAGGAAACCTATTTTACCAACACCAAATTAGGTTTTTTAAACACAGAGAAACCTGCGACTCCTTTCCAATTATAAATCAGTCAATTCATATTAAACTGTTAATAGACTGCATTTATTTAGAGCTTGCCCAGTCTTTTCAACCCCTCACAGCTCTTATATACATCAGCTATGCCTTTGGGAGCAATTTGGGTTAAGGTATATTGCGCAAGGATCCTTCGAAATGTTCAAAACAGTCAAAGCATTTCTTGTTCAGTCACATTTTGCAAACTCTCAAACCATAGTAGGTTATTTTTGGAACAGTGGAAAGACTAACACATATTCATTTTTCAAGTTTTAATAAAGTGTGTTTTAGACGATGATACATTTCTGTCTGGTGACGTTTAAAAAATGAATACATTTTAATATAAGAATAAATTATTTAAGATATATTCATGTTTGCCATGCCATTGTATTTCCACACAGGTGTCGGGTTTCCATCACTGTTTATCACAGCTGGATACCTTTGATTACTGCAGGTGTGTTTACTCTTAATGCTGATTGTAACCTCTCCAACTATAGGTGTTTTAGACAATATGAAATGTGTAAAGTAACATTTAGTTAGAGGTGGTTATTTGTTCTGACAATGTCTTTACTTTTGTATACCAATCGCCACTGTGTACAGGCCCATACAGTTCAGAGAGGAAGTTTCATCAGGCAATAGAAGTGAACACACATGTAGGAGTATAACGGGTATGCAAGGACTTTAACTGTGGCTCAACCTTTAGGACTTAGCTAACTATTTTAGCTACTAGCTTAAGATATATGAACACCAATTGGTTATTGGACAAAGTGGTTTTGAAGTGGACTGATTTAAGTGGTTTGCCCCATTTAAGATAAAAGCCAGATGTCAGTGGGTTTCGATGGGTATTTTGTCAAATGGGAAAGGGGCTTTGGCACGATATGGACACAGACCGTATTTTAAAAGTTAGATTTAGTTAGAACGGGTTATGTGCTTCAACACTGTCTGTACTGTTGTAGATGTATCGACAAAGACACATGTAGGGTTACACAGGGTATGCAGGCCAATATTGAGGTCCCAGCTAACTACGTTAGCTGCTATCTTAAGATTTATGTATGAACTGCAATTCCAAACATCGGTCGGTTGCCAAAGTGGACCTACTTAGAGACAGTAGTTAGTATTTCATATCGTGGTTGGTCATTTCTCTTTGGAAATGTGGCAGCAGAGTGGTTCTCCATTACAAAAGACTGTCAGGAGCTGAGAGATAAATGCCCCCGAATATTAGAGTGTGAAGACAGCAAAAGTCAGCTATACGTGGAGTGTACCTGCACGTCGCGGACCCCTCTGTTAGTGAACGTCAACACATAGACCATCGCCTGGCCGCCAACGTACACCGTGTCGCTTCCTTCCTGGTGGTACATGCTGATGTAGTTCTCAGGTTTGTTGAAGTGGAACCTGGAGGGCTCTGTGGATCAAAACAAAGTGTATATTGTGTTGTTTGAATTGTTAAAATGTTTGTTTTGAGGATGTGAAATGGAAATGTGCCCTGAGGTTACAAAGTTACATTAATATAAATGAACTGAGCTCTTGTCAAATCAAGACAAACAACAACACCTAATTCAGATTCAGAACACAACACTACTGCTTTTATCATTTGGTAATAATACATAGAAGGGAATGACAAATAAAAATGAAAAACAACACATACAGCATTTGTTCAGAGTTTGAAAAGCAATTTCCAGATGATTGAAATGTAATCAAATCAACAGCTAAAGATAGAAAGAGATTCAACGTAATAGTAAAAGATTCATAAAGAAAAGGTTAAACAATAACAAAAGGTCAATCCATTGAACCCAAATTGACTTAGAGGAGGTCGTTTAAAAAGATGATCCAGATTCAGCCGGCCTAAGCTCCTCCAGCAGGTCGAGTGAAACCTTCGCATTTTAATCAACATTTATCCTGCCCTCAAAATCGGTACCAACTCGAGGAATTCTGGATTCAAACTGGTCCGGTTTACCAAAGCACTCGATCTGATGATACTGCCCTTTGTGCTTTTAAATTAAACATGGAGCCTTCACTGACACCTTGCCTTGGTGTTGGAGGAAAAGGGCATTCGGTGGGAGCATATATATCACTGAAATAATCATGCGGGCAAATACCATCAACAGATGCTTGAATTACTCTCAGGACTCCCCCAGACGTCTGACAAGCACATGAGGCATTTCTGATTCACCCATCCATCCAGACTCACTTACTGTGTGTATACGGCAACTTCGCCAGCATTCATATTCCTACGATTCCAAAAGCATGTGATGCATGCATAATATGTACTAAAACTAATTTTAAAGACATGAGTTCTACCAAAAAAGGGTTAATAACACATCAAAGTTACAAGCCTCTTAATGGGCTACCAGTTTGTTTTACTAGCTTTGTTCCAGAAGTACATTTATATTTCTCTTTAAAGAGCTTAAAAGCTTTGAAGCAATCCAACCAGGTGCCTGTTAGAGCTTGTGACAAAACTGAAGATTAAAATAGAGTCATAACGGTGAATCAAATCTGAGTAAGCTTTGATTTTCCCCTCTCATCTTTAACAAAAATACACCATGACATCAATATGTAATTCCAGACTAATGATGCATGTTCTCTGTGTCTTAATTCAAGTAGATGAGCTAATAGTCACTAAACCTGATTCAACGGTCACGGTTGGTCACATGGTATTTGTAATGGTTTCTTCTCCTCCCTGAGATAAAACAGAAATCCAGTTTGACAGCAGAGCAAGATGAAGTGATGGTGATCACTGATAACGGGTTGCTAGCCAACCAACTAAGTTTCTATGGAAACTGTGGCCTCTCTGATTGGTGGGAATCTAGTTGAAGATGCTCGTTCTTCACAAGGAAATAAATAATGTACAAGAAGGGCCAATGTGACAGATGGTGTAGGTAACAACTTACATATTAGATTTACTGCCGCCTGTATCCCCAAAATAATGTTGGGTTACAATGGTTGAGGTATATAGTTGACCCATTTTTTGAAAATATTATTATTTGTTTTCTATTTAGTGGATATACTGTATAGTGTATTTTCTTCCACAGTTGAACACTTTAAAATGAAATATAACCATTAAAAACATGTATTTTGTTATGTTGCTAACAGGTGTACTTAATTTGGGTTATTTAAACAATGTTGGGTTCAAATGTTTCCAAAAGACAGCTTGGCTATTGGAATAAGATACAACATACATTTGACACAGTTAAATTGCTAATCTGCTGTTAGACGGACCTACGTTAAGTTCAAAGAAAGTAAAAACAAAAGTGGTATATATTGCTATATTGAATTATTGAGGTTTAGTCGGAATAAGTTGCACCTTTCTTTCTTGCATATTCGATAACTTTAAAACACATCTTTGCCAATCCAACAAAGATACTATGTAAACAATCTGGGTTTTAATGACGAACTAATATAATATATCCGTCAGGCCTCAAGGCATAACCGCAATAGTCCGAACACCACTGCATTTAGGTAAGCAACATTGAATGTAACCATGCACACACACGTTTTTTTCTCAAGTAAACATCACAAGGAGCCTTCAAAGTCGCACCTTAGCTAAACCCCTCCCCCGCCAATGCTGTCCCAGTTCTCTAAAGCACAAAGGAGGAACAGGATGTACAGTCTTCTTTCTCAGCTTCTTACTCCATGTCTTTCTTGACTGCAAAAGGGTCGCACAGATACAACTGAAATGTCACATTCTGGATGTAATAAGTGTGCTTCCTTCCCTCGATCTGTTAGCTTGCTTTTATGTTTCTGTTTTCCATAGACATGTAATCATTGCTGCGTGCAAACCGTGAATTGTTTAAAAGGTCATGAAAACCTGCCTTGTTTTTCCATTCAAGGGTTATAGAAGTTCCTTCACTCTTTTGTAATTGAGCTGCTCATATTCGAACTACAGTATGCCTATGTATTGTTTACCTGTGGTGTTTATTTTTATTATTTTATTAAGACACTGGTACTTGCATACCATGCTGTGAATGGATCTGGCCCTTCCTACATCCAGGACATGGTTAAACTGTACACCCCAGCGCGTGCACTACGCTCTGCATCAGCCAAACGACTCGCTGCACCCTCGCTGCGAGGGGGACCCAAGTTCCCATCAGCAAAAACACGTGGGTTTGCTATCCTGGCTCCAAGATGGTGGAATGAGCTCCCCATTGACATCAGGACGGCAGAAAGCCTGCACATCTTCCGGCGCAGACTGAAAACTCATCTCTTTCGACTCCACTTTGAGCGATAGAATTACTAACAAGGCACTTATATACTAATAAAGGACTGGCTTACCTATAGCCAGTTGAGTAGCACTTGAAATGTTTGGCTCTATGAAACCTGATGTACTTATATGATTCTGTTTTCTTCAGGGTTGTGTCTTCCTGGTCGAATGTACTTATTGTAAGTCGCTTTGGATAAAAGCATCAGCTAAATGCAATGTAATGTAATGTAATGTATTATCTTTGCTTTGTAATGTCTGTTGTAAAATGGTATAATGTGTTTTTAATGTATTTATTCCTAACAAGTCTTTTAATTTGTTTTGTAAAGCACTTTGAATTGTCGCGTACAGAAAAATAAACTTGCCTCGCCTTCATCTCAGAGAAGCATGTCATTCTCCAATGAAACCAAATTATTTTCCAATTAGAGAGTCACTTAATAATAAATTGCACTGAGAAATGTGCATGTTAAAAGAAATTGTTGTTGTTGTTGTTGTTGTTGTTGTTGTTGTTGTTGTTGTTGGGAGTACTTTCAAACTTAACAAGAATAAAGCATACTTAAAAAGAGGCAGAGCTTTTGAAGTTCACCATCAACCGCTGCAATTTATAGAACATTTGACCGTAAAGGTGTTGAGAAGATGGACCTCTAGGCTATGTAACATAAGTCAGGCCTCTGTTCAATCGGGTATTGAGGTGCTCGGCCTCCAGCTAGAGAAAAGGTCAACGCAAGAGATGCCTGAACTTTGGCCAAATGTTCTGATATTTAGGAAACAGCCATAGATGTCAAATTAGTCCTGAGATGGATCTCTTTCAAATCCTTCGCTCACTTCCTGTCTCCCCATGCCTATCCTCCCCAAATTTGACCAAACTTTCTCATAAATCGTGATCTGAACATGAACCAAGATTAATATTACACACAGTCTTGTTTCATGTTATTGGTTTAGAAGCTGAACTAATAACTCATGTTGTACTATTATGATTATCGACATCACTCTTAAAGCCAGTTTGTAGCCCTGCAGATGTTCCGTGAAGCTGTGCTCATCTAACATGCAAAGTGGGGACCAGTCACTCGGTACGGACCTATGCGCTGTCCACGGTGCTGATATAACGCCAGCCGCAAAACAGCTGCAGATTATTGAGAAGGTTTTGCATTTAAGGCTCAAATTGTAAAGATGAATCCTTCTATCGACTAAACTCTCTAAAGCAAAAACGTACAATGGCCTTCAAAGAGGAATAATTAAAAGTCGAATGCTCCTCTGTTTTTTAAGTGATATATTTTCCTGTACTGCAGTTTTATACACTTATTGTAATATCTTTGGACGAATGTGTCCGCCAAATGAATGCAGTAACCATGTACGAAGCTCCTAAAAGCCATCACATCATTTCCAACCTTAAAGGTGGGGTAGGTAAGTTTGAGAAACCGGCTCGAGATACACTTTTGTTTTACTCCATGGAATGCTCTGAACATCCTGATAGCAATGAATATCTGAAGTGCTTTGACAAAAAATGTCATCTGTGGAAGCCGTGGCGCTGTAAAAAGCACGACCAATCATCTGAGCCGGCTAAAGTAACTGGATGGCCTACCTGCCTGTCAGCCTTCCATCTGGGCACAAACCTATCTCGTGCCCTCATTGGTCATGTTCGTGTGTGTTGGAGGAGGGGCTCTGTGAGGAAGTGGCAGATTTGTTCCGGCTGTGTATTTTCAAATTCTAGCGCACTCGAGCTGCTTTCTCCAACATTACCGACCCCACCTTTAAACAAACCTTATTTCAACCTGCATCTTAAAACCAGTGTTAGCCCTGCAGACGTTCCTTGAAAGTATGTGCTTATCTCACATGCAAAGTGGGGACCCTTCACCTTGTGAGGACCTCACTGCTTACCAGGCTGAAATATAACCAGCCCTAAAAAAGCTCCAGATTATTATGAAGGTTTTTGAGCTCTAGTCTCAAACTGTAAAGAACAACATATGTGTTGAGAGATTTTTCATTGCAGCTCTACAACTGTTGAACATGTCGTCTATTTATGGGTAAACTAAACCCTCTACAACAGATTGCATATACACTCAACATTGTAGTCTTCAAGATGGAACAATTAAACGTACAATGCACTTGTTTGTTTGGCAGGGAAACCGTCTTTTCACTCCTGCAGTTGTGTGCACTTATTGTAATAGCTTTGGACGAATGTGTCTGCCAAATGAATGCAAAGTCATTCATTCACTAAGCCCCTTCAAGCCATCACAGCATTTCCAACCTCAAATTAACCCCATTTTCACTGAATGTTAAAGCCATTATGTGTCCCTGAAAAAGTTCCTTGAAGCTATGTTCTCATCTACCGTGCAACGTGGGGACCTTCACCTTGTGAGGACCTATGCGCTGTCCACAGTGCTGACATATAGCCAGCCCTTCAACAGCTGCAGATTATTGAGAAGGCTCTGCACTTCAGGCTCAATGTGCGCACTTGATTGATTCCCTCTGACAGTGTATTGTACCTGTGTGCGAGATAATCCTATCACTGCAGGCATGAACAGCCCCCCCTGCCATTGCATAACAACGAGTTTGATTGATATGACTTGCACGTCCGAGGCCGTCATCTTGTGCGTTTTGTACTGTGTTCAACCGCGGGGAGGGGAGGCATACAGATCCATATAACTTGACACACAACCCCCATCTCTACTGATTGCTGAATACATTAGAGGAGTGTGTGTGTGTAAAAAAATGCGTGAGTGGAATAGATAACTAGGGGGTTGGCTTGGAATTTTCCATTTCAAAGCCCTCCTCTCCTTTTCTCTCCATGTCTGTATATTTGTAAATGAACATAGTGTATTTATGAAGGGTTTTACTCTATTGCTCTCTTTCCATGTGCTGGATAGGTGCTGCAGTGAAGCAGCTGCTGTGTCCCGCATTGCAGCTCCGCAAGGACGCGGGAGCTCCACTGATTGTGTCAACCCCCAAAGAGTCATATTTCAAAGCAACGATGCTTTTCCGCGGTGGCACGCGGCTCTTTTAAAGGGTACAGCCTCACAGTGGTCAAGGCAAACCGGCGCCATATTACTCCAGGAGGGAGAGGAGAGGTTGTTTTTTATTAAAGTGCCTCTGGATGTAGTCCTCTCACTGCGCCTGGGGTGCTGATGTGGAGGGACACGCGCCAATAAAACCCCATGTGTGCCAATGACAGGGACGGTGCATTTATATATACATAAACAAGTGAGCATTCAGATACCTTGCATTGCACTGAGAAAGAAAAAGCCATCACACAAGTTGTCCAAAAAAACAACGAAAAAGCCACAAGTTGTACAAATCACATCAAAATAATTAATAAATATGATGTAAATTGGAATCTTGGACTATAAATGGAAAAACACGAGGCTAAGGACACACTTAACACAAGTCTTAATACATGTGACATTTTAGTAATTGTAAGATAATAAAGCAGATAAGATTTTCTCCAGATGTTCATCCTGTAAAAACCAGTTAACATGTGTGCCGGCCTGAATGGTGGAGCGCGTAATTTACTACTCGGTCAGTGGGGGGAGGGCGGTGTTTTAAGAGATTAATCCACAGCCCTGTCAATATGGCTTTATTCATGCTGTTTGTGCATCTTTTGCAAAGGACAAAACATCACGAGGAGAACTGGGGTAACAAAACTGGCTACATCACCTCGACTAACCTCTCACTGTGTTAATTCATTCATCCATCCAACCATTCAGCCATGCTTTGATCCATCACCTACAACACACTTGACATCGCTAAATAAAACACATACATCGTGGTAATATGTGGTTTAATTACTTGTGACCAAAAAGCAAATATCCGGCGAATTCAGCTCTGCTTACCGTGCACAACGAATTTCAGCCGAGGTGCATTTCCGGCGAAAACCGTGGCAAAAAGCGACAGCAGAATGAAATAATTCATCTTTCTTGGAGCTCCTCCGGGCAGCTGGTTTGTAAAAAAGAAGAAAACCGTGCGAAACCCTCTAGAAAATCCTCCTTCTCTCCTTGCAACCGCCTGGTTTGTCCCTCTTCGATCTGCTGGTCCCAGATCTGTGCCACCGCCTCTCGGTCCTTGCCTGTCCGTCTGCGTTGCCGGCACTTCAGTTTGGAGAAGTCGGGGTATCAGGCTCCACCTCGGAAACAAAAGGCAGAGGGGGAGTGTAGCAGAGACGCGATGATGAAAAGTGGAATTGCAAAATAAAATAAATAAAAATAAACACATACAATTTGGTTTACAATTTCAGGCGTGTAGGATTACGCACTGAACCTGTTGCTGATAGTCAAATATGATTTACACTTGTATTTTTGTGCATCAAACTGTCAATGTAGATCACACTCTCATCGAAGCAGGTTCAAGCTTATTAAACATGTGGTTTATACAAGTGTTATGTTTCTAATGCAACTCAAATCAGTCAACAACCCAACCTTATGCATAAGCCCAATGACTCCATTTTCTGATTTCACAATCCTTTTGACATTCAATATGAGCCTCAAGGCCATTTTGCATTTGCACACAAGCATCACACCAACATCCAATAATGATATTGCTAAAGCCCTTGCTTCTACTGTAATGTCTAATCAATGTGTGTCAATAGTGCCTGAGTGCCTGGATGGGAATGATGCAGCACTTCGGCCCTGCTGCGTTTGCATTTGTGAAGTTAATCGACTCAAATTTGAGAAAAAATGTAATCACTTTTACAAATGGAAGTATCTGTTTAGTTGCTTCCACTAAAAAGGCATTCAGGGGAGATTGCTTTCTTTGTGTTCGGCAGCATCTAAAGCCTCATCTGGGTTTCTACGTATCAGCAGTGAGCTTCTTGGGAAAATCCGCATGAGGCTGTTTGGAAAAAGGAAAGAGTCATTCGTGTACTTCAAAAAGTCAGATGCAACACAAAAGTGCATCCTTAAGGGAAACAAGCCTTTAGAAACTCACCCACTACGGAGGCAATCTAGCTTCTTCAATATACATCAAACACCTCAACCGTCCCTTAATGTTAGCCCTTAGAAACACACCTTCCAGTTCAGTCAGGGAAGTACATACTTACTTAGAGAGTCAAGAGCATTCTCAAAGTTGTTGTAAAACTTACATGACACTCGTGCCTCAATAATATATAAGCTTTAACCCTTTAATGGACGATCACATGTACATACTTTGGAAAATAAATGGGATTGTCTATATTCTACAATCACAGCCCATATTACGTCTCCATCATCACATCCATATTACTGCCATCATCACAAACTCCATATTACTCATCATCACACCATATACTCCACATCACACCATTACTCATCATCACACCCATAATTACTCCATCATCACACCCATATTACTCCACATCAACACCACTATTACCTCCATCAGCACACCCATATTAACTCCATCATCACACCCACAATTACTCTCAATCATCAACAGCCCATATTAACTCCAATCATCACACCCATAATTACTCCATCATCACACCATATTACTCTCCATCATCACAGCCCATAATTACTCCATCATCACACCCATTTAACTCCATCATCAGCACACCCATATTACTTACTACCATCATCACACCCATAATGACTCCATCATCACACCCATAATACTCCATCATCACAACCCAGTAATCTCATCATCACCCATATTACTCCATCATCACCCATATTCTCACTCCATCATCACACCCATATTACTCCCATCATCATCACACCCACATTACTCCCATCATCACCCCATAATTCCCATCCACACCCATATTACTCCATCATCACACCCATAATTCTCCATCATCACACCCATATTACTCCATCATCACACCCATATTACTCCATCATCACACCCGTAATACTCCATCATCACACCCATATTACTCCATCATCACACCCGTATTACTCCATCATCACACCCGTATTACTCCATCATCACACCCACATTACTCCATCATCACACCCATATTACTCCATCATCACACCCATATTACTCCATCATCACACCCATATTACTCCATCATCACACCCACATTACTCCATCATCACACCCATATTACTCCATCATCACACCCATAATTCTCCATTATCACACCCATATTACTCCATCATCACACCCATATTACTCCATCATCACACCCACATTACTCCATCATCACACCCATATTACTCCATCATCACACCCGTATTACTCCATCATCACACCCATATCGTAATACTCCATCATCACACCCGTAATATCTCCATCATCACACCCATATTACTCCATCATCACACCCGTAATACTCCATCATCACACCCATAATACTCCATCATCACACCCATATTACTCCATCATCACACCCATATTACTCCATCATCACACCCATATTACTCCATCATCACACCCATATCTCCATCATCACACCCATATACTCCATCATCACACCCCATATTACTCCATCATCACACCCATATTACTCCATCATCACACCCATATTACTCCATCATCACACCCATAATACTCCATCATCACACCCATATTACTCCATCATCACACCCATATTACTCCATCATCACACCCATATTCTCCATCATCACACCCATATTACTCCATCATCACACCCATATTACTCCCATCATCACACCCATATTACTCCATCATCACACCCATATTACTCCATCATCACACCCATATTACTCCATCATCACACCCATATACTCCATCATCACACCCATAATACTCCATCATCACACCCATAATACTCCATCATCACACCCCATATTACTCCATCATCACACCCATATTACTCCATCATCACACCCATATTACTCCATCATCACACCCATATTACTCCATCATCACACCCATATTACTCCATCATCACACCCATAATACTCCATCATCACACCCATATTACTCCATCATCACACCCATAATACTCCATCATCACACCCATATTACTCCATCATCACACCCATATTAATATAACACCCAGGTGACACCCATGTAAAACCAATGTATCGCCATTATTACACCGTAATTACACTGTTATAACACCCATTATACACAATATGTAACTGTGTTACACATGGACCCATTCAAATGACTGTTTCCCCCTACAGTACATACAGAAACCACTTGAGGGTTAAAAGAAGATTACGATGCATTGTTAATACGACACAATACACTAACTTTATTGTCAATGGAACTGCTTTGATGCAAGAAAGAAGTCAAAGGCAAATATGAAGACATGACACATTACAGACATTTAACATACTATTACCTTTACTGAAGACACATATGTTTAAGACGCTTCAGTGTTCATTTGACCTGATTTAACTTTTAATCTAATGGATGGACTGGTGCCCAAAAGAGTGCTTCAGTGTACGCTTATTAAACCACGGGACCTTGCTTCTCTCAATGTGTTTAGTTTCACCGTAGATGTGAGATGAATTAGCTGTAAGTGTTTTTCTTTGATGTTTTTAGACCCTCTTACTTCGTTGTGTAATCAGCCTGAATTTGCTACTAAGCCTCGCTGTGTTTACTCTTTCAGTCTGTTGCACATATCACCACATTGATGTCATTTGAAATCATGCAGTCTGAGTTATACTGTAGGTGGGAGTATCCAAACCACAAGATGGCAGCAAGAGCAAGATTTTAGATCGTTGTTTCATCTCTCTCTGCTAATGATTGTTCGTCATTAATCATTACAACAGCAGTGCTCTGCCCCCTTGAGCAGAACACTGCACCGATTAGATGTCCTTGGTGAAAGGTGTTCTGGTCAAAGCTGCTGTGCTATCTCCCTTTGAGGTTACATTTCAGCAGAGCGAGGAAGATCACTGAATGCAATACTATGTGCACATTGCAGTAAGTGTTAATATTCTTTATCGTAATGACTGAAGGCAAACATCTCTATTCCAAATGTATTTCGGATTTGAGTCAGAATCAGAATAAGAATCACGTTTATTGCCAGATTTACACATGAAAGGAATTTGCTGTGGTGCCTTGTGACGCATAATCAATCTGAGAACATAAGTTGTAAGACTAGGTCAAAGATTGAACGACAATAAAACGAAAGTCATTTTAAGAAACTATTTAGCATTTAAAAAAGACAAGTATTCACACCAAATTAAAATGTAATTATACTGTACAAAAGCATCTCAAAAGCTAATCACAATATATGACAAACTACAGTGAATTATCTTTCAAATATATGTGTTTTATTATAGGTAATACATGTGTTTTTACATCAACAATGTTAAAAAAGAAAAGTGGAAATGAACGATACTTGTCAATGAACTGTCTGAAGACGAGATCAAAAAGGAACAGTCTTTAACACAACTCATTCAAAAACGAAATAAGTTCATTATAACTACGAGGAACAAAACACAACGGTATTAAATGTACTTCTTAAATGGAACCTTAAGTGAAAACATGATACTGAATAAAACAGTTTGTGTGTGAGCAGAGATGGAGACACCCTTCCTCTTTGTAATTAACTGCAGGCTTTTACTCTGTTATCCAAACCCAATCAGGCTGAAGCTATTTCAGCTGATCCATCCTGACGTTGATTTACTTACAAAACACTTAAAGATAATTCATGCAAATTGGTGCATGCTTGTTAAACAAAGTGAATTCCCTGAAGTTTAGCACTGCTTTCTGGTAGAAATCAATACACACCAATAGACTGCAGGATGACAACGGGAACACACAACCAACACAGACGGCGTGTAAGATTATTCCAGGTGTTCAGCTATAAAGAGATTTAGACAGTACATACTGAGACACAAGTCACGACTTCATTAGCAGGTGATACAGAATCAACTCTTTAAAGACATGTTTTGTTTAGAAACTATATCTGTGAATAGGATTACACTTTTTTGGGATGATCCTCTTTCACCAAGGGGTCAACATTTCCAATGATGTTGCACCAGATTACAAAACAAGGAGAATCAGGACATATTACCATGACCTAAGGCAGTGGTTCCCAACCTTTTTCAACTCAAGGCCCACTTAAGAATCTAAAAAATGTTGCGGCCCACATTCAACCATGAACAATACGGAGGCTAAATAAAGTTCTCAGAGTACTTTTTATTTTAATTAGAAAAGGAGCTGGCCATCAGTAACAAACAGACATTTTTATTACACGGTTTAGTTGAATACTCGATTCTGATTGGTCGATTCAGAACATGTGACAGGTTGTTAATCCAGTAGAACAGAGTTATACAGTCCATCGTTATCCTGGTGATAGTTTAGCAGGTAAACCTATGAACCCCGCCCTGTTGAATACAAAACGGCTCTTTTTGTAAGGTTTCAACGTTAGAATCTGTGAGTTTATTGTTTTTGTGTTTATTCTGGTGGTCTTGCATGTTATGTTGGTGTTTAATCTGTCCTCTCGTTTCAGGTGTTATCACTTACTGTTGATGTGGTCACCTGCCAGCTTGATTGGGATCACCTGCTCTTGATTGTTTTCACCTGTGCCCCATTAAGTGTTGTGTATAAGTAGCCCAGTCCCCCTGTTGTCCTTTGTCGGTTCGTCTTGTCTCCACGTCAAGCCATGTCTGTAAGCCTTGTAAACTGTTCAGCAAAACTAGTAGAACCTAGCGATCATTGTTTTTCACTCATCTTTTATTAATAAAAGATACTTTTTGAAGTCAACGGAATCGTGCATCTGAGTTCTTATGAGTCCCTCGTGTCAGAACGAACCGACCTAACAAGATGGACTCAGCCGATTCCACCGTGTTCAAGACGGCTTTGCAAGTGCAAGGAACACGCTTGCGTCAGCAGGAGGAACAGCTGACAACAATGATACAGGGGGTTCAAGACGTAAATGCCCGTCAGCACAACTTCCAGGTAACAGTGACAACAGAAGTAAATCACCTGGCAGAGAAAATGCGGGACATACTTACGCACCTCGAGGGACGTCCTGCTAATCCTGCGGCAGAGTTTTCCGGTCCCGCAGAAGCCGGGTTTGCCCCTCCGTTGATCCCCGTGCAAGTATCCATGTCATCGTCTTCACTCCGCCTCGCTTCACCGGAGAAGTTCTCCGGGAATTCAGGAAACTGTCGTCCATTCCTGATTCAGTGCGACCTCCACTTCAAACATCAGCCCGCAGCATTTCCCACCGATCAAGCTAAGGTAGCTTTCATAATATCTCACTGGACGGGAAGGGCAGGAGCCTGGGCAACAGCGGAATGGGCCCGAGACTCGCCTGTTTGCCAGTCGGTAAAATGTTTTATGGACTCAATGAAGAACATTTTTGACCAGACAGCACCTGGGAGAGAGTCAGCGAGAGCCCTGGTAAACATCAGGCAACGGCAGAGGAGGGTGGCGGATTACGCGATCGAATTCCGGACCCTGGCAGCGGAGAGCGGATGGAACTCCGCGGCTCTTTTTGATGCATTTCTGCATGGATTAGCAGATCCCATAAAGGATCAGTTAGCTCCGTTAGAGTTGCCTGTAGAGTTGGACTCACTCATCGCCATGGCTATCCGGGTGGATCAACGTCTAGCTGAGAGACGTCGGGAGAGGGAGGAGGGAGCAGCTTCCACTACACTCTTCGGACGGGGATTACAGAAGGAGCACTACGGTTGGCGGAGAAATACCCGGACTTCGTCTCCAGAGCGACCATCGCCCCCTAGCGCCGCGGAGGAACCGATGCAGCTCGGAAGAGCCAAACTCACCCCGGAGGAGCGACAGCGCCGCCTACGGGAGCGGCGGTGTTTCTACTGCGGCCAGCAGGGTCATGTTCTGGCAGCCTGTCCAGCTAAAGGATCAGGCTCATCAGTGGGAAGGGGGACGCTGGTGAGCCGAATGACTTCTTTCGACCCTTCTTCGAGAAGACTGACTCAGGTACAAATAAAACTGAAGGATAAAACTGTAACTCAGGATGCATTAATTGACTCTGGGGCTGATGAGAGCTTGTTGGACTGGGAGCTGGCTAAAGAGTTGAACTTAAACATTGTCCTCTTAGATCAGCCATTAGAAGCTAGTGCGTTGGATGGCCGCCTTTTATGTACAGTTACTCATCGCACGGAACCCATAGAAATTGTCATAGACCAGGAGCACCGTGAACATATTAGCTTTCATTTATTTAACTCAGCTCAACAGCCGCTCATTTTGGGTTACCCTTGGCTTGTTAAACATAACCCTCACATGGACTGGTTTACAGGAAAGGTTAAGGGGTGGGGGAGTGAGTGCTCTCGTTCTTGTTTAGCCTCTCATACAGGTTCGAGTAGACCACACAGATCTGGGAGCTTTAAACAGGCGTCAGATAGGGACAGTGTCACGTCTGATAAACCATCTGACTTTCCGGACTTATCCAAAGTGCCAGAGTGTTACCTTGACATTAAGGAGGTGTTTAACAAGACACGAGCTACTTCCTTGCCTCCCCATAGACCGTATGATTGCCCTATAGACCTTCTCTCGGGCTCTACTATCCCCAAAGGACGGTTGTATTCTCTGTCTGGTCCGGAAAGGAAGGCCATGGAAGAGTATATAGGATCTTCACTCAAAGCTGGCTTGATTCGGCCATCATCATCCCCAGCAGCAGCAGGTTTCTTTTTTGTAGGGAAAAAGGACGGTTCATTAAGGCCCTGTATTGATTACAGTCCACTTAATCAGATCACAGTTAAGAACAGATATCCCCTTCCACTCATCTCTACGGCATTCGAACTGTTACAGGGAGCCAAGGTATTTACCAAGCTGGACCTAAGGAATGCATATCACCTTGTGCGCATCCGGGAGGGGGATGAGTGGAAAACAGGTTTCAATACACCTACGGGACATTATGAATATTTGGTGATGCCTTTTGGACTTTGTAATGCACCTGCTGTTTTCCAAGCCCTCATTAATGATGTGTTAAGAGATTTCCTGAATGTTTTCTGTTTTGTGTATCTCGATGATATTCTCATCTTTTCTCCAGATGAGAATATTCATGTTAACCATGTTCACCTTGTTCTTCAGAGACTCCTGGCTAACCATTTGTTTGTGAAAGCCGAAAAATGCGAGTTTCATGTGAACTCTGTGGCATTTTTGGGCTTTGTGATTTCCCCTAACAAGGTGGAAATGGACCCAGCTAAGGTCAGTGACGTGGAGAACTGGCCCACGCCAGACTCGAGAAAGAAAGTTCAGCAATTCTTGGGGTTTGCTAACTTTTACAGACGGTTCATACGCAATTTCAGTGCTATTGCCTCTCCTCTCCATGCCCTTACCTCTCCCCATGTTCAGTTTGTGTGGAATCCACAGGCAGAGAAATCTTTCCTGGAACTGAAGAGGAGGTTCACCACAGCTCCCATCCTGACTGTACCTGATCGCCACCGACAGTTTGTGGTGGAAGTGGATGCCTCCAACGACGGCGTTGGAGCTATACTGTCCCAGAGGTCAGCAGGGGACAACAAGCTTCATCCGTGTGCGTACCTCTCCCGTAAGCTATCATCTGCTGAGAGGAATTACGACGTGGGAAATCGGGAACTGTTGGCGGTGAAGATTGCTTTGGAGGAGTGGCGGCACTGGCTGGAGGGAGCGGAGCAGGATTTCCTGGTCTGGACGGATCATAAAAACCTGCAATACATCAGGAAGGTTAAACGTCTGAACTCTAGGCAGGCCAGATGGTCATTGTTCTTCAACCGATTTAGGTTCACTCTGTCATATCGACCTGGTTCACAGAATGGAAAGCCTGATGCACTCTCCAGAATGTATGATCCTGAGCCAGTCCCCAAGAGTCCTGATCCCATTCTGCGGCCAGACCGAGTGATAGGGAGTGTGACCTGGCCCATTGAAGCCAAGGTCAAACAGGCTAACGTTGGGAATCCTGTCCCAAGAGGGTGTCCTCAGAATCGCTTGTTTGTGCCAGAGCAACTTCGAGGGCAAGTTGTTCATTGGGCCCATACGTCGGTACTTACCTGTCATCCTGGAAACAAAAGGACCCTTTTCATGGTGAGACACAGATTCTGGTGGCCGGGGATGTGGAAGGATGTTGCGGAATATGTAGCAGCGTGTCCTGTGTGCGCCAGGAACAAAACTTCTCGGCAAGCTGCGGCAGGTCTTCTCCAACCTCTGCCCATTCCCAACAGACCATGGTCTCACATCGCATTGGATTTCGTGACAGGATTACCAACATCGGCAGGTAATACCACCATACTCACTGTGGTTGATCGTTTTTCCAAAATGGCACACTTTGTCGCCATGCCCAAGTTACCTAACGCCAAGGAAACAGCAGAGGCCATGTTGTCCCATGTGTTCAGGATCCATGGTTTTCCTAGTGATGTCGTTTCAGACCGAGGCCCACAGTTCGTATCACGCTTTTGGAAGGAGTTTTGTCGCCTAATCCAAGCCACTGTTAGTCTGACCTCCGGATACCACCCACAGTCAAATGGACAAGCAGAGAGGATGAATCAGGATTTGGAGACCTGTTTGAGATGCCTAGCGTCCGAGAAACCCACCACCTGGAGTAAGAGTCTGATTTGGGTGGAGTATGCACACAACACCTTACCCACATCAGCCACTGGTATCTCCCCGTTTCAATGTGTCCATGGGTACCAACCTCCTTTGTTTCCGGAGCTCGAGAAGGAGGTCACGGTACCATCAGCCCATGCTCTGGTTCGACGCTGCCGTCGGGTCTGGGCGGGAGTTCGCCATATGCTGCAGAGGAGTGCCGTTCGCATGAAGGCATTGGCCGACCGGAAACGACGTCCAGCCCCCAAGTACCAGGCCGGACAACGAGTGTGGCTATCCACCAAGGATCTTCCTCTCCATGTCGCCTCCAGGAAGCTGGCTCCCCGGTTCGTTGGTCCTTTTCCCATAGCCAAAGTTATTAACCCTGTTGCTGTCCGTTTATGTCTTCCAAAATCCATCAAGGTCCACCCCACGTTCCATGTCAGCAAGCTAAAACCAGCCAAAGAAAGCAGACTGGTTCCTGCCTCCACGTCCCCTCCACCTCCCCGGGTTGTCGACGGGGGTCAAGTGTACACAGTGGACAAAATACTGTCGGAAAGGAAGAGGGGCAGAGGTAGACAATTCCTGGTCGACTGGGTGGGGTATGGATTAGAGGAGAGGTGTTGGATCCCAGGCAGCTTTATTGTAGACAAGACCCTTATATCAGACTTCGATAGAGGTCGGTCTCAGCTTCCAGGGACGTCTGGAGCCGTCCGTAAGAGGGGGGGTACTGTAAGGTTTCAACGTTAGAATCTGTGAGTTTATTGTTTTTGTGTTTATTCTGGTGGTCTTGCATGTTATGTTGGTGTTTAATCTGTCCTCTCGTTTCAGGTGTTATCACTTACTGTTGATGTGGTCACCTGCCAGCTTGATTGGGATCACCTGCTCTTGATTGTTTTCACCTGTGCCCCATTAAGTGTTGTGTATAAGTAGCCCAGTCCCCCTGTTGTCCTTTGTCGGTTCGTCTTGTCTCCACGTCAAGCCATGTCTGTAAGCCTTGTAAACTGTTCAGCAAAACTAGTAGAACCTAGCGATCATTGTTTTTCACTCATCTTTTATTAATAAAAGATACTTTTTGAAGTCAACGGAATCGTGCATCTGAGTTCTTATGAGTCCCTCGTGTCACTTTTGACAGGCTCTCGGAAAGGACCGGAGCCATACAGTAAGATCCGGCTCCCTTCAAAGAGCCGTAATTCCCATCACTAATGACTGATCAAACAGGAAACTAACACAGTATTTGTTGTTGAAACATGTCCGTCTGAAGTCTGTCTGAAAGCCCTTCCAGAGCTTTTGCAGTTAATATATCGAGGCATGCTCACTTTTGTCATGGTAATTCAGCTAGAAAGGTTTTCCCTCGTCTCTCTCATCTTTCCAGGGACCTCTCATTACCGCTCATCTCCTCTCTGAAGGGCTGAGCAGACCATCTTCGCCCGGCGCAGGTCAGCCATCTGAGTCAGAACCAGATGAGAGTGAAAGTGGAGACTTTGAGAGCTGCAGGCGGAGTAATTGAGACATTTTTCAAGGCCTTAAGAACGAATAGACATCCGGAACCATTGAGCAGCAATCTTCTTTTCACACGAACCAGTGCAGGAAGATAAGATAAGACTTTGTGTATCCCAGAGTTACACAAATGCAATAAACACAGCAACATAATAGTACAACTGTACACTAAAACTGCAGTGAAAAGAGCAATTCAATAACTACACGGATAAGCGGGAGAAGATGGATGGATGGATATTACACATGTGATATAGCAGCGAGTGTAAACTAGACATTTTAGGGAGAAAAGTAGATTTCTTATAGATGCTATATAAAGAAAACTCTTAGATTATACTTAGAGTGATAAAAACAAAGTGTATTTTAAAACACTAATCCAAGGAAATGTATTTCTTCATTTTAATTGTTATTCTATTTCGAGCTCACCTCAGCTTTGCCACTCTTTCTGTTCGCTGCCTGTAATTTAGGTCATCTTATCATGTGTTCCTGTGTCGCTGCTGATAACACTGTCAGCCAAACGCCAATGTGAACGTAAAAGGCTGTATAGAAAGGCATCAGTGCAGAGGAAAAGCTAACACCGCAGCAGATTTGAAGAGACCATTATGTTCCTGGTGGTGTGTGCATGGCAGTGGTTTATGAACGTCATTTGAATCTGCCTTTTTGGCAATGGGAGCGAATAGTTGTATTAAAATAGATACTATGACCGTCCAAGCTGCAGGACAGCACCTGCCAGACAGACCTTTATAACAGATTGAGAAATGCGGAGGTAATCCTAAAGGGTTTAAGTCTCTGCTCAAACACGTGATTATCAGTTTTCTTTCTTTCTTTTTTTTTAAATGATTTATTCTGGGAAATTGCATCGGACAGACACAGTGTCCCACTGCCCAATGGATCCACTCTGAGCCCTGCTGGTCTGTACTGAAAGGCTAAATCATTGGTTCATATGTGGCCTTTCCCTTTCTGTGTTTACCAGGTCGGCAGCAGGGTAGACAGGAACTGATAGTACATTTATAAAGAGATTCATTTTTATTTTAGCAGGGGTACACGTGGCTCTGATAGAAACGTCTTACCCCTTTCCCTCAACCTATCCTAAGGGAGTGCATGCACGTAGACAGGTTAGTTTAGCTGCTATAGGCTTAGACTGTCGGGGGACACCTTACTTCTTCCTTCTGTCTTCTTTTTGCTGTCTGTCTACGCCGGGATCCTGAGTCGTGGATACTGAGTCCTGGATCCTGAGTCCTGGATCCTCTATCCTGAGTTCTGGATCTGAGTCCTGGACTTCGAGTCTTGGCTGAACCAGTCTCTGTGGTCCTGCCTGACTCTCATCATACTACTTCCCTGATGGCTCCCACAGGATTGCTGACATCCTCGTGGATTCATCTTCCTATCATACACACATGCATCTCCACATATTTGAACTACCTATGTTGTAAATGTATTATCTCTTCAATTTACACACGGCATCTATTGCACGTCTGTCCGTCCTGGGAGAGGGACCCCTCCTCTGTTGCTCTCCCTGAGGTTTCTCCCATGTTCCCTTTAAACTGTGGGTTTTCTCTGGAAGTGTTTCCTTGTACGATGTGAGGGTCTAAGGACAGAGGGTCTAAGGACACAGGGTCTAAGGACAGAGGGTGTCGTATTGTCATACTGATATTCTGTACAAACTGTGAAGTCCACTGAGACAAATGTAACATGTGTGATATTGGGCTATATAAATAAACATTGATTGATCTGTATTTTAGCAGGGGTCCACGTGGCTCTGATAGAAAGCACACAGCCACAACAGTGTTCCTCTACACACATAATCCTACGTCTTAACGTCGGGAAGAAAATAATACAACCATACAGTTGTGTGCCAGCAAGAGACCATAACGTCAATTTGAAACACAGCGCCCTCACAATGGACTCTCATAACGAAGATTAAATGCTTTGGTTATGCAATAAAATGTCTCTCTTGCCAATTTCCCAACAATTGAGTCATAGTTGAAATGATCCACACGGAGATTGGTTTTGAGATGATTGGATCAGTTTTTTTTACCCCATTTGATAACATTTCAAAAATATCTTTGCAATAAACACACAAGGCAGGTTTAAATATAGGTTTTTAATAAAGTAAAATGAAAAAAAGAATCAGTCTTTATGAACAAGATATTAAATAAACAAGTCTGTCCATGCTGAATGTGTGTAGTGCATCTACACAGTTACGCTAAACTCAAACAATCGTGCCACATTTGAGTGACACTAATCTCCAGAACTAGATAGAACGATAGAATAAAGCCAGCGCACACAAACGCCCTTGACCTAAATATTTACAAGATAACGATGATGAGGTGACCATTCTCTCTGTCAACGGTGAAGATGTTGCTGAGGCACATATTTATCAATGTTTTGTGAAAATTAAAAAAAGGTTTTATTTTAATATAAAAAAGGAGAAATCATATTTGTTGATGGAAGAACATCTAATCTATTGTAATTACATGATAACATATGTTACAAAACACAGACATTGATCCAATAAGGACCTGACAAAGTGTGTTTTAAGTATTAAAAAGGAAAATATGACATTCCTACTCACATTATGGTATGCAATCATTCCCTTTGCACTGCTACGTGATCATTTAAAGTAAGCAGTACCCGTAACAGAAAGCACACATCCAGTGCAGCATACTCCAAAATGGCCACAATTTCACAACTTGAGGATCAACAAATTATTTGGCTAGTCTATTCCGTATATTTATTGCAAGTATCAACAGCAAGTCACAAACACTTAGAGCCAATGCTGTTGTGGCAGTCTTGATCCTCTGTGTGAAAGCAGAAATAGCAACCCGAGGGTCAAAGGGCAAGTGTTTACTCGGCTTGTATTGGCAATACAAGCACACTTGTACAATTAGGATGATGAAACAAGCACCTGATATGTTCTGACAAGAAATAAACCTGTCAAACCTCCACTGTCTTCATGTGTTAATCCCAAAATGAGTACAAATTAAGTTTTTTTTTTAAAATGACATTAAACTAAGCTCCTAAGCTAGGTTCATTCGTAAGTAAAGTCAGTGTTGAGAAGCCTCAAAAGAGGACTTTGAAAATAGTTCTCTGTCCTTGAGTGTCCCAACGGGGTTCCTTAGTTCAGAAGAAGTCAGTCTGTAAGGAAGCCTCTTTCAACTCCACCTTGGCTTTAAATAAGTTTCATGGTGAACCTCCCACCGTCACCTCCTTCCGCTCCACCACCCATTGAGGGGCGAGGAACAAAGTCAATAGTGGCGTTGTGCTTGATCTGACCTTTGCTCTGGCTCCAGAAAAACATGAAGACAAAACAGATGGCCACTGAGCTGAGGAAAGACAGGAAGCCCATGGTGGTGGCGATGATCAAGGTCTTCGCGTCAAACGGGTATGGTTTGGCCATTTGAGCTGAGGAGTTGGCAGCTTCGGTGTTTAAAGGCTCATCCCAGCCCTCCTCGGAAAAGTAAGGGATGGTTCGGTTCCGAGGGAGCCCCTTCACGTACAAGCCGACAGTTAGGCTGTCATTGCCGGCTGCATTGCCCGCCAGACACTGATACGTGCCACTGTCCTGAACTTGGGCAAAACGAACCTCCAGAGTCCCGTTTGGCCAAACTCTAATTCGCCCTGTTGGAGAAACCACTTTCTTATGGGATGAGATCCAGGTGATGGATGGGAATGGATCCCCATCAGCCTTACAGGAGAACAGAACAGTAGTCCCCTCCTCTACTCTTGCCTCCTGCGGCCTGCGGTCCATAATACGCGCAGGGCGGCAGGTAAAGAGCCTTGGGAGCTCCTTCTCTGAAAAGTCTTTGAATTTCCGCTGTCTTACTGCGTCGGGACACGAACAAGTGGGCTGGTGTCCATCAAAGTTCAAGCGCAATCGTCGACGGACCACCCAGAGAAGCCGGCAGTCACATGCTAGGGGATTGTCATCCAACCGCAATACCTGCAGGTTCCCCACAGAGTGGAAGACGCTCTCCTCTAAAGTACTGAGCTGATTGGACGTCACATTAAGCATGCGAAAGTAGGCCAGTCCCCTAAAGGCCCCTGGGTCTATTCGTAGCAGACTCCCGCCTGCTAGGTGTAACTCCTGGAGTCTCAAGAGGTCCCCTAGCAGATTACCCTGGATAACAGTGATGGGGTTGTAGGACAAGTCCAAGTAGCGCAGATACACCAGGTGACGCAGTGCTAAGTAAGGAACAACACTTAGGTTGCAGCTGCTGATGACAAGCGTGGTCAAATTAAGTCCGATCAGGCTGTTGCTAGCCACCGTGTCTAACACAGGCCAGTTTGAAATGATGAGGCTACGCACACGGTGTAGTCGTCTGAAAGCGTTGTTAGGCAGTGTAGAAATGGTAAGGCGTAGCATGCGAAGACGTGCCAGACTCTGGAGCTGAGACAAAGCCTCTGTAGGAACGGAGGTCAGGTTGCTGCGGTCTAAATTTAGTTCTTGCAGATTCTGCAGACCATAAAAAGCCCGCTGGGAAATGAAGACCAAGTCATTCTCCTCAACTTCCAGCGTTTGCAAGTTCACCATTTCTTTGAAGGTGTAGTCCAGGAAGACCAGAATCTCATTCTGACTCAAATCCAGAAAGCGCAGACTGGAAAGGCCAGAAAACACCCCAACGGGGATGATCTTGAGTCGGTTGTTCTTAATCCGAAGCGTCCTGAGGTTCTGCAGCCCCTGGAAAGCCTCCACCTCAATCATGGAGATTATGTTATCACTGAGATCCAACTCTTGAAGTTGCGGGAGGCCAGAAAACTGCCGGCGCCCAACAGTCTTAATCTTATTGTGGGATAAATCCAAACGCCTGGCATCGCCGGAAAAGCCCTCTGGCACTGAGTTCAAATGTTTGCCAGAGCAGATCAGTTCTTTGGCCTCAGGTCGACACACACAGCGTGGAGGACAGCCTCCTGCGGATACACCCAGTACAAACTGGAAGACGATGCTCCAGGCCCCCCATCGCACGACTGACTCCACAAACATCTTACCCCCAGCCTGAAAAGAAACACACACAAATAAATTAGCTCTGATGGTTTTTGGCAATTAATTCAAATGTTTTATAAAGACGTTTTGTTAAAACTCAAGAAAGACACATCTGTATTTAATTTATTTTCCTCATTTAGATTAAGTGAGTATGACACATTAACAGGTTTTTAAATATTAAGAAGCCCCGAGACACAGTTTCGTGAGAAAACTACCCGCCGGACCCGGATTAGGGTACTCTCGGGTTTAACAGGTTCAACATGTGTCAATACATACCGTTTCAGTCTCGTAGTGCAGATTCTCATAACCAGTGGCAGGCAATATTTTAGTTAAGTCCTCGGTAGAGATGTGGTTCCACCAACAACATGCCCTTAATAGTTGCCTGAAAAGAGCAAGAAGAGAGGGAGAAATAAGTCTTAACAAAAAGAAAGTATATAAGCCCTGTTTATTAGGGTTAGGGTTAGGGTTCTTTATCCCCCCTGTAATCATCTGTAAAACGTTATGTCTGGAAATGTGTCTTTCTAGTACAATCTAAATTAAACAAAAATCTCAGCTTTGTACTGCAACCTCTTTTTGTTCTGATATGGGTGGGTGATCCAGCCCTGTGTTAAATGATTCTGTTGTGCTAGCTGGTCTTCGGTTAGGTGGCTACCAACGAACACAATCTACTTATAATCGTTTCTTGTGTGTTGAGCTTTGACGAGTAAACACACAGCAGTGGATGTCATATTAAACTCTTCCAACAACCCAAAAGGACAATAACATGGTGACACTATTTTGACTGCTGCCAATGTCCCAGAATTCATTTCTGCTGGTCCCTCGGTAGGTATCATTATACTTTCATTTGATATGATAGTGAGCACAACAAAAAGTACACATTGGGTAGCAGAGACCCAGCCTAGATCTCCACGACAACAACATATCTACTTTACTATGGAAATGTCCTCCTCCTGAGACTAGAAGTGTCCACATATGATTTGCCCTTTAAAACCAATCTAAAAAGGTATTTATTCAGAGCAAGCAACAGGGTGAGGGGTTAGGGTTAGGGTTAGGGTGAGGGGTTAGGGGTTAGGGTTAGGGGTTAGGGTTAGGGGTTAGGGTTAGGCAAAGACTTTCAGAATGAGTTAACAAACCATATAACTAAGTACAATATAATACAGAACAGTAACAAGTCGTATTCTTTTTATCTACAGACCTTTTGCAAATTTGTTGAGGAAATTAAAGTTTACTGGAGTATGCAGGAGGTCTTTTTATCGAAATGTGTGCTTTGGGGCTTACCAACTCAACTTACGTGTTACTTAATGTTAGTAACTCTTGTTTTTTTTGTTATTTAAATTAAATTGATCAAACTATTCAAAAAGAGGTATAAAGACACAACTCTCTCAAGGTACAGGGACTGCTAAACCATAACTGTTTATATTCCTGTTTTGTATTCAATTTATGAATTTGAGTTTGTATGAATTTGTGTACTTATGTGTAAATATATAGAGACCATTCTCCTAACTTGCCGGTATATATTATATGAATGATTATATAAATTATTCAAGGTTAAAGTATACATTGATATTGTATGTTAACATATATTAAGATATAAAAAGAAAAATATAATGGATTAAATAAGTGTAAACTTCTTCTGACCCCTTCTCGGACGTGTACTGTGTGTTAGCTAAAGCTTTGTTGTTTCTTGATATCAGACGATGACAGATTATTCAATTATTAATTAAATATTTCGTTTTGTAATTGCATTCATTTGTATAGTACTGTATCATGTCTGTATCATCTTTTGTTTCATTTGTGTTTTCTTTGGTTTTACACGCTCGGAAAAAATAAATAAACTAAATATTCATACTATGTGTGGTTTGGTTCTGCATAATGGTTTTAAAATAGCGACTTTGTATAAAGAAACATCTTCCAACCAATTTCTTAGCTCACCATCTTTAGAGATGAAAAATCGAAATGGTTAAATAAATGGCATTACAGTTTACTAAAAAATTATAAAAATAATCCCATTTAATTGTATTAAATTCCTATTTTTCAGAGCTTCAAGCGGTTGAACTAATAAATAATACACAAAGGGATGTTTAATCTGCTGTATTTACTGCAGATGAATGGAAAGCATAACCTGACAGACAGTTAGAGTTATGAATCTGAAGTAAGGTGTAGCGGAGAAAATACTTCAATGATGCAATGGATTTGAATAATGAAGATTTAAAAACAAAATCACTATTCAGTAAAACGGCATACAGAAAGATAAGGTAGCCAAAACGACTCCATGTGCTCAGAACCAGATCAAATCCTTAATGATGAACGTCAAAAGACAGATCAAACCCACAGTAACATGATGTTAACACTGAGTAAAGAGTAAGAGCGTCTGCTATGTGTGAGCCAAGAAGTCCAACACAAAGCCCCAATAATGTGAAAGGCTGCAGAGTGAAATATGACATAATAACATCATCCTGTGTCTGGTTGCATAAACAGGTGCTGGGAAAGTGTAAAGGATGCATTTCTCTCCGCAACAACCTCCACTGAGACCTGCTCCAGCGCAACAGAAATAAAAACTCTCCAAAATGATTTGTACACAGCACCTACACCGCTCTGCATCTGCACAGAGAACAAAACGCTTCCACTGCACTCAAAGAACGCTTGTTTTCAAACGAAGACAAGATAATATGGGTGGGGGATAACTGTAGCATATCCCTCCGAAAGATGGTGGTATATAAAACAGGAAGTTACGTTAAGACATGTATGCAACTGCAATGAAAGTAACAAAACAAAGCCATCTCCTTTTCAGCTTCTAATAACACACATTGTGTTATTTACATAAACTATTCATATTGCAAGTACAGTTTTTAACCAGGAAGGGAAGACGGACATGGACATGACCCATGTGAATTGCAATATCGCAACACTTAGCATATCGTAGAATCGCAATACTATCGTATCGTGGCTTAAGTATCGCGATAGTATCGTATCGTGGTGATACAATCTCCTACAAGATATTATATATTTAGCTTGAATATACAATCCCAGATTGAGTCTACCTGCAGCAGCTCGTCCATCAGACGGTTTTAGACTCACCCTCGGAGGTTTCCACAGTCCAGCGGCGGTAGGTCTATATCTTACCGCCGCTCTCCATAGAAACTGCTCTGCTACTGGCTTCTGCTGCTGACTCACACCCAACACTTGTGCTCTTAGACTCCCAGGACTCCCCTCAGACACGACACAGCACACACCCATGCTGCCGCTAATTCAACTCCACACAGTAAAAAAAAAAAATCAAGAGCCAACCCTGGAGCCAGCTTTAAAATGAATATTTAAATTGATTTAAATGTGGTCTTATTTTCATCTAATTTAATTCTTATTTTTATTTAACTGTTTTTAGTTCGTTTCTTTTAACTTTGTATTCTTATTTTATTCTCATTGTATCAGAATCAGAATCAGAAACGGGTTTATTGCCAGGGTTCACACGTACGAGGAATTTGACTTGGTGTCAAGGTGCATAGTGTACATACACATTCAAAACAAAAAAGTACACAGATAGCGAACTATATTAAGAACACTGTAATAAAAATATAGTACTGTAGCGGCCAAAATCATATAGAACTAAAACAGATAGTTAACTTAACAGCCGCTGAGGCACTAGTTAGCGGGTCTTACGCAGGGCAATGATCCAGGTCCCGACAAGATTCTCCGTTGTGCATTTTATTCCTATAACAAAATACAATGAACAGGTTTCCTATATCTCTTTCCTTAAGCCTTTCCTATATCTCTTCCTTAAGCCTTTCCTATGGCTTTCCCTTGTAGCTTGACCGTTTGCCTGCTGGTGCTCTGCTCCCACCACCCACCTGTCTCCAATATATACAATTACACCAGGTGCTCTAATCACCCAGTGCCCAAAACATGCCTTCAAAATAAAAGCATACTTTAACTTATGACGCTAACTAAGAATACATATACATAAATGATAATAATAAACACTATAAACAGCAAGAAAATAAATGAATAAATTAAAGAGATATGTGGCTCCAACAAGTACTACTACTGTTCTTATTTAACTGTTATGCTTTCTTGATTTACTATTTTACTCTTATTCTTATTAAACAATTGTATTCTTGTTGTAAGTGTTTTTATTAATCAGAAAGATATGTGTTGCTCCGGGGAAGGAAAGTTTATTTCTACCCCATGTGTATGCAAAATGCTATATAAACAAAGTTCAAGGGGAAGTTTTATTGGACAAACTTTAGTAAAACAATCTGAAAAACAACACATTTTTACATTTTCTTTCATTTTTGCATTTATAAGTTGCACGCTATTTTTAAATGTTAACGTCTAATTTAGTAAATGAGATTAAAATATTGAGTTTTTTCCCAACATGATTTGGTGGTAGTGCCTTAAAGAACTAGTTTATTCATGAAATATTGAACGCAGGGTATTAAATCCCTAACATAAACATAATTTAACAGAATTGATGAAATAATAATACAAATATAGAATTAAAATACTTAAAAAAAACTTAAATGTTAATCTGGGCTCTTGTATCGGTGTTATCATCGAGTGAAGGCTTTACTGCTCTTTCTCTTGGATCATTCACATATAAACACATTGATTATTGATTTCTGCCAAAGGATTCTACCTCGTTTGCTTTCCGCATGGACTTCTACATCAACATGTGTCCCCTCTTCTTCATGTCTCTTCTACATCAACATGTGTCCCCTCTTCTTCATGTCTCTTCTACATCACCATGTGTCCCCTCTTCTTCATGTCTCTTCTACATCAACATGTGTCCTCTCTTCTTCATGTCTCTTCTACATCAACATGTGTCCCCTCTTCTTCATGTCTCTTCTACATCAACATGTGTCCCGTCTTCTTCATGTCTCTTCTACATCAACATGTGTCCTCTCTTCTTCATGTCTCTTCTACATCAACATGTGTCCCCTCTTCTTCATGTCTCTTCTACATTCAACATGTGTCCCCGTCTTCTTCATGTCTCTTCTACATCAACATGTGTCCTCTCTTCTTCATGTCTCTTCTACATCAACATGTGTCCCCTCTTCTTCATGTCTCTTCTACATCAACATGTGTCCCCTCTTCTTCATGTCTCTTCTATATCACATGTGTCCCCCTCTTCTTCATTGTCTCTTCTACATCAACATGTGTCCCCTCTTCTTCATGTCTCTTCTACATCACCAATGTGTCCCCTCTTCTTCATGTCTCTTCTACATCAACATGTTGTCCCCCTCTTCTTCCATGTCTCTTTCTACATCAACCAGTTTGTGCCCCCTCATTCGTCATGTCTCCTTCTACATCAACATGTGTACCCTCTCTTCATGTCATGTCTCTTCTACATCACATGTGTCCCCTCTTCTTCATGTCTCTTCTACATCAACATGTGTCCCCTCTTCTTCATGTCTCTTCTACATCAACATGTGTCCCCTCTTCTTCATGTCTCTTCTACATCAACATGGTCCCCTCTTCTTCATGTCTCTCATGTGTTCCTTCATCTTCTACATCATGTGTCCCCTCTTCTTCATGTCTCTTCTACATCAACATTGTCCCCTCTTCTCCATGTCTCTTCTCATCAACATGTGTCCCCTCTTCTTCATGTCTCTGTCTACATCAACATGTGTCCCCTCTTCTTCATGTCTCTTCTACATCAACATGTCCCTCTTCTTCATGTTCTTCTACATCACATTGTCCCCTCTTCTTCATGTCGCTTCTACATCAACATGTGTCCCCTCTTCTTCATGTCTCTTCTATCTCTACAATCAACATGTGTCCCCCTTCTTCATGTCTCTTCTACATCACAAGGTCCCCTCTTCTTCATGTCTCTTCTACATCAACAAGTGTCCCCTCTTCTTCATGTCTCTTCTACATCAACAAGTGTCCCCTCTTCTCCATGTCTCTTCTACATCAACATGTGTCCCCTGTTCTCCATGTCTCTTCTACATCAATATGTGTCCCCTCTTCTTCATGTCTCTTCTACATCAACAAGTGTCCCCTCTTCTTCATGTCTCTTCTACATCAACATGTGTCCCCTCTTCTTCGTGTCTTCATAATGCTGCTATAGCCGCTTTCACACCAACTACTTTGACGTACTTAGTTCCCCCATGGAACTAAAGAGCAGATCGCGTTCACACCGGAATAAGTCCCTGGGGGAGGATTACGCAAATGAAGCCGCTGACGTCACTTCTTCTTCTTCTGCTTTGGGTTTACTGGCAGGCCGCAAACAACTTCACGGCGTATACTGCCACCCGAAGTCCCCGGCCGGAAGACCCCGGAGTTGGAGACTAGCTTCAGTAGAAGCTGCTGGGACTCCCAATGGCGGCTTCACAAAACGTTTCCGAGTTTTACGGGGCGTGGTTTGCAATTCGCCCAGCCAATCAGAAATTGGAACTTTTTTCTCCCCAGGAAAGTACCACCTCTCTAGCAGGGACTGAAAAGAGGGGGAAAGTTCTCATGAACTAAGTTCTCTTTTTGGTGTGAACCCAAAATCCCAGGAACTATCGGAACTAAAAGGGAAAGTACGGGGAGAAGTACTCCGGTGTGAAAGCGCCTATGTTCTGTTTGGTGTTTCAGACAAACACTTCAGAAACATGTATATATCTGAGACCTGTAATATATTGATGAAAAACAGTATAATAGGAGACCTTTAAAAGTGTTTTGCAACCACATGCAGATTAATGTGGATTAGATATAGGTCTTTAGACTTCAAAAGCCAATATCAGTGTCCTAAATCACATGGGGGGGGGGTGGGTTCCACAATTGAAATGTGTTGATCTCCCCCCCTGAGCGCACTTGTGAGAGACACAGACCGGCAGGTGCGTGATATCCCGGGTGGGTATGCTGGGCAGCCAATCAGGGCTCAGCATTGCGTCTCTGCACACATCATAACCCCGGGGTCACGGCTAGCTCTCTTCAAAATGACTAAGTGAGGGAATGGATGCATTTGCAATGTCGCCATGTATTAGTCACCCTGCGTGCAGCGGAGTCACATGAGGGTCTGTGTTAATGACCCTAACTTTTCTATTACGCAAGCCACTGGTGTTTCTACCGCGGATAACCCTTACCCAAATAACTCAAACTTCAGAAATAACATCAACTGCTAAATGTCAAATGGAAAGAGATCTTTGTTCATAAGGTTTTATGAATTAGATAGTATCGGCTAAACTCCTACATCTAGGATCCCTTGGTTCAAATTATTTATTTTTATTTATTTTAAATATATCATTTGGGTATCACTCAAAAATGTTGGAGGAATCTGGAGAATACTGAACGTAAAAATGCAAACCCAAAGGGAAATACATCCAATTGTGTGAATAACTTAATGAGGTTGTAATAATGGATTTAAAAATTACACTTATTCCTGCTCTTCCCCCCCCCCCCCCCTCTTGCTTATCAGTAGACAGTCTGTCCAGTCTTTTATGTTTAATTCATGTTTAATTAACTTTAATAATGTTGTTTGGTCGGCCATCAAGTATTATATTGTTATGTCTATCTTTTAGTTTCCAGCCATATAATAAAAAATAAGCTTTTAGTAGACCAACATCCTGCTTTTCCTACATGATGTATTAGTTCCAGGAAAGTCCATTAATCATTTCCGTTTAGCTCAGTTTAATAATAATGATTGATTGGCTTACAGAACGAAGTCTCGCCTGATTGGCCGCCATGAAGCATCTGATGTCCCTGTAACCACTCTGACCTTTTGCATAACAACAGCAAAGCATCCTGAAGCCAAGTCTAACCTAATAAACCCGAACGCTGCCTAAAAGCAAACCATATGGCAGCCAATCGGATGTATCTATACCTCGCTCAATTATAGGATATTCTCAGTCATTGTGTTCTGCGTGTTAATTGCTAACTTTTTGATATATCCTGTTTGATGCAAGTTTAAGAATGTACATAAATACGTTGGAAATACCCTTAAACAAAGGGATACCGTTTAAGGATAATTATGGAGCAAAACTGTTCAATAGATAAATCAAATATGAGATTCATATTGTAGTTTTGCCAGTTAAACAACACATGTCTTCACTTACATTAGCTCAGTTTAATAATAATGATTGATTGGCTTACAGAACGAAGCCTGATTGGCCACCATGGAGCATCTGATGTCCCTGTAACCACTCTGCTCTTTTGCATAACAACAACAAAGCATCCTGAAGCCAAGTCTTACCTAATAAACCCGAACGCTGCCTAAAAGCAAACCATATGGCAGCCAATGGGATGTATCGTCTCTTCAGCAATCCTTTGGCAGAGTCTAGCCGTCTTTTGGGTGAACTCCCACTCTTCAAAGTATTTCAAATGACTTCCCTGACTGAGCTGTGGTTGCTTTCTCTTCTCGGTGCTCAGACACAACTCACCAGGTCTCTCGGCTCAAAACCTTTACATCAATCTGAGGACAGTTGCCACCCTGTGTTAAAATTAGGACTTTGGCTGCATGTTGAGTCATCACTCAGTTGTTTTTATGTCCCCTCGATGGACGGGATTAGGACAGGATTATATTGATTAAACGACTGATGAAATGAAGAACCAAACTAAATGTTATTGGGAATCACATTATTGAGGTGTCAACACGACTGTTTGCTCATTACGATGCTGACCAGGAACTCTCCATTCACAAATGTCCTTCACAAAAGTGTGAACAAAAGCAGTAAACATATTGCTATCTTTCCGTAGTGAAGCGAGGAGCAGAGAATAAGCAATGATTTTAAATTAAATTAGCTTTAAGAAGGATATCCTCTTTAACCCTCTGAGACCCACACAGGACATTTCCGTTTTTTTATGTTGTTGTGTTTTGCCTTATAAATTGTCATTTCTTCAAGGTTCAAGGTTCAAGGTTCTTTATTGTCAAACTAACATAGCTAGTAATTAGGTCACAGGCTTCTCCAACAATGCAACACAATAATACAGACAAGCAGACAATATTAACCAATATTAAAATATACTATATTAAAAGTATTACAAAAAGAAAACGAAGTGGAATAGTGAAATACAAGTTATTGGAATGATATATTAGATAATAGATCAATAATTACCATAATATCTTTACAGTATAATCAAGTTTTACACATCCCAGAAATCAGCACAACCTCAGCTAATGATATGGCACTCATTAGAGACTTATATAATATGGGATATTTGTCCATAAATAAAACGGAGCTTGATTTTTCTACTTATTTAATTCAAAATATCTGCTAACCATAACATTGAAAGAAACATTCAAGACAGAAAATTGCACACATTTATTATCATTGTATCAGAACTGATTAGAAGATTCTAACTTCTTCTGTTCATTAGTTATGCCCATTGTTTTGGGCAGTGTCCATGGGCGTTTATTTGGTCCTGCCTATTTTGAAGACTACACATGTGTTGCCTTATGTGTGGTTTCTCAATCTCTGCCTGTGACTGCAGAAGAACACACAAAGGTAAGCTTTTTGAATATATCTTCACATTTTGATTTAGTTTGTTTATGTTGTTTGTATTTAGTGTTAATTTCGTTCACTAAAACTATGACTAAATATGTTCGTCAACGGCCTTTTTTTCCATGACGAAAACGAGACGATGACGAGACGGCAGTAAACAATAACTGCAACGAAATCATCATGCAATATCGTTGACGAAAAGTGACGAGACGAAAATGTAGTTTACTAAATAAAAACTATGCCAAAATCTCTCTTTACTTTCGTTGACGAAAAATGAGGAGACGAAATATTATCAAAGATAACGTTACATCTCTGATAGTCAGTTTTTCTCCCAGCAGTTCCACTTCCGGTGCTGCGCTGGGCAGCAGCTGTGTGTCTGTGCTGCGCGCGGCGGTACATTTGAATTACACCGGGCAGCGGCACAATATGAACTGTCAGGAAGACTCGGGTCTAACTCGTGGTCTAACTCATGGTCTAACTTGTGGTCTAACTCGTGGTCTAACTCATGGTCTAACTCATGGTCTAACTCATGGTCTAACTCATGGTCTAACTAACCTTATTTAACAGAAAATAAAATGGCACCAACAGGGCTTGGGAGCAGTGGTCGCACTCGCGTTAACCGAATACCCCCCCGTCAGCGCGAGTGAGTGATACATTGTGCACTCGACGGGGTAATAATGGATTATGACGGAAATGTTACGATCCTGTCCGTCAAAATGACTGACAACGAACAAGTCTAAAGCCACCACTGCTTGGGAGAAAGAAACTATGTGATATTTGGGCCCATTTTCGCTCCAATGAGGCGGAGAAAAAAAGTGAGTGCATTGTTTTATCAGAAGGGAAGCAATGTGGCCATAACACAGGTAAAGCTTCTTAATCATTCAACCTGTGTTTCATCAAATAAGGACAAGATATAATCTTATTGTGAAATACGTTTGACTAAAATTACAAATTATTGGTTTTGGCTAGACTAGTTTGACTGAAATGTTCTATATAATCTGATGACTAAAAAAGACTCAACAGTTTTCATTGACAAAAAGTAGACTAAAATAATTAGTTTTCTTTGACTAAAATAAGACTAAAATGCTCAGACTTTTAGTCGACTAAAACTTGACTAAATAAAAACAGGATGAAGGTGACTAAATATGACTAAAACTAAAAAGGAAATTTAACACAGGACTAAGACTAAAACTAAATGAACTATACACAACATCTACTGCACGTCTGTCCGCCCTGTGAGAGGGATACTACTCTGTTGCTTTCCCAGAGGTTTATAACACATTGGCATATCATGTTTAATGCAAGTTTAAGAAAGCACATACTTTGGAAATACCCTAACAAAAGGGGAAAATACCTTTTAAGGATGCTTATGGCGCAACATGTTCAAAAGTAATGCAGACATGAGATTTCTATTGGATTTCAATTGTAGTTTGCCAATTAAACAAGACATGTCTTCATTTCACATGGAATAATTACAGTAGTGTAAACTTATCAGTGTGTTTTGCGGGGTTAATTACAAGTTGCAAGTTTAAGAAAGCACATGAATGTTCATAAAGTTATCATTCATTAGATGTAGCCTATATCTTGCAGTGAGATGCTTGTGTTTCTGTATTTCCAGAACAAAACTTATTTGAAACTAATACAAGTCCCCTTTGTGTCCATGTTTGCAACATCTGACAGAGAACTCACAGTCTGAGCGCGGCTGTGTTTTCTGACACTTCTCAAAGAGTTATTTTTAGTCTGTCACAGCGAGAAGATGCTGGCTCAAATCCCCAATTAAAGCGGCGGGGACAGAACAACAGAGCGGGCATCGTGTGTGTGTGTGGTGTGTGTGTGTGTGTGTGTGTGTGTGTGTGTGTGTTGTGGTGTGTGTGTGTGTGTGTGTGTGTGTGTGTGTGTGTGTGTGTGTGTGTGTGTGTGTGTGTGTGTGTGTGTGTGTGTGGGTTTATTTTGTCATGGGCTTCTGGCACCTGCTGCAGTGTGACGGCCCCCCAGACCTTCTGCATGTGAGCAGCAAATGTTAAAAGGTTTGCCGGCAGAACAGCTGTCGGGGCAGAGCAGGAAAACACGCGTCCCCCGGTCTTCCCCCGTGGGTGTCTTGAGGACAGGACTTACAAACAAGACTATGTTGGGAGACGCAAATCTGTTACATAAACATATACATGTCTGGAAATGCAAGGGAAGACGACGTGTCAGTGACAAGAGAGACATCTTATTCCAACACCTGCAGATTTCAGATATTAATGAGCAGCAGATTAAACAGTATATTATTTTAAATGTCTCAAATTGAAAGAATATGAAAAATAATTTATTTAATTTGTGTTGTTTAGTTTCAGGTTTTGTAATAATAAGAATACATTATAAAAAATAGAGGGCGCAGCTTTCAATACCAAACTCGAATGGACAAAATGTAAAAGATTGAATTTATAGTCAATCAGTTGCCAAAGGTAATTTAATATCCAATGTTGCTTAAGCTTCTTTCAATAATACTACACATTGTCACTTCTTCTGTTGTACAAAGATCATATTGGCAAAGATGATCAATCAGTAAACGGTCACATGCTCACTCTAATTAAATGAAACCTAATTAAGTGAATAACCGAATGGTCAACAGGTGAAAACTGAGCATATGGTGGAGTAATGTAATCTTTACATAACTCACGTCTACATTACGTAATTACAAAACCTTTTACTGAATGTGTGGAGGGTAATAATAATAATAATTAAAGCTGCAAGCAGCGTTGAGCGGGTCTTCGACGCTCCGCAGGCAGTTGTCCGCACGTCGATGTCAGGCAGATGTCTCGAGGACTCGGCCGTTGACAAACGTGGGAAGTTTCAGGCCGATCAGACAACGTACATAGGAGTTACAGCAGTATCATAAACATTGCGTTTGGCCATGGCAACGGAATTTGATGACACCCCATAATTGATGTAGAGCTGTTCAGAGCCGGACCATTAGCCATCATCTGCAGTCTGGTGCCGTTTGGACCATTTGGAGTAACGGCAACATCGAGGGATGCGTTGCCATGGCAACAGCTTTTGAGGAAAACTCACTATTGTCATATTGAGGTGTTGAGGGCCGGACCATTAACTGTCATCTGAAGTCTGGTGCCGTTTGGACCATTTTCATAAGAGTAACGGCAACATCGTATGTTTTGGCGAGGGATGCGTTGCCATGGAATGGCATATGATCAGACACCCTAATATGACATAGAGCTGTTCCTGGCCGGACCATACACAAAGATTGTGTTTCCCCCTCCCTCCCCCCCGTGTTTCTCCTCCCCCTCACCTGTGTTTCTCCTCCTCCCCACCTGTGTTTCTCCTCCTCCCCACCTGTGTTCCTCCCCTCCTCCCCCCTGTGTTTCTCCTCCCCCTCACCTGTGTTTCTCCTCCTCCCCCACCTGTGTTCCTCCCCCCTCCCCACCTGTGTTTCTCCTCCCTCCCCACCTGTGTTTCTCCTCTCTCCTCACCTGTGTTTCTCCTCCTCCTCACCTGTGTTTCTCCTCCCCCTCACCTGTGTTTCTCCTCCCCCTCACCTGTGTTTCTCCTCTCCCTCACCTGTTTCTCCTCCCCCCCCCTGTTTCTCCTCCCTCCCCACCTGTGTTTCTCCTCCCTCCCCACCTGTGTTTCTCCTCCCCCCCACCTTGTTTCTCCTCCCCCTCCTCACCTGTGTTTCTCCTCCTCCCCCCACCTGTGTTTCTCCCTCCCCCTCACCTGTGTTTCTCCTCCCTCCCCACCTGTGTTTCTCCCCCCTCCCCACCTGTGTTTCTCCTCCCTCCTCACCTGTGTTTCTCCTCCCTCCCCACCTCTGTTTCTCCTCCCCCCCCTCACCTGTGTTTTCTCCCCCTCCTCACCTGTGTTTCTCCTCCCTCCCCACCTGTGTTTCTCCTCCCCCCCACCTGTGTTTCTCCCCCTCCCCACCTGTGTTTCTCCTCCCTCCCCACCTGTGTTTCTCCCCCCTCCCCACCTGTGTTTCTCCTCCCTCCTCACCTGTGTTTCTCCTCCTCCTCACCTGTGTTTCTCCTCCTCCCCCCTGTGTTTCTCCTCCCTCCCCACCTGTGTTTCTCCCCCTCCCCACCTGTGTTTCTCCCCCCCCCCCACCTGTGTTCTCCTCCCTCCCCACCTGTGTTTCTCCTCACCTGTGTTTCTCCTCACCTGTGTTTCTCCTCCCTCCTCACCTGTGTTTCTCCTCCCCCTCACCTGTGTTTCTCCTCACCTGTGTTTCTCCTCCCTCCTCACCTGTGTTTCTCCTCCCTCCCCACCTGTGTTTCTCCTCCTCCTCCTCACCTGTGTTTCTCCTCCCTCCTCACCTGTGTTTCTCCTCCCTCCCTCACCTGTGTTTCTCCTCCCTCCCTCACCTGTGTTTCTCCCTCCCTCCTCACCTGTGTTTCTCCTCACCTGTGTTTCTCCTCACCTGTGTTTCTCCTCCCTCCTCACCTGTGTTTCTCCTCCCTCCTCACCTGTGTTTCTCCTCACCTGTGTTTCTCCTCACCTGTGTTTCTCCTCCCTCCCCCCCTGTGTTTCTCCCCCCTCCCCCCTGTGTTTCTCCTCCCTCCCCCCTGTGTTTCTCCTCCCTCCTCACCTGTGTTTCTCCTCCTCCTCACCTGTGTTTCTCCTCCTCCCCACCTGTGTTTCTCCTCCTCCCCCCCACCTGTGTTTCTCCTCCCCTCCCCACCTGTGTTTCTCCTCCTCCCCACCTGTGTTTCTCCTCCCCCTCACCTGTGTTTCTCCTCCCTCCCCACCTGTGTTTCTCCTCCCCCCTCACCTGTGTTTCTCCTCCCCCTCACCTGTGTTTCTCCTCCCTCCTCACCTGTGTTTCTCCTCCCTCCCCACCTGTGTTTCTCCTCCCTCCCCACCTGTGTTTCTCCCCCCTCCCCCCCTGTGTTTTCTCCTCCTCCCACCTGTGTTTCTCCTCACCTGTGTTTCTCCTCACCTGTGTTTCTCCTCCCTCCTCACCTGTGTTTCTCCTCCCTCCTCACCTGTGTTTCTCCTCACCTGTGTTTCTCCTCCTCCTCACCTGTGTTTCTCCTCCTCCCTCCCCACCTGTGTTTCTCCTCCCTCCTCACCTGTGTTTCTCCTCCCTCCTCACCTGTGTTTCTCCTCACCTGTGTTTCTCCTCACCTGTGTTTCTCCTCACCTGTGTTTCTCCTCCCTCCTCACCTGTGTTTCTCCTCACCTGTGTTTCTCCTCACCTGTGTTTCTCCTCCCTCCTCACCTGTGTTTCTCCTCCCCCTCACCTGTGTTTCTCCTCACCTGTGTTTCTCCTCCCTCCTCACCTGTGTTTCTCCTCCCCTCCCCACCTGTGTTTCTCCTCCCTCCTCACCTGTGTTTCCCTCCCCTCCTCACCTGTGTTTCTCCTCCCTCCTCACCTGTGTTTCTCCTCCCTCCCCCTGTGTTTCTCCTCCCTCCTCACCTGTGTTTCTCCTCCCCCCCCACCTGTGTTTCTCCTCCCCCCCCACCTGTGTTTCTCCTCCCTCCCCACCTGTCTGTCAGTCTTTGTGAGATCCTTGTCGTAGTTGTATGCGTTCACTAGGAGATAGTTCTGCTTTGCATGTGTCAGTTTGTTGGCCTTGAAATAAAAGGTATGTTCGGTTCAAACTCGTATTTGTTCCTGCATTTGGGTCCTGCCTGCTTCACTCACCCTGACAAGTGTTGGGCTGTAGCGTGTTGGCATGGGTGTGCCACAGTAACACGATCAGTGATAAACCCTTGGAACATACTGTAACCTGAAGCCTGTGTATAGATCTGACTTATTACTCTTTATTATGAGTTTTCACCGTTGCAATGATCACACTAAATGTACCCTGACTCTTGTAGAGGGTTCTGTAATCAACCCACTTCTGGGAATGACAGTTCAATCTGAGCATGAGGTGAAGTGCTGACATTAAGCACTCTGCACGATGCAGGATTAGGAAACGGCGCTTTCCATGTTAACATTTAGCATGCAGCATCATTTGGCTGGGTAAGGTAAACAGGATGTCATCTACAGGTTTTAAAGGGAGTGTTTCCGTTAGACGGAAACCTTAACAAGTATTCAGTTGAAAGTACACTGCTTACAATGTAAAACAAGATAAACACTAATGTCTGCCTTAAGGCCCGGACACACCAAGCTGACAACAAAGAACTGACACAGACGGACCCCGACTGCTGCGTCGCCTCGCGTCTCTGCGTCTTGGCCATGTGTCGCACTGGAACACACCGCAAAAACTTCAGCCGACGGCCAAGAAGCACGTACGAACTGCGCATGCGTGAGTGGCAATAACTCTCCTTACCAGCAGGCGGCGGTAGTGTGTGTTCATCATTCAAAAGAGGCAACAACCGGAAGACAGACTGCGTGATATAAACAAACAACAAAAAGCGTGTGCGTTCCATGTTCTCTACAGCGAGAAGCTCACGGGGCTTTCCCGAACCTGAGCCGAGAGCTGGAGGTAAATGAAATCCTAACTAGGTGCCCGAACCACCTCAACTGGCTCCTTTCGACGCGAAGGAGGAGCGGCTCAACTCCGAGTCCCTCCCGGATGACCGAACTTCTCACCCTAACCCTAAGGGAGACACCAGCCACCCTGCGGAGAAAACCCATCTCGGCCGCTTGTATCCGCATATGGTGATACCCCATAATTGACTTAGAGCTGTTGAGGGCCGGACTAGTAGCCATCATCTGAAGTCATTGCAATAGGGTCTTCGCCTACCTCAGGTCTCAGACCCTAATAATCCATTTATTATAGCGCTTTTTCAATGACTCTCAAAGCGGTAAGCGAGCCATTTCTAAAAGGCTGTGAGGTACAGGCAGACCCATGAATACTAATATCACTGAGGAGAGGTTCGGGGGGGGGGTAGTAAATGTGTCAATGTGGCTGCGAGCGTGTGTCTGTGACAAATAGGATTATATTAATTGATGCCGCCGGTTCTTTGAAACACATTCATTTCATCTGAATGTTGACGTGTTTAAGGAACCTTATTCTGAAATGGTTCCTTTTTTACTGAAGAGCTAACTGACCTGAGATCTGTTATGGCAGTGTCAACAAGTGTGTGTTGTTACAGTGTGTGTATGTGTTGGTGTGTGTGTGGGGTAGATGCAAGGTTTTTTTTTACAGTATGGATTTTTTGTTTCCTTGTTGTTGCATGTACCTGCTGCTGTAAGCATTTTAAAAGAGGAACCAGGAAATAACTCACTTGCACACAAATCTTCAGATGAAAGGTGGATACATATATTCAGCCACTCTATGAGAAAGAATGTGTTTAACCTTGAAGCATGAATAGAAACCCCAAATTATATTTCTTACTTGCAAATTATTATTATTATTGTCTGTCCTTTTTAATGTCACTTGCATGTAGTTGACCTGTAATGAAATATGCAACGCAAATGCAATTGTTGTACCTTGTTTATTTTGTATTATTTAGTTACTGCTATTGTCCTCTTCATGCAGTTTGGTATCCCAGGTGTATTAGCTAAAGGTAATGGATCAAATGAAAAAGAAAGAGGGCTAATATGACTGTCTAGCACTCATAAGATTAATTGTTGACCTGCACATGCATGTTTATGCCACAAGGGAGAAGGTCATGCGGTTCATGATTGGTTTATTCTATGAAGTAGTGCGATGTGTGCTGCTGTTCATGCCGACATCGTGCGTATGTGCCTCTTCGCTAGGAAGTTAAGAGAACGCTTTTCTATGCCTACAATTGCGTTTTAAAAAGTAAATATGTGTGCAAGAAAAAGACAGAGAGAGATGGACAGACGCATCATGAGTATGTGTGTGTTTGAGTAATAACACACACATGTAAAGTGTAGTAGAAATGGGTCACAGTGACAGATCCACTCACACGTGTCTTCTCTGCTGTGATTTCTGTCTCCGTCGAGGAGAGAGTTAAGTCTCTGTGCTGTCGCGCAAAGTGCACCGTCTGCAATATTAATAATAGCACAATTAAATGAGGGAAGGGAATTAGTCTCAGCGCAGCGTCGATGTGATGTGACAAATTAGGTCGTCTCAGATAACGGCGATGATTTGTCGGATACACGGACGCACAGCAGAGGGATGGGAGCAGGTCACGCGTTAAAGAGCTGCTCATCGATGGGACACTTGACCTGGAACGGGTCAAACACTGGTCAAACTGCATCAGGGAGCTGTGGACTTCTACTGCTATTAAATCCTTATACAATGTTGAGTTGAAGACTGTTGTTTTAATGATCAAACAAGTGACTCGTGATTTTGTTATAGAGGGACTCTTTGATGAGAAGTGAATGTTCCTCAATCCAGCGGGAGAAGAAGATAAGATTATTATTGATCCCAATTTGGGAAATGTTTGCGTTGTAGCAGCATAAAAAAGACATGGCATTGAACAACACAAATTAAAAGACAAGAAATAAAAAAGAAAGTAGCAAATATACATGTTGAATTAACAAGGTACTCAGAAGTACTCAGATCTAGAAGTTGTACTTACTTTGTTCTGATACACTAAAAGAAGTATTTGTGGTAAAGGGTCAAAGGTAAAGACACGTGTTGTTATCCTCTCCACCGGGGAGACTTGCTGCACACGAGAGATTCACCTTCTTTGTGTCAATTTATTGAACATGTCAGAAACAAAACATACAACAATAATAATGATATATATATTCTTTTTTTTCTCACTCAAAATAATAATTATAACAAAGTACAACAAAATAATAATACAACATTCTCAGATAGTCTCTTTCATGTTCAACAGGGGCAAGAAGAAGCTTAACAAAACGTGTCTGGTCCCCCCCCCCTCTAGCATACATTGTTCTTATAAATAAAACATTAGGTCATCGTCATCAGCGACATGTTTGGCTTGTTAATTTGTTTGCTTTTTTACAAAACAATAAATAAATTACTTTTACAATTACAAGAAATAATAACAAAGGGAATTGTACAGGTCCTGTTCATAACCATGAATGATTTGGCTCCTAAATAATACTTTCAGTTTAGACTTGCACAACATTTCAGTGCATCTTACAGTTACTAACACCTTTTAATTGAACTATTCATATCTTAGACTGTACTGTAACTTTTATCCATGTATTTCTTCTTTTAATGTTTATTTTATTATCTTTTCTTTTTAATGACTGATTTTAAATGCCATTTTCTTAATGTCTTTCATTTTTTGTAAAGCACTTTGAATTGCCTTGGGTTGAAAAGTGCTATATAAATAAACTTGCCTTGCCTTTGGATGAGATGCAGTGAAGTTTGGCATTTGTTCGTGCGGGTGGACTTTGAAGAACTGGGATGGACATTTAACTATTTCTTATATTTTATAAACCAAACTATCAAGAAATCAAATGTTCCTGCACCGTTCTCTTTTCAATTCTGCTAAAGTCTTGTCAAATCGGTATTTACGTTTTTAGCTTGAAATGTTTGATTTGGTTTGTGTTGAGCCTTCAGGGCCACGGCACAAACTATATGTGAACATAACAATACTTTCAAAGCTCTCAGGGCAACTCCATGTGTTAATGTGTCATTGAAAGAAACAAAATGAGGTAAAAGAAAGCAATCAATGAGTGAAAGCAACAATTAAAAGAAACTGGGAAGCAAAAAGGAGAACATTGAGACACGAGACAAATGTTGTAAATGCTTAAAAACGCAAGGAAGGAAAAAGGACACATAAAAATGAATCTAATTAGGAGAAAACAATCGGGGAAACAAGGAGAAAGGGGAATCTGTAAAGAAAGCAAAAGTGCAAAGTATAGTGCATGGAAGAAGCTTGTCTCGTGAAGCTGCTCTTTCTTTCATCTGAAAACTAAAGGTTTTGTCAAAGACAGTTTTTAGAAATGAGGGGACGTTTGTTTTTGTCATATTGTGATTTCAAAGAAAAGCGATCAGCTCCCTAAGCCCCCCTCTGCCGTGCAGGTGGAGCTTCTCCTCTTCGGCACATTTAACGGCCTGCGTGCTAATCTGACGTCGGATCCACGATGCCACCTGGGATTTAACTCAGCCAGGGACGCAAGGTCAAAAGACAGGGTCAGAGACGTCAGCGCTGTACAGTGTTTTGGGGATTAAGAGTCCTCTCCTGCTGATGTTCAGGTGTATATCAGTAGTGTCTCTACTTTAAAGAGTCCTCTCCTGCTGATGTTCAGGTGTATATCAGTAGTGTCTCTACTTTAAAGAGTCCTCTCCTGCTGATGTCCAGGTGTATATCAGTATGTAGTGTCTCTACTTTAAAGAGTCCTCTCCTGCTGATGTTCAGGTGTATATCAGTATGTAGTGTCTCTACTTTAAAGAGTCCTCTCCTGCTGATGTTCAGGTGTATATCAATATGTAGTGTCTCTACTTTAAAGAGTCCTCTCCTGCTGATATTCAGGTGTATATCAGTATGTAGTGTCTCTACTTTAAAGAGTCCTCTCCTGCTGATGTTCAGGTGTATATCAGTAGTGTCTCTACTTTAAAGAGTCCTCTCCTGCTGATGTTCAGGTGTATATCAGTATGTAGTGTCTCTACTTTAAAGAGTCCTCTCCTGCTGATGTTCAGGTGTATATCAGTATGTAGTGTCTCTACTTTAAAGAGTCCTCTCCTGCTGATGTTCAGGTGTATATCAGCATGTAGTGTCTCTATTTTAAAGAGTCCTCTCCTGCTGATGTTCAGGTGTATATCAGTATGTAGTGTCTCTACTTTAAAGAGTCCTCTCCTGCTGATGTTCAGGTGTATATCAGTATGTAGTGTCTCTACTTTAAAGAGTTCTCTCCTGCTGATGTTCAGGTGTATATCGGTATGTAGTGTCTCTACTTTAAAGAGTCCTCTCCTGCTGATGTTCAGGTGTATATCAGTATGTAGTGTCTCTACTTTAAAGAGTCCTCTCCTGCTGATGTTCAGTTGTATATCAGTATGTAGTGTCTCTACTTTAAAGAGTCCTCTCCTGCTGATGTTCAGGTGTATATCAGCATGTAGTGTCTCTACTTTAAAGAGTCCTCTCCTGCTGATGTTCAGGTGTATATCAGCATGTAGTGTCTCTACTTTAAAGAGTCCTCTCCTGCTGATGTTCAGGTGTATATCAGTATGTAGTGTCTCTACATGTCTCCATGCTTTATTGTTCAAAAAGCTCTTTATTTTTTTCATACTGCCTGTGCTGCAGCACCTCTTTTCACCCTCTGTCTGAAACCAGAGCCCAGTCTGCTCTGATTGGTTAGCTGGCCGGCTCTGTTGTGATTGGTCAAACGCTTAGGCTAAGGGGCGGGACATCTCTATCACGTACAATGTGTTTGAGCTAGCCAATAAGCGCAAGTGTTACGTCGTGATGTCACTATTATAAGGAAGTAGTCAAAGAAGTCCAATGGAGGCATTTCAGGCAGGGGTGGGGACTGTATAAAAACCTATACAACACACTAAAGGAAAGCATATCAATAACATTTTCATATAAAGGTTTGGGGGTGTGAGATATTCTATGTGACAACAACAATAACAAATATCCAGAAGTTGTACTAACAAGCAGGAGTGTAGGGTAGGATGTAGGGTAGGACGTAGGGTAGGACGTAGGGTAGGACGTAGGGTAGGACGAGGACTCTTGGATTAATTATCTTCAACAAGATAGCAGATAAGCTGGCTGCCTTTGGTGACTAAGACTTGCACGTTGTTCTGATATGCTAAGATTGGGCAGCCACTATTAAATGAATGGTTAATGTTGGAAAACAGTCATTGTTCAAAGAATGGAGCATTGCCAGAACCGATATCATGGACTCTGTTTTCAAGTCTAAAGCTTTATCCCAAAACAAACTATCGTGATTCTATCCCACATTGAGTACTGTTTGACAAACTGGTCGTTTGCTTGGGCCACAAACCTGAAACCCATAGAACAGCTGGACAAGAGCGCTATCAAGGTGTTTGACAGAAAGCCTTATTCATACCACCACGGTAGCATACTAGAGAAACACAATTTCTTGAGTTTTGACAATTTTAAGTCTTTTAAAAGTATGTGCTTTATTTATAAATGTTTACATGGACTTGCCTTGCCTTGCCTTGCCGCTTGATCACCGCTAAATGCACTTTAACACAGGGGCATCTCCTTTGGCCCTTTAGGTAGCTCTTGCATCTCCTCTGGCACCTTATATGTCGTAGCTGCTATATTGTGCTGCCATGGCATAAATACTTGTGTATGCTGCTCTTGCTCTTTTCCACTTTTTGCATATCATGTATTTTTTTTGCTGTGTTTGTAAAATGTAATTTTCTTAAAGCTTGTATGTGAGGGACTGCAGGTGGAAATGAGCTCAAAGCTAAATCTGGCACTGTTACGCCTGATACGTTTGAATGTGTTAAGTGTTCATTACTGTGCATTGCCCCTGCCAAATATACCATTAAATAAATAAATCAACCCTGACCTCGTCTTAAAGTCAAGCCAGATCTCAATAGTGAAACAAACATCACACATCCGTACGCCCTTGATTTGGATGAGAAATCTAACCCTTTTAGAGGTTTTGTGCTTTTGTTATCAATGACTTTATATGTCATCATTGGACACCCCTGAAGGACTGGCCAGCTCTAAAAGACTCTGCCTCTTGCCTACAGCATGCTAAATAGGCTCCAACCCCCATGACCTTGGCCAAAGGGTACAGAACATGGACACATGCTTATGAAATCATTATTGAACGGCCAGTAAATGGTGTCTTTTATATATTGCATGTTCTGCTCTGCCGCACACGAATGGATGTTTTCAATAGCAGCAAGCTCAGATTGTCTGGAATGAATAGCAGAAGAAGAAATGGCAAGGTTATTAAGAGTTCAATTTGCTTGAGAAGAACGAGATATTTTTGTCTTCCAAACCCAGTGGTCATAGCCTCTTCCTGGTTGCATCACAGTGACCTCTCTCATCTCTGTGCTTCTAAGAAATCTGTCTTGTGGATCACTTTGTAGTCTTCGAGCAAGAAAACCAGTTCTGAGGTTAAGGGGACTTTTTACAGTGTGTACTTGAAGGCATTCACTGTGTGCATTCAATTGTACAGAGTGAAGGCAGTAGCTGTTAGACAAAAGAGAGCCTGAGCTGCAATATAAAACCTTACTTTTACACCCACACACAAAGAGCCAATAACCACATGAACTATTGTCAGATAGATGGCTTCAGGAAGTTATTAGCATCGTTGTTTTGCAAGATGTGGAGGGACAGAGTTGCATATGCTGTTTATTGTGTCATTAAATGTTGTTCTTATGCCTTTAGCGGTATAAATAATCTTGGCATGCCTAAGAAACACTCTCAAGAGGCAATAGCATGACAGATGGAGACTAAAAGGGCATAACCTAAAGGAAATCCTTATCCGCTTTAAGGATAAAGACAACTACATGCAATCAAGATTGATAGGTTAAGGAATAGGAAAAGTAGAGCAAACAAGTCCCTTTAAGCTTCCCTGAGCTGCTATAGGACACATCAAATGAGTGTTTGCTGACCTTGTAATTCCTAACCTGTCCACTAGATGCCCCCAAAGTGTCTTACTCATTACCAATAAGTACCCAGTTCTACACTGCCACACCTTGACATTTCATTTAGCTGATACCTTTATCCAAAGCAGCTTACAATGAGTGCAATCAACTCTGAAGATAGAAACAAAACACAGCAATAATCCTGAAAGTATACATTAGCTTGTGTAGCTATGTACTATGTACTCTCCTCCTCTGCTGCTGAAACCCTGATTCATGCATTCATCACTTCACGACTACCGCAATAGCATCCTCTACGGCATACCATCCAACCTAATCAATAAACTCCAACATATCCAGAACTCTGCTGCCCGCCTCCTCACCCACACCCGCTCCCGAGACCACATCACTCCCGTCCTCCAGAACCTCCACTGGCTCCCCGTCCGTCAAAGAATCAACTTCAAAGTCCTCCTGATTACTCACAAAGCCCTCAACAACCAGGCCCCCCCTACCTCACAGACCTGCTGCACCACCACGCCCCTTCCCCCCCCTACATCACAGACCTGCTGCACCACCACGCCCCCCCCCCTACCTCACAGACCTGCTGCACCACCTCGCCCCTTCCCCCTACCTCACAGACCTGCTGCACCACCACGCCCTTCCTCCCCCTACCTCACAGACCTGCTGCACCACCACGCCCCTTCCCCCCCCCTACCTCACAGACCTGCTGCACCACCACGCCCCCCCCCCCCTACCTCACAGACCTGCTGCACCACCTCGCCCCCTTCCCCCTACCTCACAGACCTGCTGCACCACCACGCCCCTTCCTCCCCCTACCTCACAGACCTGCTGCACACCACGCCCCCCCCCCCTACCTCACAGACCTGCTGCACCACCTCGCCCCTTCCCCCCTACCTCACAGACCTGCTGCACCACCACGCCCCTTCCTCCCCCTACCTCACAGACCTGCTGCACCACCACGCCCCTTCCCCCCCCCCTACCTCACAGACCTGCTGCCCCACCACGCCCCCCCCCCTACCTCACAGACCTGCTGCACCACCCTCGCCCCTTCCCCCCTACCTCACAGACCTGCTGCACCACCACGCCCCTTCCTCCCCCTACCTCACAGACCTGCTGCACCACCACGCCCCACCCCCCCCCCCTACCTCACAGACCTGCTGCACCACCTCGCCCCTTCCCCCTACCTCACAGACCTGCTGCACCACCACGCCCCTTCCCCCCTACCTCACAGACCTGCTGCACCACCACACCCCCTTCCCCCTACCTCACAGACCTGCTGCACCACCATGCCCCTTCCTCCCCCTACCTCACAGACCTGCTGCACCACCACGCCCCCCCCCCCCTACCTCACAGACCTGCTGCACCACCTCGCCCCTTCCCCCCTACCTCACAGACCTGCTGCACCACCACGCCCCCTTCCTCCCCCTACCTCACAGACCTGCTGCACCACCACGCCCCCCCCCCCTACCTCACAGACCTGCTGCACCACCTCGCCCCTTCCCCCTACCTCACAGACCTGCTGCACCACCACGCCCCTTCCTCCCCCTACCTCACAGACCCTGCTGCACCCACCACGCCCCCCCCCCTACCTCACAGACCTGCTGCACCACCTCGCCCCTTCCTCCCCCTACCTCACAGACCTGCTGCACCACCACGCCCCCCCCCCCCTACCTCACAGACCTGCTGCACCACCTCGCCCCTTCCCCCCTACCTCACAGACCTGCTGCACCACCAGGCCCCTTCCTCCCCCTACCTCACAGACCTGCTGCACCACCACGCCCCTTCCTCCCCCTACCTCACAGACCTGCTGCACCACCTCGCCCCTTCCCCCTACCTCACAGACCTGCTGCACCACCACGCCCCCCCCCCCCCTACCTCACAGACCTGCTGCACCACCACGCCCCTTCCCGCTGCCTCCGCTCATCAGAAGCCAACCTCCTATCCATCCCCACCCGCACCAATCACCGGACCTGGGGGGACAGAGCCTTCTCCGTCGCTGCCCCCCTCCCTCTGGAACTCACTCCCCCAACCCATCAGAGACTGCACCGACCTCACCACCTTCAACACACTTACAAAAACTCACCTCTTCAATCTGGCCTTTAATGTGTGATTGTTTACTATATATTTATGTGTTATTCCTTTCTTTTCCCTTCACTATATCTGTAAAGCGTCTTTGAGCACCTGTAAAAGCGCTAACAAATTAAATCTATTATTATTATTATTATGTAGTAGTAGTCTTTCTGCAGTCCTGATATGAATGGGGAGTTCGTTCCACCATTTTGATCAAGTACAGCAAATAGAGTGCTTTTATGAAAGAGTAGCAAGCGGATTGGCTGATGCAGAGTCGTGTCGATTGCCCCCCAATCAAGGGTCAATACATGCTCTCATTGTTAGTTGCCAAATCTATAATGTGTCTTATCATAACCTTTCAGACTTTACTTCCTCTCAGTATAATTGTTGGGCTTCCAACAAGTTGCCTGTCCATTGTCGTTTGATTGAAAGTCTTCAATTAAACCTGCTCTGTATTATTGTGTCTGCATGTGTGTATATTGTACAAGAACCATGGCAATCAGTATGTGTTGAAAGGGGATTGTATATACTTGGGATTGAAGCTGCAAATGAGATGGGCTGAAATATGGTTTAATACTGGATTCTTGCAAAACAAGTTGTGTACATTATGTAAAATGCCTGTGAGGCAAGAAGCATATGCAATGAATAGAATCGAACTGGAAAGGACACAAGCATCTTGGAGAAGGAAAATGCGGCATGAAAAAAACCCTCAAACGGATGTTTTTTTCAGGGTCAAACAACAACAAGGCTGCGGCTGACACAAGCCCAGGGCTAGTACCATTCAAGGATGTATTTATGCCCTAACTGCATTTCTCCAGTAGCAGTGAACATCTGATCTTCAAAAGACTTCAGATGACTGTGGCCTGAATAGTGCTTCTGTGCCAGTGGGTGCAGAAATGCTGTGCTCCACAGTTTCTGCCCTGGATAGATGCTACATGTGCAAACCCTCCAAAAGAGACCAAGCACAGAAAATAACCGTGGTGTTAATCTCACTGCTGTTAAGACTGATAATGTGGTGAGTTGATTTAGGATGCATTGTTCCCGGATCAGATTCATCTCCTTCCAGAAGCTCGCCAACATCTTTGGCTAAGCCTAAGGAGCTGCTGTTGGAAAGGAGTCAAAGCTAAAGAGAAAGACTCCGTCACTCACTATTCTCAATTCATCAAATGGGACCATGAGTGTGCAAGCGACTGAGCCAGAGAAAACATTTTCAAACCTCATCGGAGGCCAATACTTTTGCTAATCTGAAATACCTTTAAGCATGAAGATGTATTCAAAAACTAAGTTTGATTTCAGCTCTTCAAGGCAAACCTGGGCTGATTCAGCAGATCCCCTTGAAATACTGTAATGCTTTTTTTATGTAGGATTTAAACATTCTGTTAGATTCTCGGGATTCATTGAGGAGAGCTGTTCAATATGTTATGTGAAAGACTTTGCCGCTATCCCCCCATCTTTTTTTCCTACAAACCAGGCCAGATACTTTGAGCTGTAAATCTTCATTTTGTTGAAGTGCCAGAATGCACACTTCAATCCCAACATGTCTTCAGACCTCTCTTGTAATGGTGGTAATCTACTGGGCAGGGGAGACATTTCGAGATGTTGGAGCTCTATTCGGGGAGAACACAAAACACAGGTTTCATGGCAAATGTATAACTTTTTAAAGAGTCTTCTCCTGCTGATGTTCAGGTGTATATCAGTAGTGTCTCTACTTTAAAGAGTCCTCTCCTGCTGATGTTCAGGTGTATATCAGTATGTAGTGTCTCTACTTTAAAGAGTCCTCTCCTGCTGATGTTCAGGTGTATATCAGTATGTAGTGTCTCTACTTTAAAGAGTCCTCTCCTGCTGATGTTCAGGTGTATATCAGTATGTAGTGCCTCTACTTTAAAGAGTCCTCTCCTGCTGATGTTCAGGTGTATATCAGTATGTAGTGTCTCTACTTTAAAGAGTCCTCTCCTGCTGATGTTCAGGTGTATATCAGTATGTAGTGTCTCTACTTTAAAGAGTCCTCTCCTGCTGATGTTCAGGTGTATATCAGTATGTAGTGTCTCTACTTTAAAGAGTCGTCTCCTGCTGATGTTCAGGTGTATATCAGTATGTAGTGTCTCTACTTTAAAGTGTCCTCTCCTGCTGATGTTCAGGTGTATATCAGTATGTAGTGTCTCACTTTAAAGAGTCCTCTCCTAATGATGTTCAGGTGTATATCAGTATGTAGTGTCTCTACTTTAAAGAGTCCTCTCCTGCTGATGTTCAGGTGTATATCAGTAGGTAGTGTCTCTACTTTAAAGAGTCCTCTCCTGCTGATGTTCAGGTGTATATCAGTATGTAGTGTCTCTACTTTAAAGAGTCCTCTCCTGCTGATGTTCAGGTGTATATCAGTATGTAGTGTCTCTACTTTAAAGAGTCCTCTCCTGCTGATGTTCAGGTGTATATCAGTATGTAGTGTCTCTACTTTAAAGAGTGCTCTCCTGCTGATGTTCAGGTGTATATCAGTAGTTAGTGTCTCTACTTTAAAGAGTCCTCTCCTGCTGATGTTCAGGTGTATATCAGTATGTAGTGTCTCTACTTTAAAGAGTCCTCTCCTGCTGATGTCCAGGTGTATATCAGTATGTAGTGTCTCTACTTTAAAGAGTCCTCTCCTGCTGATGTTCAGGTGTATATCAGTATGTTGTGTCTCTACTTTAAAGAGTCCTCTCCTGCTGATGTTCAGGTGTCTATCAGTATGTTGTGTCTCTACTTTAAAGAGTCCTCTCCTGCTGATGTTCAGGTGTATATCAGTATGTAGTGTCTCTACTTTAAAGAGTCCTCTCCTGCTGATGTTCAGGTGTATATCAGTATGTAGTGTCTCTACTTTAAAGAGTCCTCTCCTGCTGATGTCCAGGTGTATATCAGTATGTAGTGTCTCTACTTTAAACAGTCCTGTCCTGCTGATGTTCAGGTGTATATCAGTATGTAGTGTCTCTACTTTAAAGAGTCCTCTCCTGCTGATGTCCAGGTGTATATCAGTATGTAGTGTCTCTACTTTAAACAGTCCTCTCCTGCTGATGTTCAGGTGTATATCAGTATGTAGTGTCTCTACATGTCTCCTTGCTTTAATGTTCAAAAATCTCTTTATTGTTCTCATACTGCCTGTGCTGCAGCACCTCTTTTCACCCTCTGTCTGAAACCAGAGCCCAGTCTGCTCTGATTGGTTAAAAAAAAGGGCCCCTTTTTAATGTTTTTAGTATGACACGTTATGCTTTCGTGCATCTCATTGTACAGACAACATGCTTGTGAAAAGTTAAAATGTAGCATACATATAGTAAAGCCTGTATATGTCTCCCTCTGAGGCTCTGAGGGCAAAGCACAGAAACTAGTTTAAGATCGTCATACTTCTTAGCCTGAAGCTGAAATCAATTTAAGTCTGGAGCAGCTTCCCAATATAACAGTCCAGATAAGTCATCCCCTAACAAGGAGACTGACATACTTCCTGTGCATGAAATGCCTTCTGATTAAATTGCCCATTTGGCAGAATCCCAAGCGTCAAATCCTTGGTCGTCCCTTGATGGTGATCTCCTCCTCCAGAGCCACATTGTGTGTCCTCACAGGAGGAGAGGACAGAGGCTGCTGCCGTGCACTTCACCTCTGCAGCCTCTCTGAAATGCTGATATCACACTGCAGGTGAGATAATGAAATAACAGGGGAGAGGTTTTGGGCTGATCAGAGTCACCGTGAAGCATCTTGATTTAAAATAGCCTCACACTGTCCCAAAGGGGAAATCAGGCTGCAGCGTTCTGATAATCCTGCTGTTAAAGCACAGTCTGCATGCCGTGGCGCTTTTTCAGGTTATGGAACAAACTATCCAGAGGATTACTGTTCACAAGCACAGTGCAACTCAACAACAACACAACGACAAAAAGCCTGATGTACGCAAACAACGAAGAAACTAGGCTGAATGGTAATGGGATTTCTTCTAGGTTTCTACGGAGAGCTTGAAGAGATCTAATAAAAACAAAGGGAATACTTATGATAGATCACCATCCGAGCAGTGTTTGGGCCATTTTTATAATTTAGTTTGAAAAATGACAACACTATAAAGTCCCCAGAGGGAGACACAACAAAGAAACTGCCAACATTTGCTTCAGATATCTCTTTTTACACATTAATAACTGAAGTTGTTTTTTAAATGTTGTGTTTTCTAGTTCCACATCAAATCAGATTGGAGTGAACCTATAGAAAAAATAATTAAATCTTGAGCTAGATCCCTCTGGGATTATAGTAACATTGCGTAAATACGACCACAGAGTGAACTGGCACACTTTAAGCAGCACCAATAGGAACATTCAAGGATTAGTTCAGTGATGCATAATAAACACGAGGATCAATGCATGCGCTAAAGTCAGCGGTGAGTCGCTATTACCGCAGAAACCATGATTGCTATAAAGAATGATTGGGTGATATAGAAGTCAAAGTGTGGATGTGTTCAGGTCCGACAACAAGTCAAACTGATAAAACCTGAACATTAGTTTGACTTTTGTTTGTGTCGAAATGTTTGTATATAAATAGTGAATTGCAGATCAAACTCACCAGCTGAAGCTTTCACAGCAGAAAACATCGCAGCAGAGCTTCCACCTCTTTACTGCTCATCGTCCGTCGCCAACAGGAAAACGTGTTCATTTCTGTCCAGGACACTTCCTCCTCTTCCTCCTCTTCTTCCCCTGCCTACATCCAACCAGACTTTTCCAACATCTGTCGCATCACAGTCGCGCGCTTCACTCCGTCCTCCCACTGACGCACTCCTCGGGGAGTTCTTTAGATAATTGCGCTGCTAAAATAATTCAGGTCGACTGTGTCTCTGGTTGTGTGTGATGATGATGATGATGATGATGATGATGATGATGATGATGATGAGGAGTTGCTGGTGTGCTGATGCTTTCTGCGCATCTCCATCCCTCCGCTCAGCTGGAGCAACAATCCCAAAGACTCCCGGCTGGATCCGCGCCATGTAACGTCCCGTAATGCCTCAAATCCCCGGGGGGTGGGTCGTGTAACGAATAGTGGGTCTACTACAGTTTTCACAAACATGAATCAGTGGGCAGAACTCTATTTTTAGATATAAATAGCGAACAAATCCCATCATCCTGTTCGTTTTTACCAACACATTTCCACTACTTTTAGAAGTGCAGAGCATTTACGTGTTTTGCCTAATAAGAGGCTGAATTAATAAGTACGATTGATTAAAGTGTAATGTATGAACACTGTAGTTATACTGTAGTTACGCAGTTTGCAGGATTTCTTTATATTGATTGAAAAACACTGTTTTGACTCACTTTTTCCCTTCGTCACACTTTAAGGAGAACCAATAAACATTCCCGGGTTAGTTCAGTGATGCATCATAATGCAGAGGATCAATGCATGCCATGAAGTCAGCAGTGAGTTAAACTTATTACCACAGAATACATTGCTATAAAGAATGATGTAACATGAGACTCAAAGTGTGGATGTGTTCAAGTCCAACAACTATAAAACTCACTTTCACTAGAAGCATGTGCATAACATGGATAATCGATTGGTTAATTGATTTAATGCATAATTACATCCTGTCAACCAGCTACAATTTGAAAAATGTGATGTTCTTGTAATTTAACATTTAAAAAAAAAAAGATCTCTAACAACTTCTGTCAAAATGTCATTGAGTCCAATATACTATGGTTTTTTCTTATTTTCCAATGGCAACAGGTTAACATCACATATCACACCCTTATCCTTAAGTCGTACACTGTAGAGAGCACTCTGAAAATAACTAAATAACGCAATGTTATGGTGAAGTGTAAATGACATGTTAGGGATCACATCTTCAAAAACACACAGACTGCAAACATTAAAAAAAAAAATGGATCTATGAATCTCTGAACATTTTAGAAGTAATTCAGTGTGTACACTTAAAACACACAATTAAGAATGACTGTGTTTATATTTGATACTTAAGAGTATTTAATGTCATTACATGTTTCCTTCATTCAGCAATAGATAAAAGCACAACTCTCAATTAGGCTAGTGGACAATTCTTTAGTTTCATGTGTAGTTCTTTCCACCGTTCCCTGTATACTCACATTATTACTCAGTTCACACAACCGTTCAAATGCCATGCTGTGCGATATGTTACAATGACCAATAATGCTGGTCAAAGCTATGAAAATAGGACCTCAGTTGTGGTTAACATGTTTTTGTGAAAGAAGGTCATTAGCCAAGAGTGCATTGCTACAGAAAAGTGCTTCAGCGTGGGCCTCAAAGCAATGGCCGAAGCACATAACAGCAGCTTTTTGTCAACAAAGTTACTCTTAGCACACACCCAGGGTGCTGCAGACGTGCGCATAATAATAATGATAAGGGTGGCAAAATCCCCAGGCTGTGAGCTCTGAGGGGATTTGTGATTTGTTGTTATCCGCCACACTGAGTGAGTGCTGGCATGTTTCCAGGACAGTACATTACTATCACAGCTTGGAGGGGGAGATATGTGCAGTTAAGCCAAATCTCTGGATTGAACAACAGCTGGGAACACTATAGATGAGTAGGATACCACTCTGGAGTAGAGGTGTGGACTACCCCCTTCCTTGGCAAGAAACACTAACACACTTATGTTAATGAAGCCTCCAAAGCAAGTAAATATATTAAAAGTTGTTTTTTAAACCTCAGTGCCCTTGGTGACAATCCAGTGAGCGAGCCGTGTACAGCTGCTGTTTGTCGTCTTCTGATTGACGATGCAGGGAAATAATAATTGCTCCGAACAAAATGACTCTTTCTCATCAGCGTCTAGTTTAGCTTCCACACCGTGGACTGACCTTTTCTCCCCCAGACAAACAACACAGACACTTTTAACTGCTGGCTGGGAACTCACCTGTTTTACATGGACCTCACGTTGCACATAAACAAACTCACACACACATTCATTTGAATATTGTACTTTGAGGACTGTGTGTTCTCAGACAAAGTCTAACATGAAAGTATGGTTTTCTGAATGGCCCAAGGAAATCAGAGAGACTGAATAGAAACCAGAAGCTGGAGAAATTGTGGATTTCTATTTTTATGTGACTCTTGTAGCAAAATACCAAATCATTTAACCCGGGGGTGTCCAAACGTTTTTCACCGAGGGCCACATACAGAAACATATACGAAGGGCTGGGCCGCTCACTAGAGGTATATTACCTCATAAGTTCAGTTATAAGTTTGAAAATCAATCCAATGTAGGTCAATTATTCTTGGTCTTATAACACATGAATAGTGTGTAATATAGTTGCACATATATATTTAAGAAGTACAATATATGACAAGCACAAGTTTCATTTGTGGGCCATATTTCATTATACTTTATAGGGACGTTTCAAAATGGGCGCATTTGGCCGTAGTTTGGACACCCCTGATTTAACCAATCAGAGCAGACTTGGCTCTGGTTTTAGACAGAGGTTGAAAAGAGGTGCTGCAGCTCAGGCAGTATGAGAAAAATAAAGAGCTTTTTGAACATTAAAGCATGGAGACATGTCCCAGAGACACTACATACTGATATACACCTGAACATCAGCAGGAGAGGACTCTTTAAAGTAGAGACACTGCATACTGATATACACCTGAACATCAGCAGGAGAGGACTCTTTAAAGTAGAGACACTACATACTGATATACACCTGAACATCAGCAGGAGAGGACTCTTTAAAGTAGAGACACTAGATACTGATATACACCTGAACATCAGCAGGAGAGGACTCTTTAAAGTAGAGTCACTACATACTGATATACACCTGAACATCAGCAGGAGAGGACTCTTTAAAGTAGAGTCACTACATACTGATATACACCTGAACATCAGCAGGAGAGGACTCTTTAAAGTAGAGACACTACATACTGATATACACCTGAACATCAGCAGGAGAGGACTCTTTAAAGTAGAGACACTACATACTGATATACACCTGAACATCAGCAGGAGAGGACTCTTTAAAGTAGAGACACTACATACTGATATACACCTGAACATCAGCAGGAGAGGACTCTTTAAAGTAGAGTCACTACATACTGATATACACCTGAACATCAGCAGGAGAGGACTCTTTAAAGTAGAGACACTACATACTGATATACACCTGAACATCAGCAGGAGAGGACTCTTTAAAGTAGAGACACTGCATACTGATATACACCTGAACATCAGCAGGAGAGGACTCTTTAAAGTAGAGTCACTACATACTGATATGCACCTGAACATCAGCAGGAGAGGACTCTTTAAAGTAGAGACACTACATACTGATATACACCTGAACATCAGCAGGAGAGGACTCTTTAAAGTAGAGACACTACATACTGATATCCACCTGAACATCAGCAGGAGAGGACTCTTTAAAGTAGAGACACTGCATACTGATATACACCTGAACATCAGCAGGAGAGGACTCTTTAAAGTAGAGACACTACATACTGATATACACCTGAACATCAGCAGGAGAGGACTCTTTAAAGTAGAAACACTACATACTGATATACACCTGACCATCAGCAGGAGAGGACTCTTTAAAGTAGAGTCACTACATACTGATATACACCTGAACATCAGCAGGAGAGGACTCTTTAAAGTAGAGACACTACATACTGATATACACCTGAACATCAGCAGGAGAGGACTCTTTAAAGTAGAGACACTACATACTGATATACAAATGAGAAGAATAAGGACCCCTTTAAATGAATGAGGATTTTTTTTCCAAACTAGTCGCTACAGAATATTTGTCCAAGTGGAAATCTGTCTTTTATAATATTAAAATACCCCATGTAGAATAACGATCTATCCGTACATTGTGTCTTCAAACATCGCCGCTCGGTGGGTTTCTGTCACAGCTGCGTTGGTGTTCAGTACCCACCAAATGGGAGCAAACACACCTCAAAGGCTGAAGAGAAACTATTCAAGCATTCAACTGTTGCAAACGGATGCAGAGACACTTTCACAGTGAATGCATCTCAGCCCTGAAATGCAAAGTCACCCATCCAAAGAGACCCTCCCTCTGGATTTAAGCGTGTGCCTGTCAGGCAGGAGCAGACGAGTTCACCTTAAGGAAGGCAAACAGAGAGAGAAAGTGAGGGCAGCATCTCAGACTGCCTGTGAAGAAAGACATCATTAAAGGACCCCTGTTATACTGTTTCTCATCAATATATCACAGGTCTCAGATATATACAAACCTGTCTCTGATTGGCTGAAACACCAAACAGATCATTGCAGCATTACCCATAATCCCCTCTGTTTCAGCCCTGTTTCCAAAGTGCTGATTCTCTGTCTGTTACTTCAGATGAAAATAAGGAGCCCCTCCCCACGGCCCTCTGAGAGACATTTGGTTAGAAAGAAACCAATGGAGCTCTAGGAGGAGATTCAGGTGATAAGGGGGGGGTTACCTTGGTTGCTGATTGGCTAATGGTTACTCAAGACAACACATCGTTATGACATCACAAAGTGGCCAAAATCTGATCAGCTCATTTTCAGACAGGTTTTTATAGAAATGGATCAAAAAGAGAGAGAATCTTTGTTCCTGAAACTTTCAGAGTCTCTTTCCACAGAGGGGACACATGTTGATGTAGAAGAGACATGAAGAAGAGGGGACACATGTTGATGTAGAAGAGACATGAAGAAGAGGGGACACATGTTGATGTAGAAGAGACATGAAGAAGAGGGGACACATGTTGATGTAGAAGAGACATGAAGAAGAGGGGACACATGTTGATGTAGAAGAGACATGAAGAAGAGGGGACACATGTTGATGTAGAAGAGACATGAAGAAGAGGGGACACATGTTGATGTAGAAGAGACATGAAGAAGAGGGGACACATGTTGATATAGAAGAGACATGGAGAAGTGGATTTTGCAGGTGATTTTTAAACTAAATCCACTTAAGCAATTCTTAAAGTTTCAGGAGAGATTGTTTCCAAACCACGGTGGGAATTTCGAAGACTTACCAGAAAAATGTCGGTCTGTTGTCTCACAAAACCTACTGACTTTAGTTATGTGAGGAAACTGTCCTCTAACTGTAGCAGCAAAGGTGAGAATAACTTTAGTGCTCTGGTAACCTCTGAGCAAAACACTTCCACATAGCCAATTATTTTCAAAGAGGAACTAGAAAGCAAAAAGGAGAAAACAGCGACCCTTGATCTATGCTATGGCAGACGTGGTTAAAGTATAAACAAAGCAATTCCAATTTATCAACCGCCAAGAGTTCTTCTGGTGTGCTTTGTTTTCAGAGACTTCCACTTGGGCGAGAGAACCATTTTTGTAAGTATAAGTACTAGGGCTGTCAAGTTAACGCGTTAACGCAAAAAAATATTAACGCCACTAATTATTTTAACGCGATTAACGCATGTGTATTTTTTTTCCTCGGCCGCCCCGTAGTTTCAGAGCGCATCGAGTTTAAAATACCATCTAGAAGCTGATGCTGACAGCCCCGCTCCTGCCGCCCACTTGTGGCAGACCACACTTCCACGCTCACCGGCAGGCACTGACTGGCTATTGGGAGGACCGGGAGGGTGTGTGTGTGTGTGTGTGTGTGTGTGTGTGTGTGTGTGTGTGTGTGTGTGTGTGTGTGTGTGCGTGCGTGTGTGTGTGTGTGTGTGTGTGTGTGTGTGTGTGTGTGTGGCACGAGCGAGCGAGAGAGAGACCTTACGTGCATTGTTGTTGTTAGCATCTGGTGCTAGCTAGCTGCGCTAACGGATATAAGGAGCTGTTTCCATGAAAACAGAGGAGCGACATTTTGCCGAGCTCTTGACTTTATGCAGGAAGCCAGACAGCAGGACATTGTACGAAAAGTCAGCACACTCAGCACGGATAGTGCGCGCAACATAATTGCAGCGTCCAGGCAGCTCCCGTTCGAGCATATGCCTTGAGTTGCACATAGGTCCAACGATCCATCTCACACACACACACACACACACACACACACACACACACACACACACACACACACACACACACACACACACACTTTGTATTGTATTATTGAATGAGAGAGGTTCCAGGTTGAATTGAGGCGAATATTTGTAATGTTCAGGTTGTTGTGTTTAATATTCATGAGAATATTTGTCATTGTTCAAATGATAATAAACATTTGCATAACGCGTATTTGTCCACTCATATGTTGATAAGAGTATTAAAAACTTGAAAAATATTCCTCTAAGGTAAATTTAGAACATATCAAAAATGTGCGATTAATTTGCGATTAATCGCGATTAACTATTTTAATCGACTGACAGCCCTAATAAGTACACGACATTTATTTGGGAAAGTGAATACATCGCACCAGAATATAGGGACTTCTTAAAGAAGCTGGAATTGGTGTCCTTCTTTGACACCAGACACTTTTAAAGAAGTCATTGCTCTCAGAGTTGACAATGTTGGCAAATTGCTGCATCCGTTTTGGACTCTCTACGACCTGTCCTAAAGCACCACCTTCTGGACATACTTTACATTTTAGGACACATTTATATGGCACTAAGAATGATACGGTAAATTGTTCTTCCATTAATCACCTGTCGGAACAAAATCGAGGATGTTAAAGTTACTTTTGCAACCGATTCTTACATTGTAAACAACTGTCGAGAACACTTTGATAAAGTATCCACTCAGTAGCAGAAAGGGTTTATGCAATCAGGGGTTTACCTCACTACGCTGAGATTGTAAGCAGATGTTCAGGATGCTTTGAGTTCTGCGGCTTGGCTCCCGGTAGGCGACGCTGCATTGGGGCTCAACCTCACTTTCCATTTTAATTAATCCTCATTCGCCTGTGGTTCTCTGATTAGAGCTGCAGCCTTGCACTTCCTCTCTTCCCTGAAGCAGAACATGGAGCATCTGCCAGGAAGGAAGCCGCTCTTGACGGACAAGAGGATGGAGGCTGGGGTGGATGCACGGGAAAGTGCAAAAGGTTATCGAGTGTTAAAACAGCACACAGCAAATTAGAGCTTGTTGGAATGTTTTTCAGGGAGCATCCACATTCGAGCAACGAGGCTGAATTTTAAAGTTGTTCGGACCCTGGAGAGAACAGGGTGCAGACATCTCATCAGGAGCTGAACACACAGGACAGTGTTGGAAAACTGACAATCTACATATGAAACTGCACCAGTCAGTTTTTTGGGAGTACACTCGATAAATCCGGAGGGGTTTAATTAGATTTGGTTCATTTTGGAGGGGTCGGCACTGCTAAATAAAAGATTGGAAAAACTGGAGCTAATTAGGAGAAAGGATTCATGAAGCCTGACCTTTGTCCCCTGGGAGGGGCTTCCTGTCAGCATCCTAAAACTAACAGCAGAACAGACAAAAACAACACAAGTTATGGCTGTTTACTTTATATACACCTACCTCTAAAGCAGGTTAGTCAAACTCAATTTCATCGCGGGCCACATCAGCGCTCAAAGGGCCGCTTGTAACTATATCATTATAGTACCAGTCAAACTTTTGACACACCTTCTCATTCGAATTAACACTGAAGACATCAACACTGTAAAAGAACACATATGGAATTATCTAGTAAACTAAAAAGTGATGAACAATCCAGAATAAGATTTATATTTTAGATTATTCAAATGAGCCCCCTTTTGCCTTGATGACAGCTTTGCACACTCTTGCCTTCTCTATATAAATATATATAATATATATTAAATAATGTATTATATTACATGATTGGTTCTGCATTGGATTATCATCAGTTCTGGTAATGACTTCATAAATAACTACGTCTGAAAGCAGAAGTCTAGGGCAAATAATTGAAAGCAATATTCACCACTTGTATTGTTATATCCTTTGCAAGTTCTTGCGGCCGCTTAAAATGAGGTCGCGGGACGGATTTGAGTTCGACACCCCTGCTCTAAAGCGAATCATATTCTAAATGTCACTTGTGAAATGGTATCAGTTCCTTGGCATTACAATGTGAACCTAATTCGCTTCCATGTACACTCCTTTAAATTAGTGTAATTTACAGAGAGCATTTTCTGCATGATTAGGCAGAGACGTGAGCAGATTCTCAACAGCATGTGGCCGCTTTGCTCGACAGAAATCAACAGCTGACGTCCGTCGTGTCCATATGTGTGTGCGGAGAATAATTTGCAGGTTGGTTCCCCTCGAGTGCCCTCTTCTGTGTTCACTTATGTTGGTGAGGTTTTGTGTCTTGAAACATCAATGAGTTTTCTGCTTCTCTGATGGCACAGAGTAAGAAAGACACACAGAGGGGGTTCACACACACAAAACCAATCTTTAGCTTGTATTTGATCATATTTGGTTTTCATAAAATGCGGTAAAATGTCTTGTGTATAAGCCAATGATTATCAAGCATGGTAAAAAAGTGTGTTGCCATCAGCCAATACAAGTGTTTTCACATCACATTACCTACTAATGCTGTACTTCATGTTTCAGATTGCTCCGTTTCCTCCAGCGGCCAACATTTTTTTTATTGGTTTAGCTTTTATTCCCTAAACAACACGAATAGTATTGACATTTCAAAAGAACAATTATGTCGTTTAGTAGCTTCCATCGTTGTGTTTCGATATGTTTTGATGAAGGGAACCCTTTCTTTGCATTCGATTTAAGGATTGTGGTTTAAATTCGACCATTGTAATGTCAAAAATAGAAAATAAAACTCTTAGTTGTTACATAAGTTTCATGCCACAATAGAAAGTCTACAAAATAAAAAACTTTGATTAAAAAAAATCTGCATTCTTGTTTCTGTAATACGACAAAAGCAACCGACGTACCGGACAAAATGTTTAGAAAAGTATTTTATAATAAGCAGTTAAGTTGCATTTGAACATTTGATGACTCTGAAACACTGAACCCCACTAAGGTAGGCTGACCCACTTTGCGCCTGTTTTTCAGGTTTCAGGCTCGAAAATGACATTCCCAGAACAAATGACCATATCTTCTAAAAGGGTTAAATTAATAATCTTTTTCTCAAAGTATTGATGAACCTGAGAGTTGGATGTAGAAAAGTCAGAATCAATATAGATGTTTTTTATTTTAAAGAAAATTCAGATTGAACATGGTAAACAACTGTAAATTATAGTGTCCGTCCAAAAAATATGTTGTACTTATAGTGAAAACTACCCTTGGATGATGGGTTAGTAGACTATAAGCTTTAGGAATCCAAAGTACAACAGATAATAAGTACCCTGTATCAAGATTGATGCAAAACAAGTGATATTTGACCTTTTTAGACAGATTTAGCAAAAAAAATCTCTTCTGGGGCCATTTGGGTGGATTTTCCATATCTCTGGCCCCCCTTGCTGGATTTTGACATCTCTCCCTGACCGTCAGAGCCAATGGAATCGAGGGGAACTCCCACCTAGTCCTTATTTGGTCATGTGTGCGTGAGTTAGACTGCTGCATAGCCAAGACCGGAAGCAGCAGCCACTCTGGTGGCTACCATTAGCAGCTAACGTTTGCTCTGCGATTTTTTACATAAAAATGGAATTATGGATTATAAATGAAATAATGTTTGTATACAGAGACGTTAAAAACCTATGGATTAACCGATTCAGCCGCGTTTTTTCTCGTTTTAATGCCATTGAACACGTCTTTTGATCAGATTGACAGCTACGGTGAGACGATCTCCCCTAGAAGCTCCGTAAAGGTACGTGTTGTGATGTCTGTATTTGCTTCCTCTGTCGCGAGTTCGGATCACTCAGTGATGATACTGTATACCTAAATAATCTGTGGAACCTCAGCTTTATCGGATATTTTGTATGTGTAGCTAGGATAAGTAATAAGGGCCAATGTCCGTTAGCATTTTTCGCGAAGGGGTCATTTAGATTCTAGCTTCTAATGTGACTTGTGTTTTGTTTTGGTAAAAATGGTTTGTATTGTCAGTTAGCTGAGGTTATTTACGTTAATCTGGTAGAACACATTAATAGGTTCTTAAATATTAAGATCCCCTGAGACACAGTGTCGTGAAAAAAAAAACCAGGGTCCCCCTTGGGGTTTAACAGGTTAAAGTACAGGTGTCACTGGCTGATATACAAGTTAATTGAATGTCTGAATCATTAAAGCAAAACTAGCTTCTGCCCAGCATACACCTCTGCACAGTGAGCCAATAGAAAGTGCTTACATGTGGTCGAGGGGGGAGAAAAGGGGGGCTACTCAAGTCCTCTTCCTTTTGTAATGGCTGCCAGAGACATCTGGTCATCCTGCTGCCATCCACAGAGTGGGCCTGCTCTCATAACTAGAATATTATGCAGGGATTATTCCTTGTTAAGCATCCGGCCTAATGTTTTTTGTAATGAGTTGGAGAGAAAACAAACGACAGCCACTTCCCTCAAACAGATGGTGATGCAAAAGAAATGTATGATGGAGAGATTGCATAATGGGGCACTTTTTGGACGAATACGGGCTATTCTTGGGAATTAAAGTAGGTAAAACAATGTGCTACTTGTTCCACCTTTATATTATCGTATACTTCCAATCATCTGCATACAAGACCTGCAACAAGCAACAAACTGTGAGCAGAAACACACCATAAAGGATGGCGGTTCATTTTTTTTAATCCCATTGTTTTTTTCCAACATGGCTATCGTCCAAAGCCTTGAAGCTCCTGACAATTAAACCTCCGTAAATCCACGGATGTAAATCTCTGTCTTTATGAATGGAAGCTGTGATGGACTCTCAACTGGTTTCAAAGATCACTCTAATGCCATCCCACAGACAAAGCATACATGAACAAACTAAACCTTTTAGCTCTTAAACCCATGGTGCGGTCTCAGCTGTTGCCTCCTCTAATGAGAGTCCAGCTGATGCCGAGCGTTTTTCTTTAGGGTTAAAATGTTGGCACCGCTATAAAGAGAGTGCCATTTGAGCTACAAGCCTTGAGCTCATTTACATTTCGAGCGTCAGCAATTTCTGATATCTAAAAATATTAATTTAAGGGCAAAAAGTGGAGGCACTTTAAAATATCACGTCAACGGCTAATCCCTGAAGGCAAACCTGAGGGATCGGCACGTGACGGATCAACCTTCGGAGAAACTGAGAATGTGTGCCGGAAGCTTCTGTTTGTGAATAAGGTTTTCATTTCAGTGATATGGGGGGGGGGGTGGGGGGAGTGCTCGGAGTAAAATGCTAATCCCATAGCATCGACTGAAAGCACAGATGTACATAGAGCAGACCGTGTCAAGAGATTATATCCCGGGAATCGTGAATGACTTTCTGATTCATTGATAATTTTCTTAACGTCACGCGATGATGAAGATACACAAGTAAACAAAACAGAATGAACTTGATCTTCCAAGGCCCACACACACACACACACTCACTCACGCACTCACACACACGAACAGCAGACCTTGAAGGAAGACTCAAGACACCGTCAGGTCCAAAACACATGTCCAAACAAACCATATTACATAATACATGCATGTTATCAATGGTGAGGCTTCTACCTGAACTCTCACACAACCATTCAAAACATTAGGGTCATTGTTCAAGTTCATGGAACGACGAATAAACACAAAAGGCAATGGCTTCTCTGTTTCTTCCTACAGCCCATTGTTATGCCATGCATTTAGGTCAAGACATTCACGGTCGAGAAGCATTGTAATAACTTTAGCAATCACTTCACGTTTATATCAGTGATAGAGTCGATAGTTAATAATTAAGTTCCTGCAAAACGAAAACATTCCCACGCCTTAAATCCACCTAATTTAGATTTAGTGCCGCGATAAATTCATAGTGCAATTCACACATCACTGTAGTAAATGGACAGCTGTAATGTTACATGTGTTTTTTTAAGATACCATTACTTATGTTAAGAAATTATACAACTTTGCTAACACAGCCAAACAACAAGGAAGTACACCAACACAAGACAATGCAAGCCAGATAATATTACTTCCACTTCCTGGTTCAATTGACTCTCTCAGGCTCTTTTTCTGGCGGTGTTCACCTCCTTTCCCGGGCCTGAAAAAATCCATAGGTCCAACGTCCATGAGCTTAAAGGCTAAATGTGCTAACGGCTAACTAGCTAACAGCAGTGCTACTGTTTGCTGCAGTGGCTGAATTAGCAACAAGTGGAGATTCAAAGGCAGAGCAGCAAATGGACATCGGTGAAAGCATTGAAAACATTTTCTCAAAAGCCTTTACTCAAGTCCCCCAGAAGCTTCTACGACCCTCTGAGAAAAGTTAGATGCAAAAACACCAGATTGGAGTACAGAGTGGGAAGGACAGACTCCATTCTCTGGAGCTATTGTCCCATCGAAAAACATTTTGAAGCTTATTTGAAGGTAAAACAGATCAACTGCACACTTGCATCTTTACACGCACACACACACACACACACACACACACACACACACACACACACACACACACACACACACACACACACACACACACACAAATGGACATATCATTTACAGACGTCAGATGTGGATTAACTGTCCATAGCAACGCTTCATTTTGAAGTGTTTACTGTTTAATCTTTGCAGTGATTGGCTGCCTCTATGCATCACAGCTGGGGTTTCTTTTGGCTGGTGACTGTAATTGTGATGCTAATATCACATGTATTTACTTATCTACAGATGGACCTAATTACATAACCATAAAGTATAATCAAACGTTCATTTTTCTTGTGTTTGCTTCCATTCAATGCACATGGTCTGAATTGAATTTCGCTATAAAGAGGTGGAGAAGACAGAACTCATCCCATTTATGCATTCAAAAAAATAAGAATACTGGAGCCTCCCCAGGCCAGAGTTAGATTAAAGTGCAATAACAAATGAACTATCATGAAATTGGAAACACTTGCCAAAGTCCAGAAGCAATTATTGCACAGAGAATTGGCTCCTGTTAAAGCACAGTTTCACCAGCATGCCCTTTATCAACACACAGCGCACACTGACAGATTGGGGGTGTAAAAGTATTGTAGACAGACTTGCTTAGAAATCCCAAAAGGCATACCAATTATTTATCTAGCAACTATAAACTGACTGTCTGTATTCTATGTAAATCACATTTTCATCCTCAGACCTGACATGAAAGATTATTTGAATTAAAAAGGGTTTTATTGTCGTATTCTTCATTTTTCTACACATGGGTTTTAAACTAAATATCTGTTTTTGTTGTGATGACCGCCTGACTCATTTAACAGGGAAGTGCTTTGTATCGTATATATTTTTAAAAGTGCTCTAAAAATAAAAATTATTGTATTTTATATATTATTATAATGAAGTTCCCATCAGCAAAACACGTGGGTTTGCTATCCTGGCTCCAAGATGGTGGAATGAGCTCCCCATTGACATCAGGACAGCAGAAAGCTTACACACCTTCCGGCTCAGACTGAAAACTCATCTCTTTCGACTCCACTTCGAGCGATAGAATTACTAACAAAGCACTTATATACTATATGGAGAAAAGCGTCAGCTAAATGTAATGTAATGTAATAAAGACCAATAGTGCTTTATTCAATTTTAAAGTTTTGAACAATGCCCGCCCCCCCCCCCCCCCCCAACACCCTTTCTAAGAAGAGGAATCACTGATACTGACGGATACAAGCGGTCGAGATGGGTTTTCTCCGCAGGGTGGCTGGCGTCTCCCTTAGGGATGAGGTGAGAAGTTCGGTCATCCGGGAGGGACTCGGAGTTGAGCCGCTCCTCCTTCGCGTCGAAAGGAGCCAGTTGAGGTGGTTCGGGCACCTAGTTAGGATGCCACCATGGGCGCCTCCCTAGGGAGGTGTTCCAGGCACGTCCAGCTGGGAAGAGACCAAGGGGTAGACCTAGGACCAGGTGGAGGGATTATATCTCTTCGCTGGCCTGGGAGCGCCTTGGGATCCCCAGTCAGAGCTGGTTGATGAGGGGAAAGAACGTTTGGGGCTCTCTGCTGGAACTGCTACCCCCGAGACCCGACCACGGATAAGCGGGAGAAGATGGATGGATGGAATCACTGTGTGAATGTTTTTCATTTTGGCCCAAAGCAAACCCAGAAAGGAAGGAGACGCGGATTAATGGCGTCGTAGATCAAGACCAAACCAAAGTGGATGCACATCCTGAATATATGGACCTGAGGTGTGGACCATAAGAGGAACACACCTTTATAATCAATGTGCACACCATAAAACACTCACATGCTGCTCGTTGCATCCTCCTTACTGGGCTCAATGTAGATATATTCAGGTTGTTGACTGACATGCTTTGTTCTCATCCTGGCCATTGAAGACAATGTATAGCATTTCAATGGTTTGGAAACATGGATAGCGTACTTTCAGGAATGCACTTTTTGAAAGTCATTTTGGATAAAAGCATTTGTTATTTGAAAGGAAGAGTGATGAAATACTGATGCACTATTATTTGCATTGCTTCTCATTGGCATAACATTGCGTTACCAATGTTATGGTGATCCAGGAAAGGTGGTGCTATGTAAAGAACGTCAATGTTAACTTTTGGAGGAAGTCAGGGTAGATTTAGTCAAAGATGACCTATTTGTTGCGTAACTTCCAAATAAAGACACTTCCTCAGTTGTTATAACCCAAATAACAGTCTTTTCTTTGACTTAATCAAGCAAGTTTGTTGCCTAAATCAAGATTTACAAACATAGTTATTTGAAGACAATCCATGATCTTTTATTTATCCAAACCAGATTGTTGGTTTCCTTGAAGGGCCGCTGATAGCTGTGGTTACTGGATTTTGTAGCAAACTGCGAAAAAACAAACTAGAAACGTTGAAATTTCAGAATGCTGCTAGAGCAAAGCTAAGGTAACATCCAAATGGTATACAGTGCATCCTCTGGGGAGCATGATTTTCGTAAAAGGTCCCATGTCATGGCCATTTCTACTGATCATATTTCCATTGTTGAGGTCTACTAGAATAGATTTACATTGTTCAATGTTCCAAACTCACATTGGTTTCTCACACAGCATCTCTGTATAGTATGTGTATTCACTCTCTGTCCTAAATGGCTTGTTGGAGCTCCTCCCCCCCCCCCTCCCTATGAACCACTGTGCTCTGATTGGTCAGCTCGCCCACTCTGTTCTGATGAGTCCACCACCGTTACAGCAGAACATCAGTGTGTATGTTTTACAATGGCGTTCATTAGCAACCAGAAAATGACACCAGTAATGACAAACAGATGAGAATGCTGCGTGGGGTCTGGGTGCCGTGTTGGCGGGACGTTGCGGGGCTCGCTGCTCCGCCCTTTGAGACTCCAGGAGCCGACAGTGTGAGCTGTATTACTGGTGTCGTTTCCTGGTTGCTGCGTGGGGTCTGCGAGACACAGCGAAACTCACACACGTGAGTGGAGATCCACGGAGCTGCGGCTGAGTGTGCTGGCAAAACTCTGCGGAGTATCACGGCTGAGAAAAGATAAGGCTTGAGTGTGTGTGTGTGGTGTGTGTGTGTGTGTGTGTGTGTGTGGTGTGTGGTGTGTGTGTGTGTGTGTGTGTGTGTGTGTGTGTGTGTGTGTGTGTGTGTGTGTGTGTGTGTGTGTGTGGTGTGTGTGTGTGTGGTGTGTGTGTGGTGTGTGTGTGTGTGTGTGTGGTGTGTGTGTGTGTGTGTGTGTGAGGAGCTCCACGGATTGGTCCATTTGGACCTCGGTAAGATTACGTCACTGTACTCAGGAAGAAAAAAAATGAAAAACAGAGAAATCTCCAACGAGGCGTTCTGGGGCAGCAGAGACAGGTCTTCTCTGTGTTAGAGTTTTACTCGCTACAGGGTGCACTTTGAGGGTTTGTGACTCTGCAGACCGTTTACATGCAGAAAAACCTTCATAACACAAGGGGACGGGTGATAACAGGAAAAGCATGATGTGGGACCTTTAAAATATGTTATTGCCAAATGGCCAGCAGTGATTGTTGGAGTATCTTTTTCTAGAAATAACAACCCAACAAAAAATAGATAGGCAAAATATTACAATTGATTTCACAATTTCAATTTCTGTTCAGTATCACTTTACTTCTCCCCTCCCCCATCTACTTTCAGAAGTATTGTTCTCTGTCTAGATGGACACAGATGGTGCTCAGTGGGTTAATCTGATTTATGTGATGCTGCTGCAGCAGGATGGGTTTGCTGACGGCATGTGAAACTGAACCATAATGCAAACGTATCAAACCATATGCTTAAAGAGGATAAAAACCTCCGGAGAGCTGCAGAGTTGGGCGAGTGTTCTCCATGTTCGTGGCACTGTAAGTGACACCGTACTGTATTACAACTCACAGTAATTCCTCCCTAGTGTTTCCAGGACGGCACTGCTGTCGTAAACACAACCGGATTGTTTCCATTTTGGTCATACGTGTAGCAACACATTTAGCTTGTCCTCTGGGGAAAGACTAGGGGAGATATTCAAAGCAGTCAACAGATCTATAGCCGACACCATGTGCCCATTAGTCATTAGATTGTGCAATCAAGATCAACTCCATTATGATATGTTTCAGGCTCTGATGTGATTGGTCAACCGCTTAAAGATGTCCCGCCCCTTAGCTCCATAGTGATGTCATTATGTTTACAGAATAAGCAGGATTGTTGCTTTTGGCAGACCATTTACATGCACAGAAACCTATAACACACTACAGGTAAGGGGAAAGCCAAAGAAGCATAATAGTGCCTTTTCAAATACTTTCAAATAGCATTTATGTATGTCTTAATGTGTGCATATGTATACATGTCTGTTGATTGTGTATATATAGGATATACATATTTATATATATTTGTACTTTTGTATTCGGGATTGTGGGAAATGGTATTTCGATCTTTCTGTACACACAAACTGAAAGATTGACAATAAAGTTGACTTTGAACTTCAAATAAAACCCGAATATTATCCAAATAAGCGTAAAACATTTGTCTATGTGTTTGTTTGTGTACGTGTTGTTTGTGTACGTGTTGTTTGTGTACGTGTTGTTTGTGTACGTGTTGTTTGTGTACGTGTTGTTGTGTATGTGTTGTTTGTGTACGTGTTGTTTGTGTACGTGTTGTTTGTGTACGTGTTGTTTGTGCACGTGTTGTTTGTGTACGTGTTGTTTGTGTATGTGTGTGTATAGTATGTGTTGTTTGTGTATGTGTTGTTTGTGTACGTGTTGTTTGTGTATGTGTTGTTTGTGCACGTGTTGTTTGTGTACGTGTTGTTTGTGTACGTGTTGTTTGTGCACGTGTTGTTTGTGTACATGGTGTTTGTGTATGTGTTGTTTGTGTACGTGTTGTTTGTGTATGTGTTGTTTGTGTATGTGTTGTTTGTGTACGTGTTGTTTGTGTACGTGTTGTTTGTGTACGTGTTGTTTGTGTACGTGTTATTTGTGTATGTGTTGTTTGTGTACGTGTTGTTTGTGTACGTGTTGTTTGTGTACGTGTTGTTTGTGTATGTGTTTGTTTGTGTACGTGTTGTTTTGTATTGTTGTTTGTGTACGTGTTGTTTGTGTACGTGTTGTTTGTGCACGTGTTGTTTGTGTACGTGTTGTTTGTGCACGTGTTGTTTGTGTACGTGTTGTTTGTGTACGTGTTGTTTGTGTACGTGTTGTTTGTGTACGTGTTGTTTGTGTATGTTGTTTGTGTACGTGTTGTTTGTGTACGTGTTGTTTGTGTACGTGTTGTTTGTGTACGTGTTATTTGTGTACGTGTTGTTTGTGTTTGTGGTGTTTGTGTACGTGTTGTTTGTGTACGTGTTGTTTGTGTATGTGTTGTTTGTGTACGTGTTGTTTGTGTATGTGTTGTTTGTGTACATGTTGTTTGTGTACGTGTTATTTGTTTATGTGTTGTTTGTGTACGTGTTGTTTGTGTACGTGTTGTTTGTGTACGTGTTGTTTGTGTATGTGTTGTTTGTGTACGTGTTGTTTGTGTACGTGTTGTTTGTGTATGTGTTGTTTGTGTACGTGTTGTTTGTGTACGTGTTTTTTGTATGTGTTGTTTTGTACGTGTTGTTTGTGTATGTGTGTTTTTGTGTATGTGTTGTTTGTGTACGTGTTGTTTGTGTTACGTGTTGTTTGTGTCCGTGTTTGTTTGTGTACGTGTTGTTTGTGTAAGTGTTGTGTGGTACGTGTTGTTTGTGTAACGTGTTGTTTGTGTACGTGTTGTTTGTGTACGTGTTGTTTTGGTTGTACGTTGTTGTTTGTGTACGTGTGCCCGTTTGTACTCTATGTGTTGTTTGTGTATTTGTTGTTTGTGTACGTTGTTTGTGTTGTTTGTGTTATGTTTGTATTGTGTTTGTGTGTGTTTGTTTGTGTACGTGTTGTTTGTGTATGTGTTGTTTGTGTATGTGTTGTTTGTGTATGTGTTGTTTGTGTATGTGTACGTTTGTGTACGTTGTTGTTTGTGTATGTGTTGTTTGTGTTTACGTGTTTTTTGTGTACGTGTTGTTGTGTACGTTGTTGTTTGTGTACGTGTTGTTTGTGTACGTGTTGTTTGGTACGTGGTGTTTTGTGTATGTGTTGTTTGTCCATTGTTGTTTGGTTCTATTTTAGTCCGACAATTACTTCTCGTGGACATCCCTCCAGGCTTTCTGGAATAGGTCTCCTGATGCATTTCCCTACTAACTCATTTTCATCCAGAATAGATAAAGGATGTTTTTTGAACACAGTCTCAGTTTGTAATCAAAGGTCAAAGTTCATTTAATCTGTTTTGGATCAAAGGCTTTTCTGATGTTCTTCTGCTCTTTTCTGAACTGATCACAGGACAGAACAAACAGTCCTTTTCAGAAGTAATCCCATGTTTGTTATTGTGGTTACGTTCTGCTGTTAAAGAGTGTCTGAGATAAAACATTTATTTGATTTTCTACGACCTGATGCATCTTCGCCTCCTCCAAAGCATCATCCTCTTCCATCTTGGTTTTTATATATCTTTTCACATTTAGCCAATATCAGATATAACAGCTTGTGTTACGTGCTTTTCGTTACTGAGAAGGTGCACCTGATCTGCTCCTGCTCCGCCTCTTTCCAGGTGTCCATGATCTCAGATAATCACTGAAAGGAAGGCAGCAGGAGAAGGAGTAGCTTTCTGGTGGAGCAGGCCCGGTTCTACGGGGGTGCATAAGGGTGCATTGCACCCTCAGTTGAGTCGTTATGCACCCTCATGAAAAATATTACATATATAATAACAATAATAATAATAGGAGTAATAAGAAGAAGACGAAGAATATAGTTGAAATAAAAGAAATGGTGGTTAAATAACATTGTCTGCTGCATTTATTTGGTCAATTTAAACGGTAAGTAACGTTATTATGTCAGGTGCTCGTGACTTGTGCCGCTGCGTGTTCGTCATCTGCAAGGTGCTTACACAGCAGTCAATGATGGACATCAGAAAATGGTTAAAACAACCAGCCCTTATCGCTAGCAGTAACACTGCATCTACTGCAGGTAATAACAGTTCAGATCATGGGGACATTACGTTACCCGCGGCCACTGTCGTGGACACTAACGTCCTCCCGCCCGACACGCCGGCTTTGCCCGCCTCGCCCACGGAGGCGGAGCAGCCGTCTTCCTTGCCCCAAACACCGCCCCCCCTCAGCGGCCCGCATGTGCCAGAGGACCTCTGCAAAACAGAGCCTGCCCAGGTATATTTAAAAAAGTACCCAACTCACCTGTACAGTGGGGTAAGGCGCTCATTTTGCAGCTCATGGTTTCAAAACAGAGATTGGCTGGAATACTCTTGTAAAAAAGATGCCATCTTCTGCTATGCATGTAGACATTTCGGTCTCAAAAGGGGAGTGATTTGTAAAATATCCATAAAGAAAAAGTAAATCTGTTTACAGTTCTGTTTCACCTGAGTGCTGAGAGATGTATCCATAGATCTCTTCATTTTGCTCTCAAAGTGCCCCAGATTGATGCATTTAACATCAATATTTTTTAAAAAAAATCTTCCCGGGGGAGCATGCCCCCCAGACCCCCCTAGAGGAGGTGAGGACCCCCCTAGAGGAGGTGAGCACCCCCCTAGAGGGTGTTAGGTCCACTCCCCACTTGTAAAAATGGCACTTTACCCCTGCACCCTCTCTAATCTCAGATGCACCCTGAGTCATTTTGTTCTGGAACCGGGCCTGTGGTGGGGGGAAATGAACTGGCAGATAAATATGCAAAGTTGGCAACAAGGAAAAGACAAATTAGTATGAATGTGAAATCACAGACAAGTAACACTTAGAAACAAGTCTGTTACCGTGTGTCCGGGCCTTATCTGTCTTTATTTCTAAACTATCAAATTAATATAGACAGCAGCAGATGAACAGAATCTTTTTCACATTCCAAAAAGTGGACACATCAGATCAAATGAGATTCACAGGTGTGGCTAAAAACAACAACTTTGTATTTCTCCCTCGACGGAACAATCTGAGCGTGGATTGGGGGGAAAAAGACAACACAGTCTGATCGGTTGGAATGAAAACAAGCCTTTAAAACCTCTTTGGTGTCTGCTGCTCTAATCTCTGAACTGGTCAGTGAATAGTGCGCACAGTTCAGATCAGGATTTAAAGCCTCTCAGTAGATTGGCGAGGGCAGAAGAATCTCAACCAGTGCTCTAACGCTCAACGGGGAACGGCATTAGGGTTACGTAATCTGTCCTATAGGGACTCGTATGGATCGGGGATGCTGCATATAGAAAATGGGATGTCGTTTCTCTGCAGTGATGTCAGATTGCTTCTTGCCGTTACAGTTTTTAATAGCAAGAAAAGGACATCCTGTGATGGGCTGAGTCAGCGTGTCAATCAAATTACGGAAGCAAAGCATCTTGGGAGCTGAGCAGTTTGTGGTTGGTTTTGGCAAAACGGGAAACAGCTGTGAGAAGGGTGGAAGAACGCGCTGTGAAACTGGGCCTCAGATTACCTTCCAGTGAACTCAATAAAGAGTCAGAGTAGAAAACCACAACATTAGGATAATGTCTCCCGCAGTGCACATTTGGATTATATAAATGCATTCTCAACGTAAGCTGTATAGAATACTATTAATAGATTTTCTAACACTGAAGATAAAAATAGAGCCATCGACCGCTTGGTAACCACCTTAGTAAGGAATATTGGATTATAAATCTATCACTGCTTGCAGCAATTTCTGCATTTAAACCGCCCTACACACACACACATTTACACACAGGTCATGACCTCCTGTCAGTTCGTTGGTGCTGAGGGGGGGGGGGGGGGGGGGGGGGGGGGGGGGGGGGGGGGGTTGGGTCCTGGGTGATAGATCAATCGAGACTCTATCGTCCATGAGTCTCATTATCTAAAGTGGCCATAGGGGAACCTGGAGAAGTGTCTTAAAGGAGCTTAAAATTCACACTGCTGCTCCACAAAGGAAGAAGAAGAATCAGATCGGTAGTGAGCTGTCAGTAATGAGAGAAAGAGCCTGCAGACGCTACTGCTCTGCACTTAACACGACAGAGGTCTTAACACGACAGATATCTCAACACGACAGAGACCTCAACACGACAGAGGTCTCAACACGACAGAGACCTCAACACGACAGAGACCTTAACACGACAGAGGTCTTAACACGACAGAGATCTTAACACGACAGAGATCTCAACACGACAGAGACCTCAACACGACAGAGACCTCAACACGACAGAGACCTTAACACGACAGAGATCTTAACACGACAGAGACCTCAACACGACAGAGACCTCAACACGACAGAGACCTAAACACACAAAGATATCTTAACACGACAGAGACCTCAACACGACAGAGACCTTAACACAGCAGCACAGATTGCTCGTGACCTTGAGTGGCGCTGAAGCTGCTGACTCAGAGAAAGATAGATGTTTTTATATGAAATTCTCATCAACTCAAGGAGGCACTGACTGCCTCTTAAAGTTCTTTGCAGCTGGCATCATCACATCGTACACTTACAACAAAGTGTTATATTATACGCTTCAGGTAGAATAGTTTACATGAACAAATATGTCAATGAAGACCTGCATTAAAACCCTACTGATTACATTAATAAGTCTGATTTGATAGAAGTCTATGAGAAGATGACCATATTCTTACTTGATTAATTAAGTCTGTAAACATTTTCCTGACTTGTTTATAGTTTCAATTGTTAACTCTCTTGCAATACAGTATGACGTACATTTTGTAAATTATGTAGCATTGAGTATAAAGGGCACCGACCTGTTGACCTTAAAGATGGACAGAAGCTTGTATATAATATTCTCATTAACTCGTGTTGTTTCGGCCACTGGCTCACTTTTACTGTCAGTAAAGTTCCTTAAAGTTGTATCATCACACCTACATTTACAACGACATGTTTTACACATTTAAGGGACGATAGATGTAATATAGACTAAAAGATTACAATATTATCAAACGATGATTTTGACAACCATTTGGTAAATGGTCAAGGATTGGCCACCTGTGTGTCTGAACAGAGAAGTCAAGGCAGGATTGACTTAAACTCGCATTATTTCTAATGGCCAGCAGGGGGCGACTCCAATGGGTTCAAATTAAAGTCCGGTTGAATAGAAAGAAAATGACCCATACCTTCCACTTCATTTACTACCTTAAGAAAGCATTTTCCTTGTCACTACCCGATCGGCAGCCCTGCCCTATCTGCAGTGCGCATGTGCGAGATGGTCCGCCATATTTGACAACTACATACGGCAACTCTAATAGGACACTTGACGCAGTGGCGTTTGGCAAAGCAGAAAAATAATTATTGTTGTTACAATGTGACTTCACTATTATTTAACAACTCCTTTCATTTAGTCATTTTATTGGATTAAGTACATTGTCAGAATAAGTGAGAAATTGATTTAACTTCTGTTAGACAGCTATCATACATACTGAAGAAACATTGACTGTGAATGTATGCATTCATAATTTATATCTATTAACTGTGAATGTCCTTCATTTTATTTCAAATAACATAACAAAAGATTTTTGTAGATATTTGAGACGTTTATGACTCACGCATGCACGATGCAAATCGGGCAGCCGTCTAGACGTCAAATGTTCTATTAGAGTTGCCGTATGTAGTTGTCCAATATGGCGGACCATCTCGCACATGCGCAGTGCAGATCGGGCAGGGGTGCAGATCGGGCAGGGGTGCAGATCGGGCAGGGGTGCAGATCGGGCAGGGGTGCAGATCGGGTAGTGACATTCCTGACACATTTAAGGATTCAATCACTCGTCTCAAATACTTTTGAATACAGCGTGAAATGATGGTCCTGTTTACAGTAAAATAAACGATAATGAAGGTATGCTGTTGGGTATGAATACCTCATGAGTGACAGGTCACTATCATTGTGTTCTCTATTCAGTGTTTTTCTTTTACAACTTTATTCTTTTACAGTGTTTTCACTCCTGGGACCCGAGGAAAAAAAGTGTCTTCCAATTTCCTTTTTTTTGTGATTTCCTATTTAGGGTTAAAAAAACATCTTGCAATTTAGACTTTTTTTATTTTAAAATGTTACAGTATGTCCACTGTAGAGGACGTGGGGACCATATTAGTTTGAAAAGACAGGCAAAATTAACAGATGGACTATGTAACGTATTATGGTTATAGAGTGATATTAACACAAGAATACATTCACCTTTATTTAAAACATGAATAAGTAATTGATCTGAACGTTGCTGTTTATTTGGTCATTAAAAAACTAGCGTGTTTTTTGGTGAATTTTTCCAGATCTTCAAAGACTTTGTAGTCGATGTACTGGGAAAGTACCTCATTGACTCCAGTCAGCACGGGCTGCAGGGTCATCTTGACTAGTTTAAGAATAAGCCATACGTGCTACTCTTGGCCCACAGGGGACCATGTCTTTCCATCTCGTCCCTATCTGTCTCTCTGTCTGTATCTGTGCGCTCATGGAACCTCCTGCATCTTTCCCCCCCCTCTTCGTGACCCTCTTCTATCCCAGGTGTGAATCCTCATCTCTCTCATCATCTGAGAGCTAAACATCTGAATCTCCCTGAACTATCTGGTGCAGAAAATGTCTGCTTCAGTTCCGTCTCCTGCAACAATATTGAATCATAAAGTCCATGAAGACGGTCCTGACGTCCACTAGGATGGACATTTATAAAATGGCTGTTATTTGAAAACTTGAATTGTTTAATTGCTTTCAGAACTAATTATATAGTTCCTCGCATGTTAATAAAGAACATATGATTTTCATGGTAAAAATGACAATTATTCAACAACATTTGACTTCTCCTCCTGCTTCTATACAATTTAGTTTTTCGTATGCCAGATGAAAAGGAAAGAGGAACTTCCCAGCATGCAATTTTAACCAATGACAGACCAGGATGTCCTCTGTACAGCACATCAGGGATTGATAGATTAGCTCAAAAGAGTTAAAGGAGATGCATGTTAACAAAATGTCCACTACACATGGCTGGGTCCCAGGAGGACATATGAGTTGTTTCTGTCTGTATAACACACAGCAACATTGACATTCAAGTTGACTTTACTATATATTTTGATCGGCAAAGCTTCGATTGTAATCTACTAAGCTTCAAAACCGCACTTCACTAGGACTACATCAATTTTTAAATATACAGTCTATGCCCAGCACTTCACATACAAGCATCTACTGTAGGGCCCATTGTGATTATGCGCAGTGTTGTAGTGGCTCTTGTAAAAGTATAATCAGTACTTCAACGCTCTTTAGTACAACTTAACCTTTTCCATACAAACTGCTGATGTTGCTTATTCAGACATTATTACATGTATGATTAACCCCTTGCAACACAGCCATGTCTCACTGGACATATGAGGTACACGGGATGTTCTTATATTTAGATGGTGACCACATCTGCTAGACTGCTGTGTGACTATAAGAGTCACACGACATGTTCATATATACACACAGACACACGACTGTTGACTAACAGCATGAGGAAGTACATTTCCAAACACTAGACGACACAGCTGAATGAATCAATATTTTAAGGGTCTATTTTGGCTCTTTCGTGGGAAGAGCATTTTGAATAAGTTAGGGCTTGTGATCCGGTCTGATATGTCATGCACTATTAATGATAAAGTCTTCTCTGCAACATGTTTGAATGTCAGCCTCCCATTGCTTTCAATCAGAAACACAATCAGTATAAATGTGCATGTGTTAGAGAAGACTATAAAACAAGACTTCACAGACATGTTGTCAAAAATGAATTAATGTTAGCACCCCCCCCCCCCCCCCTTGTGTGTGTGTTGTGTGTGGGGGGGGGCACAACAAACCGTAACTAAGGAGCACTATTGGAGTGACTTTGATGGTTATTGGACTCAGGATTAATTCATTTGGATTCCCGCTGAATGAAGAAATGAAAGGACGGCGCTCAAGTGGAAACAATTCACAAAGGGATTAAACTGTTTAAAACATATTCTCAAAGTAAGCCGGATGTTGCCGATGTGTTTATGTGGATTCAAAAGTCGTAAATAATCTACAAAATGGAGGAGAGCGATCTGATCGGAGCAACTGACGAATAATCCAACTGAAACCGGCATGGACAATGACTGTTTTAAAAATGCGCTTATCCAGAAAAGCCCGGTTTGGACACTTTACGGGCAGAAGAAACTTTTCTATCAAAGAAAACATTATACATTTCTGTCTTTTTATGCCTTTAATACTAACTTGAATTGTTATTGAAATTAATTAATCCATTATTTTTTATATTTTATTGTAACGTAGAGACAAGGCTTTTAGTGGTAATCATGTATTGAGTTACAATTATATGTAAAAAAATAAAAATGGCCTCAAATCATCTGATGCCTGGCGCCCCCCCCCCCCAACCCCCCCCCCCCCCCCCCCCCCCCCCTGTGTACTTGAAGACTACCTTACTGCTTTAAGCCGATGTGTGCAGTTTTTCTACGATCAGCGTCTGACACATCGAGGTCTGACTCTGATGTTCCTCTTCCAGCTTTTCCTCTCCAGCTTCTGCATTGTGTTAACATGTCCTTGTGTTTGCTCAAATATCTCAATATGCAAAAACTATCACATAGTTCTTTGTTTTTAGATGTCCTTTAAACCCTATGATATTTAAAGGGATGTGTCTCTAGTTTGAAGGTGCACAATCCTAGTTTTTCCAAGTATCGTGTTTAAGTGTTTTTAAAAATATCAAATGAGTTACGTCTGCTGATTTGTCAGGTTGATAAAGAAAGTCAATATTGTTCCCCTCTCTGCAGATGGCCTTCAAAAAGACTTAATACATTGCTCTCTCGTAAGAGCTCTTAATAAGAACCATAAAGTATCAGTTGGTATTGTGCACATTTCTCTCGAATATATTGACAAATAAATGAATTCATTGTATGTTTTCTTGTGGTTGTTGTTGTTGTCTGTGCCATTGTATGCTGCTATCTTACCCACATGTAGCAGGTAAAGAGAAAGAGTTGGAAATCAACTATTTAAACCCTGCAGAATTATAATTGACATGGCTTTGGGACCTTTTAAATACGACGCATAAACCAAGCCTTTCCACAACATTGCACCTCTCAAGTGATTCAATATCTTTTTATATTTCCTCTAGTTGAACAGTATGTGCAGCTCCCAAAGAAACATGCCTTTACAAGTTTTTACTTCAACATTAGGTATGTGAAAAATGGGTTGCAAGGTTCAGCCATTCCTTTATATCAACCACAGAAATATATTCTCTAAAGGGATTTCAGATCAACTTAAAGCAGATTTAATTATTACTAAAAGTTAATATCATAATGATTCTTCTCCATCTAACTAAGCACCTCATAGTTTTGATATTTTAGTAAATGACTGCCTCTTAGGTAAATAATACACGTTATGTTTGAGGTAAGGAAAAGAATACAAATTAATCTTTATAAAAAATCCAAGAGCCTTCTTCATTTTTAAAGCAGTGTCCCAGAATGCAGCAGTGCGCCTCTGTGAAGTTGCTCAGGCACGAGTGTGTAACTCGACACCTGACATCATCTGTTTTAGGGATATTGGCTTTGAATGAAACCAGATGTAGTCTCCCTTCCTGGAAAAGAACAGAGACTCCTCCCCAGACCTGGAGCTCCCGTTGAAGTTCCCCAAAACCCAGCCGTTATAAACTCACACACTGACACTTTAACAGTAGAAGAAGACGGGCTCACACTCACTGAACTTCGACAAACTCTCTGACTTTTGGACTTAAGGTAATGCTTTCAGTATTCTGCTATCTTTCTCTTGTGCATGATTAGTTTTAAGGTTTGGAAAAACAATTTTCAAAGTGATTCAAACTGAGGAATGTGTTGCGCTAAACCAAAACTAACTTTTGGGTAACTGAGCTGAACTGAATTAGAGAATAATCTTTATTACAGGAACTAATTTCCCACTAAAGACTCTTAGATGCCTTCCTTTCTGCTCGGATACATTCATAAGTATGTTTGCCAGCTATAAGAAAGTAATTAGTGTTAATAGGATTAGGATTAGAGAATGATTTCTGACCCAGTTACTCCTTAAAAAACACATTTTGTGAATCAGAGCTGCGAGCTGTTATGTCACCATTTAAAACAAGTGATTCTTTGTGTGAAGTATATGAATTCATTTGTGAAGCCGTTAAGATAACTCTAATGACTAATACATCAACAGAGTGCATGTTTGCTTTAAGATGAACTGTAAATGATTTGCATAGATCATGAAACCTTACTATTTCAATCCATCAGACCACACAGGGGGGAAGCCAGACTGCAGACACAATCAATGTGTGTAGGAAGCAGCCTGAGCGTTAAATAGATAATGTTTACTTTCTGCCTTTAGTTTGGTTAACCTCGACAGGTCGATGGAAACGGTGAACACACATGCAGATTAGAAACAGGAAGTGATAAAACAAGAACAAAAGAGACACTGATAAATCACAGATGGGTTGAGAAAATCCTTAAAGAGAGAGGAAGCAAACTGTTTTAATAAGAATAACTTAACGTATTTAGATTTATTCTTTAAGTAGTGGCTGGTAGTCATTGGTATGAAGCTCCTAACACACAATGTCTTTAAACATATGATGTAATTTACACTGGGGACATCCCCCCGCCACTTTTTTAAACAGCAGACAATGTCAATATAGAAGAAACAATTGTCGTTGTCTAACAAAGTCAGCTCGAAAAGACAAAAGGAAACCCTAGGCTACCGATTATTCAATCACACCAAAGTCATATTTTAATGATGCACCATTAATTGTGTAAATAACAATATGTGTAGCCTTTGATGCTATGTTTTCCAGACCGTCCGTAATTAAGTAACTCATTCAAACACACCTTTTACATTTCCTAAAGTTGAACGAGTCCTCATGCCCCAAACCATTTTTCAACACAATTTGCCGACAAAGCACAAATATTCAGCGGTTATCCCCAGACTAGAAAAAGCTCTCACATCAGCAGATTTCTGTTTTTCTACCTCTGACTTCTGGACAGGAAGCAGGTTGTATCTCTAATGTCAGGAGGGTTTCCTAGAAAATAAAAAGCAACATGTTTCTAGTCCTAGATAGTACATTAGGCAAAACCCATCATGTGACATTGACATCAGTACAGCAACCCTATTCTCAAGAAATGATATTGTCACACGTCAAAAGAAAATACAGCTAAGACTATAAAACAGTCAAAAAATCAGAAGAACAAAAACATCAACTTATAGTATAGTTATAGTCTACTTATCATGAGTACATTAATTGTCATGTTTTGTGTTGTATACCTCCCCCATGTTTCCAATCTTGCGTCACAGATATGATTCTAATTCTCATTTAGATTTTTTTTCATTACATTTAATTCCCTTAAAGGTGGGGTAGGTCATTTTGGAGAAACCAGCTCGAGTGCGCTAGAATTTGAAAAGACACAGCCGGGAAAAAATCTGCCACTTCCTCACAGAGCCCCTCCTCCAACACACACGAACGCGCACATGACCAATGAGGGCACGAGATAAGTTTGTGCCCAGATGGAAGGCTAACAGGCAGGTAGGCCATCCAGTTGCTTTAGCCGGGCCGGCTCAGATGATTGGTCGTGCTTTTTACAGCGCCACGGCTTCCACAGATGACATTTCTTTATGGATTTTTTGTCAAAGCATTTCAGATATTCATTGCTATCGGGATGTTCAGAGCGTTCCATGGAATATAACAGAAAGTGTATCTCGAACCGGTTTCTCAAACTTACCTACCCCACCTTTAAATCACTTTTTTCATTTAGCGTTAAATTGATTATCATGTATTAACCGATTCCTTGTATTTTGATGAACTACTCTTATTACTAGGCATGAGCCCAAAAACACAAAGTACATTTTTGATCCTGTCGCGCCTTCGACTCTCACACAGAAAGTGTCTAACACAGGTCTCATGTTTTATTCAAGCCCACATGTGATGTGTCTTAAAACACTGTGTGTGTGTTGTTGTTGCAGGATGTTGCAGTGTGTGTGTGTGTTGCTGCTGGCGGCCTCCGCTCTGAGCCACCTGGATGAAGCCGCTCTGGACAGCCAATGGGAAGACTGGAGGAGCACACACAGGAGGGAATACAACGGCCTGGTGAGTGTCCTTGGTTGGTACTGTGTACGGTGTAAGACTGCCTAAAGAAAATACACGAAAACACACAATCATTTCTTCCGGTGAGGACGGTCTCTTCTGACTTGGGTTTCTCCACTGGAGAAAACATGTTGCAGTACTTCATGCAGAGAAAAGGATAGATCAGAGACGTGTTTATTCATGAGCTGCGTACTTCAATGACTCTTTCGTGGAGAAGCTTCGTCCTTTATTAACAGCCCAAACTAGATTGTCCTTAAAGCTTGGCATGAAAGTTAAAATGCTGAGAAAGAAATCTGACTCAGAACTTCAGAAATTCCTCAGCGATTGCATGAAGCTGCTTTTGTTTGATAAAGAAATGCTGAGTCATGGGCGGACAGGGGGAACGTCAGACTAGCGTTACAGTCGAAAGGATGTCACACTTGCATTATCATAAATTCTTTTCATGTTTACCAGAATGTTTATTTTGTAAGGGTCAGCTGCTTTCTGGTTCTCTTATCCGAATGGTTTTGTCCCTAAAAGTAACCATACCTCAGTTTCATACGTCTTCAGTGTGATAGAAATATCGTTGTAGAGAGTTGTGCAAAATGTATCTTCCTCATGCATCGCCGGTGATTAAGATATTTTAAAAGTGTGTAGACTCACTTCTCACAACTTCTCGTGGTTCGTAGTTTGATTTAGGACGTCCTACTTTACTTTATGTTCATCTTGTACTATTGTGTACATGCATGTGTACGTATTCCTGCCTTTTAGTTGTCACTTACAATATTTATGTATTTCTCTTCAGACCTTAAGTATAGTGTGCGTTACAATGCTGGAGAGACTTGAGATGTTCATTGACAACAACTCAGTGTAGCTTTTACACATGAGAACAAACCTTGCGCCGCATTTTCGGCTCAGTTAAGGCCCCCTCAGCAAGGTGAGGCCCCCTCCGCAAAGTGAGGCCCCCTCAGCAAGGTGAGGCCCCCTCAGCAAGGTGAGGCCCCCTCAGCAAGGTGAGGCCCCCTCAGCAAGGTGAGGCCCCCTCAGCAAGGTGAGGCCCCCTCAGCAAGGTGAGGCCCCATGCAGTCTGCATGATCGGCCTGTAGGGAGGGACGGCCCTGCTCTCATCCTTTCCTAGTGATTAAGTGTGTTATTAAGGTTAAGGTTAAGGTAAGGGTTAACATTTGATACTGCATCACTTTGCATAGAGAAATCAGCTGGTGTCTCAAAACAGTGGAAACTCGTCTCACCCCACGCTGATGACTTACTTAGATATTCTACTTGCAGTGCATTTTGCAATACTACATTGTTAAACTCTGTTCTTGAGTCCTTGCATGTATAATGTAACTTCAGTATACGTACAAAAGTATAGGCATCAAATGGACTTAAAGTACCAAAAGTTAAAGTACTCACTGTGTATAATGAACCATTTCAGGATTCAGAATACACATTACTGGATTAACTCTTTATGTCAATGTTTATTAATATGTTGATTTAAATGTAGTTTTATCAAATAATCTGTGAAGTAACTAAAGAAGAGTTTAGTGGAGTAGAACATGAAATGAGAGTAAAGTACTTTACAACATTGTACTTAATTATATTTCCCCCTGCACACCTGTGGCTTTTTAAGTTACGCTCGTCTCTCAGTTTTCTCCTTGCAAAAATTCCCTGCCATCGATTGGTTATTATTATTTTATTCTAGCTTGTGGCCGCCAGGAAGTAAGAGAATGTAGGTTAGTCGGTGTTAGACCAGAGCAGACTCCAGATGTGCTTCCTGAGCGCTCAATGAACATCTGCTTTCCCTCTGCTCTTCACCTCTGGCTAGAGGTCATCACACAGCTGCAGAGAGTGTGTGTGTGTGTGTGTGTGTGTGTGTGTGTGTGGTGTGTGTGTGTGTGTGTGTGTGTGTGTGTGTGTGTGTGTGTGTGTGTGTGTGTGTGTGTGTGTGTGTGTGTGTGTGTGTGTGTGTGTGTGTGTGTGTGTGTGTCTGTGTGTGTGTGTGTGTGTGTGTGTGTGTGTGTGTGTGTGTGTGTGTGTGTGTGTGTGTGTGTGTGTGTGTGTGTGTGTGTGTGTGTGTGTGTGTGTACAGATGCAAGTGCGTGCTTAGGTCCATGCACAGTAGCTAAGTGTGTTTTATGTATCTGTATCTGTGTGTTCATTCATGTGTTGGTGTGTGTGTGTGTGTGTGTTCACTATAGGATGTATTATTTACATTCTTGTGTAGTCAGCTGGAGAGACCCTCAGCTGGAGAGACCCTCAGCTGGAGAGACCCTCAGCTGGAGAGACCCTCTCTTTGTGGCGATTACACCAAAGTGTTTCTCCAACAGTTCCCCTCGCCCTCCTCGAGCTGTTAGAGAATCAAAGTGTCCCGGCAACATTTTCCATTACCGCAACAGATATCAAGAAATAATGATCACAGTTATGCTAATGGTGTTATGACCATGAATAGGAAGTAGAGCATGTGCTTTCAGTGAACCAGCGTAGCACTGAGCTGCATCGTGTTCCCTTTGTGTGACGGACTAAAGGCTACTGACTTTCCTTTACAGCACAGAATGGACACTTAGAGTGCTGGTGAGATGTACATGTTTATAAAAAGTAAAGGTTAAAGCAATATTTGAACACAAATGACCTCTCAACTGGACAGATATGTTGCTGCCTTTACGTCACATGCACTGTGAGTGTGCTCGGCTTTAATTGGGCTAATTAATGAAATGGGGCTGTAACACAGACAAGCCTCCTCTCACTGCTAATTCAATTGTAGATGTGCCCTATTTACCGTGATTACATTCTTTGAGCTGTCAGGAGTTAACGCAGGACGAAAGGGGGGGAAGCAGCGGATAGGCGTGGGGAAGGGGACTCAAGAACCTCATTATGAAGACCATCAGGTAGAGATAATGACTGGTGACTTCATATGTCAGGTCATCATCAGTGGTGGAAGAATAAATCCTTAAGTTAGCAGTACTAATACACTGTTAACATACTCCATACATTACAAGTGATGCCCTGATAATGGTACTTAAGTAAGTGTTTAAGTGACATCAGGAAAATGTATTTAAAGTATTTGGGGTAAAAGTAAACAACTATTAAATAAATTGATCAAATGTACACAAGAAATACAAGAAATCTGTAGATGTATGCTAACTTCATATCTGTCAACCCACTTATTGTTTGAGGTAATTAAATATAATGTTCATTAATTTAATCTATATCAATACATCATATTTTAATCGTTTTTTTATACATTTGAACATTTAAAATCTACATTATCATTTTTTAAACACTTTTTTTTTAAAGTTTTCATTACAGAGCAAAATCATGCAGAATGTCATTGAGCAGTGAAATCCATACTGTAGATGCACCAGTGCACATGTAACCAGACTGCCAGAAAGCAGATCAAGTAGACCCCCACCCCTACCCCAGCATGAAAGAAAACACAGAGTAAATGAGATAAGTGTAAAATCTACATTTTTAAAGAAACTAAAGCAGTAAAATAAATATAGTGAAATAAAAAGCACAACATTTCCCTTTGAAGGAGTGGAAGTGTAAATTATTATTATTACGTCTATTTGAGTTAATGGACTTTCCACCACTTGTTTCTTATTGTATTTGTTTATTTGGCAGGGACATTAATGAACACTTAAAACATGAAATATGCCGGATTTAGCTTTGAGCTACTTTCCATCCGCAGTCCCTCATAAAACATTTAAGAACATGAAAATTGCAAGAGAGTAAGAGTAGAATACCCAAGTATGACATGGCAATACAATACAGCAGCACCGATACCTACAGTGCAAAAGTCTTCAAAGTCCTCCTCATTACTCACAAAGCCCTCAACAACCAGCCCCCCCCCCCCTACTCCACAGACCTGCTGCACCACCACGCCCCCCCCCCCCCCCCCCTACCTCACAGACCTGCTGCACCACCACGCCCCTTCCCGCTGCCTCCGCTCATCTGAAGCCAACCTCCTATCCATCCCCACCCGCACCAATCACCGGACCTGGGGGGACAGAGCCTTCTCCGTCGCTGCCCCCTCCCTCTGGAACTCACTCCCCCAACCCATCAGAGACTGCACCGACCTCACCACCTTCAACACACTCACACACACACACACCCACACACACTCACCTCTTCAAACTGGCTTTTAATGTGTGATTGTTTACTATATATTTATTTGTTGTTCCTTCCTTTTCCCTTCACTATATCTGTAAAGCGTCTTTGAGCACCTGTAAAAGCGCTAACAAATTAAATATATTATTATTATTAAAAGTTGTAGGTGAGAAATGAAAACTTGAATCGTCTGAAATTGGAGAACATAGTCGTTTTTACGCCAATTCGTTTGTGTCCCTTTGTTGCGCTTAATGACACATGCTGTTGTTTGCCTCAGGGCGAGGAGGGGATCCGCCGGGCCATCTGGGAGAAGAACATGCTGATGATCCAAGCCCATAACCAGGAGGCAGCGCTGGGAATCCACTCCTTCGAGCTGGGGATGAACCACCTGGGAGACATGGTGAGTCCAATCAGCCCTGAGCCTCAGGCCTGGAAGATGACATGCTCAGAATGAACGACTTCACTTCTAAACGGGGTGTATGAATAATCTTCTTCAAAGCCATTGTGGTGTTTTAATCCGTGTCTACATTTAATAGCCACTTCTCTGTCGGGTTTTGGCCATAGACTGTAAAGTGAATGTCCTTAAAGACATTCAAATGATATAGCATGGTGCACAGGAATAAAATGACTGCAAACTAGTTTTCATCACGTTTCAACCTTAACCCTAACCCTAGCATATTTCTGACTTATTCACACATTGAAGTCACTCATTTATTACCTTAACATCACCATGATATCACTGGCTCTGCTCAGCGGCTGTGATTTCAACAACAGGCAGTTACTTCAGGTTGATGAAGTAAAGAAATACCAACTGCCTCAGGATCTGTTCTTATCGGATGGAAAAAAGCAATAAGGCTTCATCAAACACTTGTTCTTATTACCAATTGATTAGTTCATTTACAGTGAATTTTTAAGTTTGCTAAGCCCATAGTGACACTCACACATGTCTATTTCTTTATTTGTTTCACCGCTACCTAAAGAGATAAGAGTTTTCTATCAAGTACGACAAAAGTCTGAAACTAGCACATGTTTTGTTGGAAGAAGAACTCAATGAAGAAATGACTTCATTCTAAAGAATAGTTGGCAATTCATTTCCTGTCAATGCTCCAATCATTGCTGCTGTAGAAATCAATCAGCGTTGACCCACAGTCTGAGTTATAGCCGCCATTAGCAACTGTAGTAAAGTGAAAATCGATCTCACTGCCGAGTGCTTTCAATAGTGAGAAACCTGTAGTGAGAGTCGTGGGAAAGCAGCCCAGAACTCCAGATTTCCCTCACCTTGCTTTCATCGGCTGCCGTCACTGCAGCAGAGCGTCGAGCTGAAACAAAATGACTTGCTGCCCTAAATCAGCTGTCTACAGTGACGTGTGTGTCAGCGCGGGTCATGACTGATGGCTGTGATCAAGATGCCGGCTATAACAAGCAATACATCAGCGGGAAAAGCAGAATGAAACCCGACAGCTCTTTTATTAGAGACAGGAACATGTACTACACATCCAGATTCTGGATGAATGGCCCATTCACGTTGGTGCAGAAACAGGTGGCCGTGTGTATAAAGGCATTTTCATTCTGACTGGAAGTGAAAAGAAAGAAATTACCAGCTGGCTTTCACTCATCTGTTAATGATGCGATGAGAGCATTCTGATCATCCTCAATGATGTAACATGTAAGCGTCACTTTCCGAGTCGCTCTTCCTTCCCTGCTTCTTCTTTTACTTCATTGTTTTGTGAAGCCGTGCAGCTTTGAGCACAGTCACGCCCCCTCTGTGTGCACTCCGTTACAACTCATGACCTTAAAAAGTTTCTTAAAGAGGCCCTATTATGCTTCACCTTTGTAGTGTGTCATATAGGTTTCGGTGCATGTCAATGTTCTGCAAAAGCTAAAATCACAAAGTGTCCAGTCGCCTCTAAAATGTAGTGTTATAGTTACAGCAGCATAAAGAGTAAATCATTGTTCCTTAACCCTTAAGTGCCCTTAGAGTGCCTGGACCCGACTCTCTTCCGTAAGTGGGTCAAACAGGACCCGTATTAGAATAATATGTGTTTTTATGCCATTCTGGTTAAGAAAAATCGCGTGTATAATATTTAGTTTTATATTTCGGGTCACATTAGAAATATTTTATATTTAATTTTTCACTATTTATAATTTTAGACATTATTTTTTACATTTTGAAAAAAAACGTTTTGAACATATTGATGCAAAGATCTCCGCTATTCTGAGACCCTCACAGTATCCCAGTCCCTTTTCAAAACTCATCTCTTCTCCTCTTGTCTACTCATAGCCCCCCCCCCCCCCCCCCCATCAATCCATGCCGGTTGATCAAGTTTGATAGTCCTATACCCCCCACCCTAACCTTCCCTTAGATTGTAAAGCGATTTTGAGTCCTTGAAAAGCCCTATACAGATATAATGTATTATTATTATTATACCGACAGGTTTCAGATCTTGCTCTGTGAAATAGTCTTCCTGAGAGGTGTCACTTGTGATGTCGTCTGTGTGGTCTACAGTGAATGTATTCCTGACAGCAACAGGTGATAAGAATCAAAGGTTCCCATTGTTGACCCACTTATGGAAGCTTGGGGTAGAAATACAAAACCTACAATTTCTTAAAATGTAAATTTAAAATGTGAATGGCGTGATATCCAAGTTGAGGAATAGCTGGAATATGAAATGATAAAAAAAAAGTAATTACAAAGATACTTCAAGAAAACCACCTCACCGGGTCAAAGAAGACCCACTTATGCATCTAAGGGGTTAAAGACATCCAGTAGTTTCTTTGTCACTTGTTTAAATCCTCTGTTCCTCTTCTTAGCCTCCATCTGCTTCTTCTTTCACTTTTTTAGTAGCTTTGTTCATCGCACTTTTCGCCCCTCTGGTCTCAAACGTGGACATCCGGAAAGAGCACACTTCATCCTCCGTCACCCTGCCGAATCAAATCCTCTCCTTGATGTATTTATTTTTCTGTCACTTGTCTAAAGCCTAAAAGTAAATTGTCTCTGCTTCTCCTAACTTGTTCCTGTCCAACATTTCTTTCTCACGTGATTATTTCTGGAACTAAGGGAAGTTTCATAGCCTTTACTGTAAGAGTTGTGCAACCTGTAACTCCTAGTTTGCACTCTTTGTTTCCTGTTATGTGTTTCAATATGAAAATCTACCTGCTGTTGCACTTTTTCCTGAATGCCAGAGTGAGATACATCCCTGACACCTCATGTACAATCTAAACTGTGTGTCTCTGTGCATGCAGACGTCAGAGGAAGTGAACGAGAAGATGACCGGCCTGCTGCTGCCGCCAACCAACGGCCCGCGCAGCTTCACCATGGCTTTCGACGACAAGCTGCCAAAACTCCCCAAATCTCTGGACTACCGCAAGAAGGGCATGGTGACTCCAGTGAAGAACCAGGTCAGAAGTTACACCTGCACAAAGTCTTTCAATAATAACTCGGCTTATCAAATATCCAGTTCATTAAAGCTTAAAAGTTATTTGAGCAGCTCTCTGGGGAAAAACCCACAAGGACAGTTACTGTAATAATATTACTTTGGTCAGTAACGGAGTAATGTAACGCGTTTTATAATTCGGTATCACACTACTGTTACTAACATTACCCGACACGCGTTACTTTTATAAAATCAGTCACACTACAGTTAGCATACTAACATGAATAATTACTAGATTCTCCCTTTGACAGACAAGAGGGATTTCCGCCGCAGGTTTATATTTACGTAACATTTGCACGACATGCAGTGCATACACATGGCTGAGTCAACAGCGATAACTTTCGAGGAGGTATGCGCACTATTTAGAGTTCGTCCGAAGAAAGGACAGGAACGTGACGGTGAGGTGCAAACTGTGTCCAGGCCAGAAGCTTTTATCCACTGCTGCAAACACCACGTCAAACCTCAACAAGCACCTGCAAAGACAACATGCTAACGTGAAGCTAATAGCTAAGGAGGACCTCCGAACCCAAGGCAAGGCAAGTTTATTTATATAGCACTTTTCAACCCAAGGCAATTCAAAGTGCTTTACAAAAAATGAAAGACATTAAGAAAATGGCATTTAAAATCAGTCATTTACATTAAAAGAAGAAATACATGGATAAAAGTTACAGTGCAGTCTAAGATATGAATAGTAGTCAGAGTGAAGCACCCTCCGCAGTCTGCGTGATCTGCCTGTCAGGAGGGGCGGCCCTGCGAGTAAAGTAATGAGTTACTTTATGTTGAGCGTAACGAAGTAAAGTAATATATTCCTTCTTTTTTTTTTTAAAGTAATATGTAATATATTACTTTTTTAAAGTAACGACCCCATCTCTGCAAGCAACACTATAGTTTGTTGTCTTTTAGGCTCTTTAAATCCTTCGTTTAGTAAAAACTAAACATACCATTTGAAATCCTTTCTAATAAACCATATGTTTGGGTGTTTTAGAGCTCAAGAAGGAAGAACAACGTGTTTATTCGGTAAATGCACATCCGTGTCATTCCCTCAAGTAGCTTTTAGACAGTCAATAAATAGGAGAAATGGGTGAGCATGAAGGTAAAGTGAATAGGTTTCTAAAGAAGTGGGAGAAACCCGCCACACCTGGTTTATTGATAAATGTAACGTTCAGGAACAATGGCGATGTACTTAACTAAGGGCAGAGCTGGAGAAATAAAAACTTCCAACGTGATCCAGAGCTGATATCCTATTATCAAAATGTTACACCTCAGTAAGCACAGAAACAAACCGGGACATGACAGCAGATTCAACTCTTAATTAAAGTGTCACCGTTTGAGAGAATCAAAACAGGAACAGCCCGTTTCCAACCGTGGAGGAAGTCATTGCACTTATGTGTTGTTACTGTTTCAGTAGTTAATTAATAGCAAGATAGAAATCTACAGATAGAAGTTGTGAGATGTTGTTTCATGGACTTGTGGGAAACCAAGAAGACGGATTTCCTCAGGCTGTTTTAGGCAAAAGGAGAAACACAAGACTTCATTGATTTCTGAGGGCTGTTGTTGCAGGCAGAAGCAACCATAGCAAAGGCAGCTCGTGATCTATTATAGAAGTAACGAGAGTGCATTTTAAGCAAGTATGTACCTCAATATATGAGACATCTGCATGGCAATGGGAGAACATATTAAAACAATTACGCAAAATGGTTAAAGATGTATAAATATGTTGAATTGAGACATTGGAGCTCCACATGTTCTGCCTTCATCTAAGATGAGTTCAGTGGCATTTTATTTAGCTCTAATATGAACACAAAAACATCCTCCAACATCTGGAGCAGAGGCTCTCGAGGCTGTCATGTGACCTCAAACACAACGAGATGTTTAGCATGTGGTGGAAAAAAGCGTTCCTCCCTGGTGAAAAGTAAACAAAGCAAATCGCGGTTAGTGTGCGATCTCATGACCTGCAGCCTGTTCTTACTGCTAATGGACACACACACACACACACACACACACACACACACACACACACACGAATGACTTATTACATGTAATTAGTCATTATGAGTGGACAGCCGGATATTATTTATGTAAACAAGGGGTGAGCAGAACAGGAAGTGGATCGATTGACAATATGGCGTACATCTGCTCTGTGTGCTAGCGGCAGATTAGCAGCGGAGTGTTATCTAACGAAGCCGTGAACTGAAGCACCGGGTTAATATTTCATTTTTCACTTTGTCTTACCCACATAATGTTGTTTTGATTTGGATTTATTGACTTTGAGGTCTAGTTTTAGTGTTTTAAGCTCATAGTTACACAAATACATGCATTATTTTGCACATTTAGTTCATTCACATAAGGACCAAGACGTCTGGAAATGTATTATTAATATCATCCACCCATCTTCTCCGCTTATCCGTGGTCGGTTCGCGGAGGTAGCAGTTCCATATAATTTTTAATAAATACAAATTAATTATTATAATATAAATAGGATAATAATAATATAGTAGTTATTAGATACACTGTTGAGATGTATACATTTACTGTTGTTAATTGTCTATTGTATTATCTTTAATTGATGTGCAATGACTTTTTACATGCTGATGGGACAAAATAGAGGTCCCAAATTAGGAACAATAAATAATAGATTATCTAAATTATAAAAATACACAAATAAGATTAAAAAATAACAAATTCAAACATTTGAAAAACACTATTTTCAGATGGTTTCAATGCCAAAATAAATTAAACATGCCTTTTATTCTTTAAAATAAATTATTATTAGTATTACTACTACTGTTATTATTATTATTATAACCTGTGTAAATACAATGTCTATGATGTCGTCGCCCCCTGGGGGATGGAGGACACACTGCAGCTATGCACAGGATTTATCGAGCTGCTCCTCTTCTTCTCTCCTTCATGAATAATGCAGCACACTGGCTTCACTCTCTGCATACTAACACCTCTGCTGCTTCCTCCTCACTTCCTCTCGAGATGACTGCATTGTGTTTGGATGTTCTGTTTATTCCAAGCACATTTCACAAAGCAGCTTTTCAGAACATCCTCCAGTAAAATGATGTGGAAACACATTCACAAGGTTTTTAATTAGAGCTGTGTTTTCCTTGAGGAGAAAACGCAGAGGTGTTTTAACTGGAACCCATAAAGCAGGCAAGAGTTTATAGTGATTTTAAGAGTGTCTACTTCATGAGATAAAGAGTGAGACAGCAGCTCCATAGCGCTATTAATGGCTGAGTAAATTAAACACAATGTTATGTATCACTCTAGCTGCCAGAACAGAAACATTGTTTGAAAGTTGTCACAGTCTGCCCCCTAGTGGACGGACTGCAGAAAACAAGCGTGTGCTTTTCAGGCTGATGAGATATTAACACCGTTTTAAAATGCTGTGTTCATTAGAAAAGACATGAACAAGTGGATTTTGCATAATAGGTGACCTCTTACAAAACAAACCCTCCTCTCCTATTCTCTCCGGACAGGGTTCCTGTGGATCCTGCTGGGCCTTCAGCTCGGCCGGGGCCATGGAGGGTCAGCTGGCCAAAACCACAGGGAAGCTGATAGACCTGAGTCCCCAAAACCTGGTGGACTGCGTCAAAGAGAACTCCGGCTGTGGAGGAGGGTACATGACCAACGCCTTCACGTACGTGGAGGATAACGGAGGCATCGACTCTGAGGAGGCCTACCCGTACGTCGGAGAGGTAAGACAATTAGAATAATAAGAGAGGTGTCTGCTGATTGTGTATATATACAAGTTTTTATACACCTTTGTATTTAATGTACACACATGAGAATGGTATTTATTTTTGTATCTTACCGAGAAATGAAATAGCTAAACCAACTTAAGTGAATTACTTCAATTGGTAAAAGGCACATTAATTAGCTAAACAAGTCAGCTTAGCAACATGTGAATCGGATGTACTTTATAATGTGTCTGCTTTCAAATAAACAGTTTGGGATAATCCAGCTTCATTTTCTCAAAGATTGAAGTTTACCGTCAACATGCTGGTTTTATTTGACCACAGCTTTTGGAAATCCTCCAGACAAACTGAAACCAAACTGGTCAACAGTTCCTCTGCTGGCTGTCACGTTTAGCAATCAAGGAATAACACATTAATCATTTTGACCTCTATGCACCACAAGCATTTGACTGAAGGGATGTGGTGTAGCAGGAATGATGAGAAGAAAACTCTCCCTTTGTCTCACTGAGCAAACAGTTTCCTCTTAAGTCATTTATTGTTTCTATATGGAAGTTCAGCGGCTTGTTGATTAAAGACAACTGGTTCCTCATTGTTTGGCTACTGAACAATGAACCTGTGATTTGGCACGTCATGTAAAGTGTGCATGTGACAGTAAAGTCACAAGGTACGATGCACACGCTGCCAAAAACGAATTACTTCCTTCTCCACAACAAAACAGAGGAGAATTCCCACATTGTTTTGACCATGCAAAAGTCCAAAATACATTTATATTTGACTGATGGTTTTCCAACGAGAACACAGATATCTAAATCTAATATGTTCTGGGTGTTTCCCCCTCCTCGTCTTGCCTTTAGGACCAGCCTTGCCGCTACAATTCCTCCGGTGTGGCCGCCGAGATTAAAGGTTATAAGGAGATTCCTGTGGGCGATGAGCGGGCGCTGGCTGTGGCTCTCTTTAAAGCCGGACCCATCTCTGTGGGCATCGACGCCGGGCTCGGCACCTTCCAGTTCTACCAGAGAGGTCAGTAAGCGGCTCTGACAGCTGTTTTCTGTCAACAGACGTTCAATTATCCAACCGTTGTTTTGTTTTATACACAGAGGTTATGGCAGGGGCGTCCAAACTACGGCCCTCAGCTAATTCAAAAAGTATAATGGAGTACGGCCCACAGAGGAAACTTGTGATTGTCTTGTACTTCTTAAATATAGATGAAAACAGATATTACACAGTATATTCATGTGTTACGAAGCCCACTTTTCTAACAAATTCAGTCAGTTAAAGTTGAAAAATGTTTCTATAAAACCTAAGTTGATAAGAAAAAAGCCCAATAACTTATTTTCATAACACGCTTGAAATTAACCCTTCCTATTTCCTCTTATGATCAGCAATCTGAGGCTTCTGTTTTAAGGAATGAGCTGCTAACAAGATAAATGAAACCCTCTGGAGAGCTGGGATGTAGGCTCAAGTATGAAGCATAATTTACATACATTTGATTAATTTTGATAACTTATAACTTAACTTATGAGGCAATATACCTCGAGTGAGGGGCCCAGGTCTTCATATGTTTTTCTGTATGTGGCCCTCGGTGAAAAACGTTTGGACACCCCTGGGTTATGGTGTTGTATACACAGAGGTTATGGTGTTGTATACACACAGAGGTTATGGTGTTGTATACACACGGAGGTTATGGTGTTGTATACACACGGAGGTTATGGTGTTGTATACACACGGAGGTTATGGTGTTTTATACACACAGAGGTTATGGTGTTGTATACACACGGAGGTTATGGTGTTGTATACACACGGAGGTTATGGTGTTTTATACACACAGAGGTTATGGTGTTGTATACACACGGAGGTTATGGTGTTTTATACACACAGAGGTTATGGTGTAAGAATCACAATGCTTTACCTTGTGTTGTTTTAAATAAGTGTGTTTTGGAAAATGGTGTTATGGATGATGGATGGAGGAGGTGTGCAGCTGGTCGCCTGCAGCTCTTCCTCTAACAGATCGCTGTAGCAGCTCCTTCTTCCTCCATCACTCCCTGACAGGTTTCAAAATGATGCAATGAAGAGAAGAAACCAAAAAAGACTAACATGACGTGTTGATTGATAGATGTATTTCTGATAGACGATGATGGTCATGTCTCGATAAATATTAAACCAGAGTGGAAATTGTGGATACTGCCAATAAAGATTTGTATTTACGAGATAACTAACTTCTTAGTATACAGTAATCCTACATTAAATAGCTTTTGCAGAAAAAAATGCAGATCTTAAGCAGCATTAAATATTCCCTTTCATGACATTTTAAACATTACGACTTGAGACTAATGTATGTATTTTCACCGATGCCCTTCCAGCTCACCTCTCATCCCTCTTTACTCTTCCTCTCCGACATGTTCCCAGGAATTTACTACGACCGCAACTGTAACAAAGACGACGTCAATCACGCCGTGCTGGCAGTGGGCTTCGGAGCGAACAGCAAGGGGAGGAAATTCTGGATCGTGAAGAACAGGTGGGACACAACGGCATCAGGTGGCTCATAAAGGCGCCAAAATGAAACCATTTTTCCTTAGCGCTGATTTGATTGCTCCTGTCGTCCATCCGAGTTGGTGACAAACTGATGATCTGAAATGACTACTGGCGATGTTTACGACTCTCACATGTCTTTCCTTTCCTCACCAAATTGTCTTTCTTTATCCTGGCAGCTGGAGCGATACCTGGGGAAAGCAGGGCTACATCTTGATGGCACGAAACCGCGATAACCTCTGTGGCATCGCCAACCTCGCCAGCTACCCCGTCATGTGAAGAGGACGAATCGGAGACCACTACACAAACACACTTGAAAATGTGAGCAGGAGATTAGCCCAACATGTCCACAACCACTAGAAACAAATAACAGAAGATGTCCATGTTTATGTGGGTTTTTAAAAATACTTTCGATTTATACAAAATGTTCACTTCCAGTGATAAAAAGGGCTAAATGTTGTGTGAAGTCTTAGATCCAAATGTCCTTAAAATCATTTATTGAAGAGATTTGGTTATCTCATTTGAAGCACTTTGAACCACCTTTAGTTTTATCTTCAAATCAGCAGACCTCCAATCACACTTAGTACCTCAGGGCATCGTGTTAAGAACCCTAACACATGTTGGTTTTCCTCCAAATTAAATCTTCAAACACATCAGGCACTTCCAACACAGTATTTCACAGTCTTAGTACTTACATTTGAATTACAGTTCATGTGAGAACTAAACAGGGACGAAACATTGCTGGGCGATGGGAGTCGGTTCCTTTATTATCGTTACAAACTTTACTTTTGTTTTTGTTGTTGTTCTGTTCAGCACCTTTCTAAAGATCAAACTGATGTTTTCTATGAATAAAGGTTTCATTTTGAATTGAATGCATTGTTTGGATTACTTATGCTGATACAAAGAGACTGAAAAAGACAAAAACTGCAAGTTTAGCAAAGCTAGATGGCAATCTATGTAGTTTAACATTATTAAGTGTGCTTAAGTGTTATGACGTGAGCTTCATTTATTTGTCGTAATATGACAGTACGTTGCTAATCGATTCAGCAGATAGATAACATTTATAGTACACTGAGACCTCTGTAACAACAGATTAGTTCACACAACAGTACTTTGATATAATCATAAATAAAGCAGGCTGCACCTTATCATTTGAAGAATAGGTACAGCTTCAGTCTCATAGTGCATCACATATTCCAGAAATAAACAACATAACTAAAAACTAATTTGAAACATGCATTTTCCCCTGTGATAACATACACATTGTGAAAGCTTTGAATACAAATCAGATATCTGGTCCAAAAAAAAATCATATTATAGGTTGTATTATGAACAATATTAGGTTTGTCTCAAATGATTACAGACCCTTAATTGGTGTATGAACGTATGTACACTACAGTAGCAAGAGTTGTTTAAAATAATGTGAAGTATAAATATGCAGTACAAATTATAATACAATATAATAAACAATTTGTACCAAACGTCAGGGGAAATAGCCATAATAGGATGACTGATTTTAATTCAAAGAAATGTATTTAAACATTTTACATTAATTCTTGTAGATTAAATCGCCTTTCATAGCAGAAGTGGTTCATCGGTTTAGTCAGTTCAACACTTTGGTCCAGAACCGTGAACAATGTCTGGCAGTCTGCCACGCAGTGTGCTGACCTTTCATCCAACATCACGGGTCAAATCCACCTCTTGACCTCCTCTCTGCTACAGATACACTTCCTGCAACCAGCGGCTGCATTAAAACACTATTATTATTCATTATACCCATTGGAAGGATGTACATTTCCATTTTCAACCCTAAAGGACAAATCTCTGCACTCCGAACATCATATACTCTCATGTTTGGTGCTCAACATTTTTAAAACTGGACGTTTTATCCTGTAAATCAGGGTTCCTCATTGAGTGGTGCAGGGATGAAGTATTTAGCTGGAAGTAAGCTGCTGGTTCCCTCGACAAAAAAGCAACGGGATCTCTCCATAGGGTTTTGGAAAATAGCTCGAAAAAAGGTCTGTTTGATAAATGCACGTTTTGTTCAGCCGGATAATATCCACATGTCTACCCCTAATTTCCAGAAGCAAAATGCTAACGTTATGCTATAAAGGAACTACAGCCGAGTCCAGCAGCACGACTTCAACGTCACGCCAACTTAGGATCGATATTCAGAAATACAGATTCAAAATGGTGCAAGTTGGAGCGTTTGTTTTGACAGTTTGCAGGAGGCAGGTACTTGCTATTCGTTTTTTTTCAGAAAAATTTCCCCTAAATGTATGCTATCAATAAAGGCGAATTGCCATATTCTTATACTATATTTATACTTTTGAATTGCACTGTTAAAATGCGGAAATATATACAATCTCAGCCTGTGCTCCTGACATCGCGTTCACTCACAGTCACGAACGCAAACTGCACGCTTCTCCTCGCTTCACCTCGCTTCACACACCTGAACACAAAATGCCGAAGACTCCAGCTGTGGGACCATTTTAAATTGGACGACGGTAAGAAGAAGGCAGTGTGCCAAATATGCGACAAGAAACTGGCCAGTGGCACAACAACTCTGAAAAGTCACCGGATGCTGTAAGTAGTAGCCTAGCTTAGCTTAGCTGTTGTCAAGTTGCCATGATGAAGCTGCTTTATCCGCCGTTTAAACAGTAACGTTACACATGGTAACATCGTGCTCTTACTTTGCTTGGAAAATAGTTGCAAGCAACCGAATAGTTTTTTTATATTAGTTTTTCAATTTTATCCGAATAGTGAAAATAATAGGAGCGATGTGGGAACATCTGGGGCTAAAGCAAGGCAAGGCAAGGCAAGTTTATTTATATAGCACTTTTCAACACAAGGCAATTCAAAGTGCTTTACAACAAATGAAAGACATTAAGAAAATGGCATTTAAAATCAGTCATTAAAAAGAAAAGCTAATAAAATAAACATTAAAAGAAGAAATACATGGATAAACACTAAAAGAAAAAATACATGGATAAAAGTTACAGTGCAGTCTAAGATATGAATAGTTCAATTAAAAGCAGCGACAAAAAGAAAAGTCTTCAGCCTGGATTTAAAAGTAGTCAGAGTTGCAGCGGACCTGCAGGTTTCTGGGAGTTTGTTCCAGATATTTGGAGCATAATAACTGAACGCTGCTTCTCCATGTTTAGTTCTGACTCTGGGGACAGAAAGCTGACCAGTCCCTGAAGACCTGAGAGATCTGGATGGTTCATCATTTAGCAGGAGGTCAGAAATGTATTTTGGGCCTAAACCATTCAGTGCTTTATAAACCAGCAGCAGTATTTTGAAATCATTTCTTTGACACACAGGAAGCCAGTGTAAAGACTTCAGAAAAGGAGTGATGTGATCCACTTTCTTAGTGTTAGTGAGGACTCGAGCAGCAGCGTTCTGAATCAGCTGCAGCTTCCGAATAGACTTTTTAGTGAGACCTGTGAAGACACCATTGCAGTAGTCGAGTCTACTGAAGATAAGGCAATTATTGGCATACAGTTCGTTCATTTATTTTTCGTTCTTCATGTATTTAAATACTGTTTACTGTGTCGGTTTACTATATTTGGTCCCCGGCGCTGCGGCTGGGTTAAATGCAGAGGACACATTTAGTTTTAATGTATGCGAGTACTGAGACAATAAATAAATATAAATCGTAATAGTATGCTCTTTCTGCGTTTCTGCTTAACAGCGTGTTGTCAGGTGTCTCGGAGCGTGTTATGAAAGAAAAATCTCCGCACCGAATATTCGCTGCTGATTACTACCGAATATCCGGAGCCCGAAAAATGGTATTTGGGACAGCCCTAGTATCCACACAAACAAACAAAGTGTGCAATCCAATCTAACTGGGTTTTGATAGATAACATATCTCTTTTTCTTCTCTCAATTATTTTATTTCTATTGTGCACTCTAATCAATATTAATCCAACTAATGTTCGTTTTGTAGTGACCACCTATTAACCACTGGGACATAATTCATACATGGAACTACAGTTGGGGGTATTGTTCCCACAAGGACATGTTATGTGTTTACTTTATATGTTGTGTGCCCTCCTGGCTTCTTTCTCTTGTCGACCCGGGCTGCGACCCGACAACATGTCCTTTGCAGCTCCTCATTAAAGTACCCTTTTGCACCTTCGATGCACCGCCTCCGACTCCCATATCTCCCGGCACTACAGTTTATACATTTTAAGAATGGCGTTTATCTTTTTTGAGAATGAGTTCTTATTGTATTTTATTTATTGGGGTCTACAACAGATGATACAAATGTTTGTGTCAGTAAATGTGTACTAACAGAGGCGGGGGTGTAGGGAGGGACGCAAGGAATCCATTTAACCGAAGTGAGAAGGACCCCTTGTCTTCATACATACACACATTCTTCTCTTGCATACATACATTGTCTTCATACATGCATATATTATTTATAATATTAAATGTAAACATTGAATGAATGTGCATGAGAGCTACATGTATAAATGAGCATTAAAATATATGAATATGAGAACAAAATGCATGAATGTGTGACTGTAAATATATACGTGTGAGAGAGTGAAAATGTATGTATGTAAAAGGAGAATGTGTGTGCGTCGTGAGAGGACCAGTATGACTTACGGCCTGCACGGCCCCTCATACGCGTGTGTTCACCTCTGCATGTGTGTTCAGTGCCGTGTGTCTGGCAAATAAAGTCAAGACCCCTCAAAAGTTACGGTTTATTTCATTTGAAGGAGGAGCACCAAGCAACATCTCCAGGTGCTCCTTTGAGAACCAGGGCAACAAAGTGATGTGCACCCCTGGTTATAATACCTGGTACATTTTCAACAAATCAGTCAGACTTCAGATTTATTATACGTCCATGCTTCAGACAGGCAGCTCTCCATTTGGTCTGTGCTGGGCTGTTACATGTTTTGTAACTATGATGAATCAGTAACCAGGAAATACAAAAAGATTACAACATTTGCAGAAGTTTCATTGGACTGTATGGGACACCGATTTGTAATCAAGAAGTAATGTTCTGACGTCCAGATGAACAGAGTAAATAGTTAGTACACTCACCCTGTGTTCTTCCTCCCGCTCTGTCGAGGTGTAACATGGAGTCTGACTTTCACTTTAACGTCCTCATCTGCTCCTCCCCTTGTTTTCAGAACCACATGTATCATCTGAACAGGAACAGGGATTATGCAGTCAAATAGAATTAGACATGCAGATAAAAACAAACTCAACAAAGTTATTGAGATAAAATAATATTACCACAGTGTGCAACTAGCCCAGTAACAGGAAACACCATGCATTCAAAACATGAAGTTAAAGTGTGTGATATGTGTGTGAAGGAGGGGGGGAGGGGGGGGAGGGGGAGACTTTCTGGAGAGGGAAACCATTATTTTAAATCAGGTAGAGAGCAACACTGGGGAATCAAGGAGCCAACTCATCAAGTTTAACATAAAAACTTTACTAAGAAGCTAAAATCAGAGGTGTCTAAAATAAAATTTCAGTAAAAAGAGAAACTAATAAACTAATACAAATATATAATTAAACCCACTTAAAACAATACAACAATTAAAATGGTTCCAGGTGTGGCAACCATGGCTGTATAATAAGAACAACTCATTGTCAACCAACACGGCATAAGGGGTTACAATCCGATCCAAATATTTCAAAAATAAAAGCGTGCAGCAGGAAGTAAAACCAGTTAAAAAGAAATACATTTCAGAGTAAAAGCCCACAATAAAAAGGGTATAAAATACACTTAAAAACCATGAAATAATCCACGATTAAAAATACATTGCCACGTGACATAAGTGCTCTAGTATTAACTGTGCATTACATGTTTCCAAACATTATATTTGAGTTTCTGATGAAGTTTCAAGGCGTTCAGGTGATTACCAAACACTAACTTCTACATTTTCCCTACACCATTTCATTGCATTAGTTTATTTCTCTTAACTTTTATGTTAAGTATATTGCATGTTACACTGTAGGAGGAGCCTAAGACTTAACATGTCAATGTCCTATAACTACACTGTAGCTATTGTGCGAATTACAACATAACCTAAGACTTTTTCATGTTTCATCCAACAAATTTGAATTGAGATGTGTAATTCACATCACAGCCACCAGAGGCTGCTAATGAGGCTTTTTATACAATGTAGTTTTTTACAAATGTTTAATATGCTTAGACACTGAATAAAACAACATACCATCTCCTCGCCTCTGGGTGAGGGCTCCACGTTTTAAAACGACATGACTAAATTACCTTTTCATTGTTATTCCTCGATACACTTAGTTTCTCTTCAATTCTGTGTGTGACCTTAGCTTAGTCCTTCAGGTGATTACCAAACATTTTCCCTGCACCATTGTGTCATTTGCACAATTTTTACTTGCACTATTGTATGTATTTTACTTGCAATGTTAACTATGTGGCATTGTTATAGCAGCCTATGACTTAACCAACTGTAGCCTTTGTATATCTAAACGTTTTAGAATTTTTCTATCATGTTTCATCCAACAAGTTTGAATTGAGATGTGTAATTCACATCACAGCCACTAGATGCTGCTAATGAGACTTTTTATAAAACGTACTTGTTTACACATGTTTAATGTATTTAGACGCTGAATAAAAACAAACCATCTCTTCTCGTCTCTTGTTGACGCTTTCAGGTCAAACTAGATAAATAAATCACATGTTCCTTGTTGTTTCTTCCTACGTTTAGTTTCTCTTGTATAATTCTATCTCTTCTCAATCTCAGGTGATTTCCTCACACATCGTCGCGTTGCAGCTTTCTGTTTCTAAAGAGGAAGAAGAGCGACTCATCATGTGACTCTTTCTTCATAACTAACAAACCAGGAAAACCCGTCAGTGTTCAGCAGAGAAGCAGCGATGAGACACACTGATCAAGGCGAGTTTTACACTTCTCATCATTTCATTTAAGCTTAATCAAAACATAATGCGTTTTATAGGAATGAAAATGATATCAAACCCTCAGTTGGCTTTGCTTCTACTTTCGCTTCTAAGCTTGTGAGGAGTTTCTTTGTGTTCATGCGGCAGGTGCGGTTATCAAAGTGACGATAAATAACAAACCATTAGTTACATATCTGTAAGGTTATTAAACTGTGGGTTAGTGAGTCTGTGGTGATTTAAAAGGACTTTAGCTCAGGTTGTTCTCTATGGTATTTGAAAACTATAAATGGATGTACTTTTTCCTGCAGTTTCTACATGAATTATGTATTTGTGTAAAGAGTCATTTTGGAAGTAATATAAGATAAATAAAGGAGACCATTCAACGAAACCTTCTTTGGATAACTTGGATACACTTAAAACTCACATATAACAATTACTAATTCACTGAGAGTTGCTATATTAATGACTTGATCTGCACAAAATATGACATATTTTAGTTTTAGTTTTTAAGTGTGTTTATAAGATAAGATAAAATTGTACTTTATTGATCCCGATTTCGGAAACAAAAGTACCAGTCCATAGAAAACACAAATAGCAGTAAAGTAGCACTACCCAAACTATTAAACTAGTAACTTTAAAGTGTACTTTGTTTAAGCTTAAGAGACAGCTAGAAGTAAACAACTACTACACATTATACCAAGAAGTTCGCTCATAATATAGTCACAGTTAAGTAATACCATGTGTGTACTCTACTCCTACACTCAAACTATACTTGGAAGTATATTGTTGTACAAACGATTGGGCCAATTTAGTCCCAACAAGTATTGCATTATATGAGTTGATGAGAAAAGGAGTGTCCTTGGTAAATACACTTGAACTTTACATTAATTATAATTTTTTTTTGAATAATTCTTCTTGTGAGCTTAATGTTAGCGGCTGAAACGTCTACAGTTCAGATTAAAGTGAATGACCACAAATATTTAAGGGGTAGATTAAAAGTGATGTAACATTTTGCTTTTATAACTATTAGTGCGTCAGTCAGGTATCAGGTGACACTTGTTGTCTACCCTAAGAATAGATTGCTATCCTCTACTTATTTTAAAGTGTTCATCAAGTGTTCATCATTCTCCATAAATCAGATGAAAAGAACCAAACCTGAACACCACGACCGGTTGAAACAAATGTTGAATTATATGAAGTGCTTTTTAGTTCCTTTTTAAATTGCTGAATCATCGCTCTCGCCGCACACACTTCCCATCATCTGAAGCTGCTGGACAACATTCTCTACATGGTTTTGATTCAACAACTGATGTCGATGCGTTTGAAAACATATCTTGCTTGCTTATTAGTTCCAGTTCTGCTAGTTCAATAGCTTTACATTAAGAGAAGTAATACGTAGACTTCTGCTGACCTGCGGAAACATCTTCACCTCAAACACGTCAGATACATTTAAGCAGAAGTTATGCATTATCAGATTGTCTTAAACCTCCTGATACAACATCAGCATTATCACAGCCACACATAAGTGTATAAACTTAAGCATAAGGTAGAACAATAAGCTAGTTACCAACTTAATCAGATTTATTATTTATAGTGTTTAAGTTAACACACAAAACAAGTCATATGTATTGGTTAACTTGCTTGTTAATTGCTGAAAAGTGCCAGATTCAAAAAGCCAAACTGCTATATACAGTTCCTGGATATGTGTCACAGAGTCACACGAATAGCATGAATTAGACACAACTAACACTTAAACAAGTCGTATTCAAAGCGTTGGACAGGTAAGAATTTAAGTCTGACCTTAAAATGACATACACTTTTGTTTTTGGCAATGATGTCAGAGAAGAAAGATTGTGGTGCGTTTTTCAATTCCAAATTATAAAGGCCAAGTCTCTCTTTATACATTTCAAAGTGAACCTGGAGATTTGTTTTTCGCCACCTGCGTTCAGCTTTTCGACACTCTCTTTTTTCTGCTCTCACGGTCATGGCCTTTCTCCATGGAGATCTTTTCTTCCCAGTCACTTCCTTTATCTTAGTTGGAGCAATGGCATCTATACATTTTTTTATTTTTGAATTAAAATGATCTACTAGCTCATTTACTGAGAGGTTAGCAGGGGCAAGTGTGGAAGAAACATTCTGAGTAAACATTTCCCTAGTGTTTTCAGTTAAATATCGCTTTGTGGTTACCTCTTTGTGAACAGAAGTAGAGCTCTCAAAGGAATGATCAGAGAGCGCAACATCAGTCACCACAACCTCAGAGATATTCAGACCCTTTGAGATCATTAAGTCCAGAGTGTGCCCCTTATTGTGCGTGGGCTCCGTCACATGCTGAGTCAGTCCATGGCTATCAAGAAACCAAAACAGTTCTTTTACCCCTTTGTCCTGAGGGTTGTCAACATAGATGTTAAAATCACCAACAATGATTAAACGGTCAAAGTCAATACACACTATAGACAGCAGGTCAGTAAAGTCATCAAAAAAGCTTGCACAGTATTTGGGTCTATAGATATTTAGGAACGGTATGAAAGGTATACAGGGGATGTGTCAAGGCCTTGAATAAACAAATAACATGTTAAAAACAACATCATTTCACAAAGTTTGTTGTTGACTTTTGGATTGACATTAAGGCATAAGACATTTAAAAGCAGAAATAAGCCAATAAAACGTGTTTTAATAGAATATGAAAGGTACAGGGCAGTGTACATTTTGAATAGTTGTTTAAATAAAAAAGTGAATGTACTGTTATTGTGCTTGACTTACTTCTACCATGGTTGGTTACTTATTTAATTGTATTAAAAGTGTGTTGGCCTATTTTGTTCAATATTTGTAACTGTTGTCTTTCATTTGCACTTTCTGTTACTGCTCTATTTCTCTATTTCTATCGTTGTGTTTCCCCGCTGTGAGAAGAGTAACGACGATCCTCTGCGTGTGGTTCTTTTGAAGCGAACACCGCTCGCCCGTTTGTGACTCAAAGGTTTTCTCTGCAAGAAAAGGTCACACGACATCCTGACTGTGTGTGTGTGTGTGTGTGTGTGTGTGTGTGTGTGTGTGTGTGTGTGTGTGTAGGTATCATGTTGGGGAGCCTTCTGCTCGTCTTCCTGTGTGTCGGCGCGGCGGCCATGTTTGAAAGCCAGCTGGACGGCCACTGGGAGCTGTGGAAGAAGACGCACGAGAAGAAGTACACACACGAGGTGAGCTAAAAAGAAAAAATGGATGTAAATGTATTTTTCGGCGCAAAATCCATAATGTAGCAGTCTTTGACCTTACGCTCTCTTACTGTATATCTTTGTTTTGAGGTGGAGGATATGCACCGCCGGGAATTGTGGGAGAAAAACTTGATGCTCATTAGCATGCACAACCTGGAGGCCTCCATGGGGCTGCACACCTACGATCTGAGCATGAACCACATGGGAGACTTGGTGAGAAAGTACAGCGTGTATAATGAAGGGGAAGGTTTAGGGAACTGTTTTATGATAAGCACATGTATTCATTCATCTAACAACAGTTTTTATAATGGTTAAAGGTCAGAAAGATGCAGCTTATGATTGGTTTTGAACTTTGATTCTCAACAGTTATTCATTATAATAATATTTTATATATTACTTTTTGAAATATGTTGGATGAATATGCAACTGGATCTCAAAAGAAGGCCGTATGTATGTTGCAATCATTCTATCAATGGAAATGGAAAGGAAAGCACCAAATAAGGGCGTAGGGAGTTGGGAACTAGAACTGCTACCTCCGCAAACCCGACTCGGATAAGCGGGATGTTACGTTGGCCGACAAGTGCAGACACACAACAACGTCCCAAAACACTTCTATTAGGAGTTGGTGAAGATATTTCTTCATTCGCAGGTCTTTTGGACAATCAATCAATCAATGTGTATTTATACAGCCCAATATCACATGTTACATTTGTCTCAGTGGACTTCACAGTTTGTACAGAATATCAGTATGACAATAAACCCTCTGTCCTTAGACCCTCTGTCCTTAGACCCGCTGTCCTTAGACCCTCACATCGTACAAGGAAACACTTCCAGAGAAAACCCACAGTTTAAAGGGAACATGGGAGAAACCTCAGGGAGAGCAACAGAGGAGGGATCCCTCTCCCAGGACGGACAGACGTGCAATAGATGCCGTGTGTAAATCGAAGAGATAATACATTTACAGCATATAGTCCGAATGTTTAGAAATGCATGTGTGTATGATAGGAAGATGAATCCACGAGGATGTCAACAATCCTGTGGGAGCCATCAGGGAAGTAGTATGATGAGAGTCAGGCAGGACCACAGAGACAGGTTCAGCCACGCCTCGAAGTCCAGGACTCAGATCAGGAATCAGGATCCCAGCTTAGATAGACACCAGAAAGAAAGACATTTGGGGAAGCTGGGTTAATCGGAACATGGGAGTACACAGGTATAGACAGAGAGAAGGAAGAAGTAAGATGTCCCCCGACAAACTAAACCTATATCAGCAAAACTAGGGGCTGAATCTAATCAGCCCTAACTATAAGCTTTATCAAAAAGGAAGGTCTTAAGCGCACTCTTAAAAACGGATAGGGTGTCTGCCGCCCGAACACAAACTGGAAGCTGATTCCACAAATGTGGAGCTTGATAAGAAAAGGCTCTGGCTCCCATTGTACTTTTAGAGACTCATTGTGCCTCTTGACAAAAGTTTCTCACTTATTTGACACTTAGTTATTCTAACAACATCGATCACAGCTGCTTTAACTGATCATTTCATCTGAGGTCCCGTGAAAGGCAGAATGTACATTTGGACGCTGAGCATTAGACTTGGTCTTTTCACCCTTTGACCCGTCCTCTGGCCCAACTCTGTGTGAAACTCAGCGTTTCCTCGGTTCAAGCCTTTGAGACTGGAGTAATGAGATGGTTTCTGCTCTCAGCTCGACCACTGATCCACGGCTCCTGCAGGATGCATTCAGCACTTACTGTATGTGGAGAATAGCCTGCAGTATGTTCTGGGTGTATAATGAGTGTTAAAGAAACCACGCTGCATACTGGAATATTAACTACGTGGTGTTGGGTTGCGTCCTTTAACCTGCCTCGCCTCAATCTGGGTCCGAGGGTCTTTGGAGATATTCAAGCTGAATTGGAGTAATTGTACCATAGCTGATTCCTGAGGACTGAACTCTCACCACACTCACACAGTGAAAACGTGTTTTAGTTTACATTGTAGAAGCTTTTGGGTTTGTATTCTAAACCTCACATTCATCTTCTAACTTTCCAAACCTTTGTTCAAATGTTTTCCAAAGAACACAGGACACCCGGAGAGCCAAAGGGAAACACTAATCAAGATTAATTTTTACATTAGTTTCATAGATTGTAACTCTAAACAAGGGGGGTCAAACTCAAACACACAGTGGGCCAAAATAAAAAATGGTCTAGTCGAGGGCCGGACTGGTTCAATGTTTATTACAGAACTTATTGAAATGAACTCATTGCACATATTAAACCTGGAACTAACAAAGCTTAAATTATTGCTTATAAAAACAACATTAAATAATCAGTTGCATTCATTTCTTATGGCTCTATCTGCAGAGTCATTTCTTATGGCTCTATCTGCAGAGTCATTTCTTATGGCTCTATCTGCAGAGTCATTTCTTATGGCTCTATCTGCAGAGTCATTTCTTATGGCTCTATCTGCAGAGTCATTTCTTATGGCTCTATCTGCAGAGTCATTTCTTATGGCTCTATCTGCAGAGTCATTTCTTATGGCTCTATCTGCAGAGTCATTTCTTATGGCTCTATCTCCAGAGTCATTTCTTATGGCTCTATCTCCAGAGTCATTTCTTATGGCTCTATCTCCAGAGTCATTTCTTATGGCTCTATCTGCAGAGTCATTTCTTATGGCTCTATCTGCAGAGTCATTTCTTATGACTCTATCTCCAGAGTCATTTCTTATGAGTACATTTTCCCACAGGCCAACAACAGCTTCAACAAAACTATTCCCCTCAAAGAGAAACCAAACCTGCCCTGTTGTCGTGAGAGAGAAAGTGCAGAAGGAAGCATCCATTGAGCTCAGTGTGCTGCTCTGTGATGCTAGTTCAGATACTTGGCATCTCATCTTGGGTGCAAGGTCATAAATGTTTGGGCTCAGGCTCTGAGCGGAGGAGACCCTCAGGATGGGAGTGAAGGTGTGCGTGCAATATACCTGCGGGCCAGATCTAATAGGAATTAGAAATGATCCAATTATCCATTATCCAAATCCTAAATCCACCAAGGGCCTGATTTGGCCCCCGGGCCTTGGGTTTGACACGTGCTCTAAACTAAATCATGGTTTAGTAGCTTAAGTGTAGTGAGGTATAGCTGTAATAAAACAAACATGAAACACACTTTGATCCTGAATTTTCTGTCAATTATAGACCTTTACTTTACTATCGAAGATCCTTGTGAAATCAGTCGTGTGATTTACTAATAACCAAATGTTTGTTTGTTTATTTTTGTATTCATGTATGTACAAAATGTAAATGTGTCAAACTTATCCAAGAGGCAATTTGTCATCTGTAGTCCCTGAAACAACATCCTAACAACTAATTATATTTAAACTAACAAGTCAATAAAATAATGCCACATACTAGAGGTTCACAATTCAGAAAATGCTAAAACATTTTTTAAATAATTGGGCAGTGATGAGGATACACATATTTCTTATTGACTAGTTCTACTTTCTACTTGCATCACAACACAGAGACAGCACAGGCGAAGGTCAAACGTGACCCCTGAGACACACGTGTAGTTTGTGATACTGGGCTATATTAATATAATTGTATTTGTTGTTCTTCCTGACAGACAGCAGAGGAGATCCTGCAGTCGTACGCCATGCTCACTCCTCCCAACGACATCCAGAGGGCACCGTTAGCCTTCAGAGGGGCTTCAGGCGCTAGAGCCCCGGACACCATGGACTGGAGAGACAAGGGCTGTGTGACCAGCGTCAAGACGCAGGTGAGGGGGACCTCCAGTGGATTCAAGGATTCAAGGCTTTTATTCTCATTTGTACATAGCTCTCTGCATACAACCAGGGTTCCCCCATAGTGATGTATTCTAGTCAGTGGTGTAAAGTAACTAGACTTACTCAAGTAGTGTTCAATTTTGAAGGACTTTCACTTTAGTTTTTCAATGTAATGCTGTTGCACACAACCCAACAGTATGTTCCAGTACAACATGAGTGTCCATCTTGGATGTATTTCTATCAGGTTTCAAGGCTTACATAGCGACAGTGTAGATATATCAATGAAACTCTTAGGTCTCAGGCTCCTCCAACACAATAAAACAGATAAAATAGTGCAAGTAAATACAAATAAAATAGAATTAGTGTAAGAAGAAGATATTTGCGGTGTTTAAGAGGTTTAACAACTCACTTTCCTTGTTTGTCTATTATATCTAACATGTTGCACAGAACTGAAGTCTTTCCAAACTCAATACAAAGGTATAAAACTGCACAGACATCCCTTTTCAATTCTGATATGACGCACATCAGTTATTATTCATATATATGTTCCTAATATAATATTATATATGTACTTACTCTTTTTGTATATTTACATTTGTTGTGAATTATTTTTACACATTTAAAATAGTTGTATAGTTCTAAATGTGATATGTTTTCTACAGCTTATGTCCTGTGCTTGTATGCAGGTCAGGTGATGGGCTATAGATTTGGTTTGGGGAATGCATGCGACACATCTTCCACACTAACAACCCACTGGATGTGGCAAAAAACGTACAAAACTGGCGGTTGTGGTGACGACTTCCTGTAAAGAAAACAACAGCTGCTTACAGGAATGAAAGGAGGACGGTGTGGGAGGATGACAGTTTATTGCCTCACTGTTAAGACACAGTTCTCTGTTCCTATTCTGGGTTCATTGAGTCACTGAACGTTTGAAAGAACATCCATAACATTCACCTGTTTGCTACTTACACATTATTTATCTAATATATCATATTCCAAATACTTGTATATAAACTCTTATGGCACTATGTGTATTCAATTTTTGTATTTACTTGCACTATTTTATTGTGTTGCGCTGTTGGAGGAGCCTATGACCTAAGATTTTCCTTGACATATCCTTAAAGACTGGATAAAGCGCTATATAAGTACAGTCCATTTACCATTTACCATGGTAAGGATAGATGATAGGCTAACTTAAACAAAATTAAAATTAAAAAAATATATTTTTTCATGCGATCTCCCCACACTACCTTTGCGATCGACGTATTGGGCACCCCTGATCTACACTGTAGCGATGCACACATGACATTAAAAGCCTTGCATCTTGAATCTTGATCTTGTTTAACACCCAGGGTGCCTGTGGCTCCTGCTGGGCCTTCAGTGCTGCAGGGGCCTTGGAGGGCCAGTTAGCCAAGACCACAGGGAAGCTGGTGGACCTGAGTCCCCAAAACCTGGTGGACTGTTCTGGAAAATACGGAAACCGCGGCTGCAACGGGGGCTTCATGAACCGGGCCTTCGAGTACATCATCGACAACCAGGGGATCGACTCTGAGGCGTCGTACCCGTACAAAGCAAAGGTGAGCATCCTGCTGATGTTCAGGTGTATATCAGTATGTAGTGTCTCTACTTTAAGGAGTCCTCTCCTGCTGATGTTCAGGTGTATATCAGTATGTAGTGTCTCTACTTTAAAGAGTCCTCTCCTGCTGATGTTCAGGTGTATATCAGTATGTAGTGTATCTACTTTAAAGAGTCCTCTCCTGCTGATGTTCAGGTGTATATCAGTATGTAGTGTCTCTACTTTAAAGAGTCCTCTCCTGCTGATGTTCAGGTGTATATCAGTATGTAGTGTCTCTACTTTAAAGAGTCCTCTCCTGCTGATGTTCAGGTGTATATCAGTATGTAGTGTCTCTACTTTAAAGAGTCCTCTCCTGCTGATGTTCAGGTGTATATCAGTATGTAGTGTCTGTACTTTAAAGAGTCCTCTCCTGCTGATGTTCAGGTGTATATCAGTATGTAGTGTCTCTACTTTAAAGAGTCCTCTCCTGCTGATGTTCAGGTGTATATCAGTATGTAGTGTCTGTACTTTAAAGAGTCCTCTCCTGCTGATGTTCAGGTGTATATCAGTATGTAGTGTCTGTACTTTAAAGAGTCCTCTCCTGCTGATGTTCAGGTGTATATCAGTATGTAGTGTCTCTACTTTAAAGAGTCCTCTCCTGCTGATGTTCAGGTGTATATCAGTATGTAGTGTCTCTACTTTAAAGAGTCCTCTCCTGCTGATGTTCAGGTGTATATCAGTATGTAGTGTCTGTACTTTAAAGAGTCCTCTCCTGCTGATGTTCAGGTGTATATCAGTATGTAGTGTCTGTACTTTAAAGAGTCCTCTCCTGCTGATGTTCAGGTGTATATCAGTATGTAGTGTCTCTACTTTAAAGAGTCCTCTCCTGCTGATGTTCAGATGTTCAGCTTTATCAGTCAGAACTTCCTCGACACCGGAGGGGTCTATAGCCTACTGAGTGGGCTATAGACATCGAGTAGGCCCTACTTCATCGAGTAGGCCCCTCGATGAAGTAGGGCCTACTCGATGAAAACCTCAGCCCGAAATGAACTTCAAAAGACAATTAGAACGTGGTGTTTTCGGTGGAAGCATTTAGGAGTGCAAACTCAGCTTTACAGTCAACACATTCCTGTATGAGCAAACGATGTGGGTGTAGAAGAAGTTGAGCTCGCCCCTGCAGGCTGTAGACGGCAACACTCGCTTCCCTCGTCTGTGGTCCGCTGTTAATGTCTCTTTGGAGCAACAATAAATGAATGTGAGCGGACAGCGTGTTTGTCCTCCAGGCGGCATCTGTTGGTGTGGAAGAGGAGGAGGAAGGAGACTGTTGCAGCCTCACAGAGGTGTTTTGCTCGTGATTTACCATCAAAATATAGAAAATGATTGAACATGTCTGGCTCTGGATAGAAAACGCATATATTTAGCGCTTAGGAAAATGAAGAGGTTATCTTTTTACCTACATGGACGACACCAGAGGTAAGCCAACTTCAAGTTATACGTTGAGTTGCTTTTCGAGTCCCATCAGGTATGTTCCATCCAGTATAAATCAGCACTTTTAACCCCAGTTTGTCCTCTGACTTCAGGACCAGCAGTGCCAGTACAACCCTTTGTCCCGCGCTGCTAACTGCTCCAGCTACAGCGTCCTGCCTGAGGGGAACGAGGCCTCTCTGAAGGAGGCGCTCGCCAACATTGGACCCATTTCAGTGGCGATTGACGCCGAGCGGCCCACATTCCCCTTTTACAAAAGCGGTAGGTTTCACATCATGAGCTCCACAGGCTCTTTTTCTTTACTCACATGACTGAAATACATGCAGAAAGATCCAGATATGTGTAGTGAAGGGTGGCGGTGGACTCGTAACAGGTTGCTGACAAAAGGTCACAGAGGGAGAGTGATTTTTAACACTTATACTTGCAAAAAAGTTAACACCCTCTAAAAGTCTGTGCACACCTGGGTAAATGTGTCACCTTGCTGCACGTGCAGGTACTCGAGGACCCAATGTGTCACTGTTGAGCTAAAGGTTTACCAATGAGGACGGCAAGATGCAGCTTTGACGTTACTCTTCAAGCTGTTTGCTTTAACTTATCTCCATTAAGGAAATGCTGATTGCACAATGCACTTGACATTTAAAATAAATAATTACAAAACAAAACAGATGTTGCAGTGCATAGTTATGTAAGATGAATCAAAACAAAAAATGACATTTACAACAACAACAACAACAGCATTAGCAACATTAGCAGTCCCACATCTAGTGTTTGCAAAGGAGTGAGAAGAAGTATTTAATCTCACTCCCTTGTCCCTAAATGATTTATTTATAATCTATAATTATTATTGTTGTTGTTATTATTATTCTGCTTTACCTGTTGATTGACATATATATATATGTACATACACACATACATACACATATATGCACATATACATATACACACCTACATACTCACACATACACACATATCAAAATACAACATAGAAGTTTAGATTGGTTCCCTAAATGACTCAGGTATCTATCAGTAGTTATCCTCAGTTCAAAAAGTATACATTTACATTTGTATATCCCCTCTAGGAGAAATGGCAGAACAACTAAAGTAGCCGTGGAAAACAAAGTGTAGTGTCAATTCGTTTTTTTGTTGAGACAACTGCAACAGCTATACTAGAAAAATGAATAAATGTCAGATTGAAATGACCCTACTGATTGATTCACCAGCTATGCATACATATATATAATATGTACACTAATATTGAGAATGATAGCATTTATTTAAACGCAGTATTTCACAATAATTCCCTGACCCCTGCTGTTTCAGGGGTGTACGATGACCCAAGCTGCACCCAGAACATTAACCACGCTGTGTTAGCTGTGGGCTACGGCTCTCTGAACGGACAAGACTACTGGCTGGTGAAGAACAGGTGAGCCCTTTTCTCTGCCCTGAGATCTCCCCGAAATCCCCATGTAGTTCATATCAACACACTGATTTATGACTTACTTACGCACAGTAGTTCCTGTATGTTCCTCCCCCATCTGAGTCCCTGTGTGGTGGAGGGGAAGTGAAACGGGGAAGTCAATAATGTGCCTGAAAGTACTCGGTTTCAATAAGCAGAAAGGGTTTGGGTATTCTGCTGACACGAGTATAGTGGTTGACTTAAAAGTCCACAAACAGCTGCCTCTCAGGCAAACATTAAGTCAAAGTGCAGTGACGGTCTTAATCAGACGACGTCAGGAAATCCTTTGTTGAGTTTCCTTTCTCATTACTGTGTGAAAAACATGATCTCATTTAGTTTTAATCCTCTTGATATGACTTATTTATTCCTCCTAAATGATTTTGATGTATAAACCGTGAGATTGGCCGTTTTACTTGACTCAGGTGTTGTTAAAGTTGAAACACATGGATCTTTGATGGACAATCACGGATGTTGGGGTTGGGTTTAGGCAACAAAGCCACTTGGTTTGGCTCGGAATACCAATCATGCTTTGTTAGTATAAGCAGCAGATATCATGTTACTCAGTGACGTAACATTACATGACATGTCTCCCGGGAAAATATCTTTGGTTTAACATGAGATACGAATGCGTCTCATGGCTAAATGTCGTGTGTTGTTTGGACCCAGTAGACTTTCGGTCTTCCATTTCTCTAAGGTGGATGAGTTACTCCTGGAGTTAATTAAAACCGTGTCTTTACTTGTGTGTCAGTATCAAGACCCCACAGACCCGGCGGCAGACATACATCTCTGGGCGGGCATTTGATTTACCAGGGCGGGCCCACCACCACACTTACATTTCCCGTGAAATCTGAATTGTCAACGGGGGGGGAGGGAGGCGCTCGTGAATTGTTGAAAGAGAGGGGTTTTAGGTTGCCATAAGGCTGTTGACGGTCTTATGTATCCATCGGTTTGTTGTGTGGCACATTTGTAACGCTGTGCCAACTTGGGCAAGCACGCAGGCAAACTTGAGCGCACACAGGGTGGAGAGGTGGAGTGAGGTTGAGCGATGGAGAGAAAGGGAGAGAGAGATTGAGCGAGGCAGAGAGCCTGTGCAGTGGTCTGCTTGCACACGAAGCAGGAGTTTGTGAGAGAGCCGGCTTGAGAGTAGATTTCTCTTCAAAATATAATTGATTGCCAGCTGACTTGCTTGCTCGTTGGTAACGTAGGCCTAACTGGTTTCTTCTAATGTTCCTTTCGTGAACTAGCAAGAGTAAACTAACTGACAGGCTGCTGCATGGGCGCGGGAAGGGGGGTGCTGAGGGCGCTGCAGCACCCCCTAGCGGCAGGCAGGGGGTGCGGAGCTCCCCTGTCTGAATTATTATTTGACGGTTATTGCTGCTCCCGCTGTGCATAATCTGTGAAATATGTAGCCAATAAATTCCACATTGTTGGTAAAATAGTATTTTGGCCGGCCCCGAATGTTTTTTCTGTAGCACCGGACAATTCTACCTCAATAATATAATACATTAACCGTGCTTTACGTGAACCTCATCATGACACTCGAGAGGACGGCAGGACTGTAATTTCCTGTGTTCAGTTAATACAACGGAGGCAAGACACCAGACCAATCAGAGAGTTGCATGGAAATAAAAGTGTGTGTGTGTGTGTGTGTGTGTGTGTGTGTGTGTGTGTGTGTGTGTGTGTGTGTGTGTGTGTGTGTGTGTGTGTGTGTGTGTGTGTGTGTGTGTGTGTGTGTGTGTGTGTGTGTGTGTGTGTGTGTGTGTGTGTGTGTGTGTGTGTGTGTGTGTGTGTGTGTGTGTGTGTGTGTGTGTGTGTGTGTGTGTGTGTGTGTGTGTGTGTGTGTGTGTGTGTGTGTGTGTGTGTGTGTGTGTGTGTGTGTGTGTGTGTGTGTGTGTGTGTGTGTGTGTGTGTGTGTGTGTGTAAATAGCGCATTTAGTGTGTGTGAGAGAGAGGGAGAGAGAGGGACCGGTGCCAGCAGCAGGGACCGTGTTGTTAGCATCTGGTTAGCTAGCTGCACTAACGGACATACGGAGCTGTTTGTTCCACAACAAGCTGGAGGAGAGTCCTCTCCTCTCAGACTGAGAGGCTCAGGTGAGCTAAAGGACTCTCTGAGTGTTTAGATAGTTAACTTTAGTCTAAGTTATCTCAGTGGGTCTCAAACGGTTTGGTCACAAATTATTCAAAAGATTATTTCCGCTGCACACCTTCATATGATCATTATAGTTATAAATAAAATAAGAGAATCAAGGAAAAACAGTTATGAAATACTATATGGCAGTAAAACAAGAATACAGTTTGAAAGGGGAGTGATTTGTAAAATATTCATAAAGAAAAAGAACATCTGCTTACAGTTGTGTTTCATCTGGGTGTTGAGAGATGTATCCATAGATCTCTTAATGTTGCTCTCAAAGTGCACCAGATTGATGCTTTTAACTTCAATATTTCCCGGGGGAGCATCCCACCGGACCCCCCTAGAGGAGGTGAGGTCCGCTCCCCACTCGTAAAAAATAGCACTTTACCCCAATGCGGTCAAGCCAGCCTCCACTCGGGAAAACTTGGTCAAGCCAGCCCGCACGTGATATTGCGGTGCGCGAATATCCTATGCATTACGGTAGAATCCTGGAAACACTGCCTCTGTGTTTAGATGAGAATAAAACAAAAACTGTCCAGTATCAAAGACTCATCTCACTCCAGGGTGATAGCAGGACACCCCATCTAGTCACTTAGAAAAAATCAGGACATTCTGATGTAGAGTTTCAAAATAAAATACCGTTGAAGTCAAATATAAGAGCTATCATCCCTGTTTTTAGATGAGACATCAGAATATCCTGATTTTTTTGACCCTGTAGTGAAATGAGTCTTTGATACTGGACAGCTTTGGTTTTATTCTCATCGAAACACAGAGGCAGTGTTTCCAGGATTCTACCGTAATGCATAGGATATTCGCGCACCGCAATATCACGTGCCGGCTGGCTTGACCGCAGTTTTACCCCTGCCTATATGCCGTGAGCTGATTATCGAGCCTTCACTGTAACAGTCGCGGGTGTACTGTGTGTTTGCGTGTGGGGAGTGCTTTTGCGCGTGCTCTATAGTGCCCGTAATAGTGTTCACTGGAGTCCAGCACCTCAGCACCCCCACTCAAAATACCTTCCCGCGCCTCTGGGCTGCTGTGCCGCATCTCACTCAAAAACCCACACGACTCAACCCAGCGAGAAACCAGTCTTGCGCGCGCAGCCTTTCATTCAGAATTTCCTAGCAAAATAAAAAAATGATATTAAACTAATACAAAAATAAATATTAGGACAAAGCCCTACAAATAACAACAATAAACATAATAATAATAAAACAATAAAAATGTGGTATTCAGTCCTGATTAAAACAGCGGGTCCAAATCCTGGATGGCTCATTATAAGTCCAAGAATGAAAATCGTGCATGCATGGGGGCGCTATTGGTCGACTTAATGCATGTGAGACTGTTCTGGTCATATTCTAATCACTCAATCAGGATATCAATGATATAAACATGATTGTATTTTCATGAACTTGTTTCTCTGCTCTTTCTGCCCAGCTGGGGAACGTCCTACGGAGACCAGGGCTACATCCGGATGGCACGCAACAAGCAGAACCAGTGTGGCATCGCTCTGTACGCCTGCTACCCCGTTATGTAGCTGCAGAAGAAACAGGCTGGATAATTAACGTCCCCTTCAGTTTTATGCATCCACTATTTTTAAAGTTACGTTTTATAATGAGCATAACAGTTTTCTTCAGATTGAGGGGAAAAGCCAAGAACAGTACATCTTTAAATACTACAGTTGTATCATTGATCTTGTCTTTACTGTGTGCTTGAATCTTTAATAAAGAGACATGTGCTGTGTAATGTTGCCCTTTCAGATCTGTCTTCTGTGCCGTAGACGTGATGACAGCGAATATCTGATTTTACACCGGCTGTTTCAGGTTTTCCCCCTCTGTTAAATCTGCCATGAAAACTGCCTGAAAGGATTCCATTGACTCTTTCGGAAATTCGCTTGTTGGTCAATTTAGCTTTCACGTGTTACGACAGAAGGAACGCCAAAATCAATACCTGTGTCTCTGGTAAAAACCTCTGTCCTGTGCTCATGCTGATGGGATAGCATGGCATAATGCAGCCTGCAGGCCAGTTACATTGTGTTGAAGTAGAACAGCTTTCTGTGTGTGTGTGTGTGTGTGTGTGTGTGTGTGTGTGTGTGTGTGTGTGTGTGTGTGTGTGTGTGTGTGGTGTGTGTGTGTGTGTGTGTGTGTGTGTGTGTGTGTGTGTGTGTGTGTGTGTGTGTGTGTGTGTGTGTGTGTGTGTGTGTGGCCTAGCATTACTATATTTGTGGGGACCTAAATCTGTTTACACAGTCACGTGTGGGGACTCGCCTCCCTTATGTGGACAAATTGGAGGTCCCCATGAGGGGAATCATTAATTTTAGGGTGAAGACTTGGTTAGGGTAAGGTTAAGGGTAAGGTTTAGGCATGTGTTGGTTATGGTTAAGGTTAGGATAAGTCTCCAGGAAATGCATGTAAGTCAATGTAATGTCCCCTGAAGTGATGTATACATGGTATGTGTGTGTGTGTGTGTGTGTGTGTGTGTGCGTGCATGCGCGTGTGCGTGTGTGTGTGTGTGTGTGTGTGTTTACCCTCTCAAACACTTAGCCAAGTCCAAGGAGTCAGTTGAAACTGTTTGCTATTTTAAAGCTTATATGCTTTTTAGAATTTAAAAAAGGAGATACATACCACTTTCATAATGTCGTTTAAACTTGAAGCTAAATCCAGGATAACAAAATGTATCTATCATTAGAAAATGCTTACTGATGACGTGGCATGTCTCTCAAAAGACTCAACTGTAGAGAGTGCAGTTTTACGACGCAGAGGGCCGGGTTGCAGTCATTATGCTAAGCTAACTATGCTAAGCTTCTGGGTGCAGCTTAGGGTTGCCAACTTCCAGACATGGAAAAACGGGACACATGCATGTGTCCCTCGCGCGCGCGGGGGACATTTTGTAAATTTTGTCCAAAATGTTAAAAAATAAAATATTTGAAAAATGGTATTAAGTAATGAAAAGTATACATGATGTGAACATGCACGGTACATCATTGTTAGACTTAATGTTATCCTTCAACCAACCATTTTCCCATCAATCGGCTGACTGACTCTCACACACAAAGACAGCTCTCTCTCTCTCTCTCTCTCTCTCTCTCTCTCTCTCTCTCTCTCTCTCTCTCTCTCTCTCTCTCTCTCTCTCTCTCTCAAAACCACACGTTAACAAAATAGAACAATAGTTGGCTTTTCCAGAGAGATTGATCAGTATCAGTAACCTCCTCACCTGCTGCAACCTCGGTGGGAGGAGGACACAGCTCTTTTAGAATATCCCGAACAGTTTTGGGGCCAAGCACATTGGCTGTTATCATCTCAGCCTTTGTTCTTCCACATTGCATTTTCTCTGCAGGGTTCGAATCACTAAACATGGCACTTGCCCGCTTATTACTGCAGTCCATGCTGTTGTAACTCAAACCATGCTTAACTGTGTGATACACTGATGTTACCTCACATGCAGCAACTTTGTCTTGTTCTGCAGTTGAACTGCCGAAGAATTTAGTTATATTTGATGCACCTTTATTTTGTATTGCTCGCTTGTGCTGTGCCAGCATGCTGTTTCAGGTCGTTTTCTCCACCGTGACCTATTGAAAACTCCCTCCGACACAAGGTGCAGAAGACCCGAGACAGATCTCCACTCACGGGCTTTACCCAACTGTATTTTCCTTTCCACTGTGTGTTGAAAGACACAAGTCTTTTCTTTTTAGAAGGGCCAGGGCCCAGAACCACATCCTCTCTCTCTTCTCCTCTTTCATCGCCACCTCCACCGGCAGCGCTCATTTTCCACTACTGAACAGGCTGACATGCCACACAAACAATGATGCCGCGCCCGTGAAAATCTCACATACACGTGCGAGCATTGTGCCTGCCCTGTCAACTGAGCGGTCCTAGCGCCCTTCGCGGCCAGACACACTGCATTGCGCGCAAACAGAATTTTTTATTTTATTTTCCCCTTTACACGGGAATCCGGGACAAACAATGTCCCGTACGGGACACGCCCCTTTTGGCTCAAATACGGGACGTCCCGGCTAATACGGGACGGTTGGCAACCCTAGTGCAGCTTCACATTTAGCATACAGACTTCTCGGCAATAAACTGAATATCTCCGGGTACAGTAGTGATCCTAGTCTCTTTTACAAACCTACAGTGTTGACAAGCATTGTTTAAACCCCAAACACATCTAAAACCTTCAGAAAGACCAATACGTAAGGCTGAGTTTGGGTACAGTTGATAATTTTAAACCACAAAGCCAAAGGAAATTACATTTTGACATTCGGATTGGTTTGATGGAGAACCATAGAAGGCTGAAAGAAGCAGGTATTAAATACATACTGCATACTTTAAAGGCAATACCATGTTTTATGAGGGCTATTCAGTTTGATTGGATGGCTAACATTTCATTCAAGAATACAGTATATATATAATATCATTGTCAGTATTGCCCTTTAAAAGCCGAGAAGGTTCCCCGCTCACACGTCCAGCGAGGTCAGAATGAAGTCAACAGAAAACAGGGTTGGGTTACAAATGAGTCATTTTTATTTTTTTAGTGCAACATCACAACAAACAATTTTCACATGAGGTATTCAAAGGGATTTTCTTTAGTTGTTGATACAAAATGTCCCACCATGATTGACGTTTAAAGTGTTGTGTATCTTTTTTTTTTTAAAGCCTTTGGTTGGTTAGCCACATTCATCAGTAAGTCTAACACATGGACAAGAATGGCACGATAAAGCATGGTGGGTCGAGTCCAAGCCGAGGAAACTCAGACTCAGTCAAATATAATATTTCCCTCAGCTCGTCCCCGTTTAAAGCTTTTGTATGGATTCATTAATTCCTACTTACAACAGTGGGATCGAACAGTATTTCAACTACACTAAACATTTTGGAAAAAACAGGGGTGGGAGGGGTGGCTTACAAATGTGGAAAAATAGCTTCTGTCTCCTCCGACCTTTTTTATTTTTGGATGAGCGCTTGATTCGTGGGCTTTTTCTGTTACAGCGAGTCACATGATACTAGTTTTTTGGGAAAAAAAGGAATAGGCAACGTTGATTACAGCAAGATACTCCTTGCTTGGATTGTCACCTCCTTCTTTGTTGGTCTTGAGAATGATTTTATTTATATACAGAACATGGATCGATGGGACACTAGCATACTTAAAGCTTTGGCTGGACGGGGGCCGCGTTCGGCTCCTGTTACGGATTGATTCCAGCACATTTGGTTTGGAGTAAAAGGCATGAAGAAGAGACGGATGGACAGACAAGATAGATAGATCGATAGATAGATAGACAGACACCCTGACAGGATGGATTCTTTGGTTAAGGAATATCTTTGCCACACAACATCTCACACAGTTGAGGTAGATGGGTAAAGTCTTCATGTACACACATGGGGAGGAGGGGAGGACAGACAGGGGGACACTGGGGTTTACAGAGTCAAAAGACTTCCATCTGAAGACACTGCCTCATGTCAGTTTCTCAGTTCCAGCTCAACATAATACCAACATAAATATTCAGCACGCGGAACCCCACTGGTGCTTTTTGAATCCTCTGAGTGCTACGGTAGCTCTGATAGGGAACTGCTAAAACTACCCATGATACATAATGATTCAGCAGTTACCCATCAATCTTTGGTTGTTTTTTTGGTTTAAACATTATCAAAAAAATTACCTTTTTTTTTTCTTTTTTGCTTGAAAGTATACACTTGCTTTCAGTTCTTCTATTTCATTATTTACGCTCTCCTCAGACTTGCTCTGCAATGGCCTCGGGTGCCAGATTGCTTCAGGGTCAAGTTTCTAGAGACGCCACTAGGGGGTGCCGCAGGCTAAAATGGCAAAGCTGATCACCTGCAGCAGCACACTGGTCCCCTCCCCCCTCCCCCTTCCCCCCTCCCTCCTGTATCTGTACAGAAAGGGAAGAGCTTGGCTGCTTGACACGAAGCAGAAGGTGGCTCAATTCTAACAGCTCTGTCTCCATTTTAGGCTCCCAGTCACACGGACAAAGGGAAACCTGAAAGGTGTCACCTCAGCTTTGATACAATGACTGAAGTGAGCAGGGGTCGGCAGAGGAGCCTCAAAGCTCTTTTATTTTGTATCCCCCCCCCCCCTGTACAGACACCCCTGCCACTGCCCCCCTTCGCTCTCAGCATGCTTACAATTGTTGCTCATTAAAGTTTAATTCAGCTCCATGCCCCACTACTCCAACACCTCCTACCCCTCGTACATCCTCCCTCCCACCTTTCCTACACAAACACCAGTACCACCATCCTCATTCTGGATGATTCAGCCTCCTCTCTGATCTCCCCCCGCCCCCTTTGAATGCCCCCTAAGGCCCACAGGTCTGGCCAAGAGCGGACCCCAGACCAGATACCCAGAGAGGAGACAGGATGAAAAAAGCCTCCCCTTTGAAGTCAGTGAAAAAGTCGATGGCCTCTTTCATGACCGCCCGTCTTTCAAGTGCACGCTGTGAAGGGGGCTCGGCAATCCGCCCCCTTCTACCGTTAAAGACAGAAAGAGGGAGGGGGAGAAAAGGTGGAAAAAGCCAAGCCACTCTTTGGCACGACAGCATTTACACAGGTGTCAGATCTTTGGTGTTTTTCTTGATTTAATCATTCACAACATACAATACTGGAAAGTCAAATCCCTTGTGCCTGTGCAAGTTGCTGGGGGACCCTAACAACCCTAGAACACCTGGAACTAACTACAAAAAACCCAGATGATGGTTCTAAGAAGCCTTGCAACACAATCTAAAATCACTGATTAGGCCGGCTTCTTAGGCCAATAAGGGTCCAGGGACACATCTTACAAGCACTAAGAGGGCTTCACATCCAAAGGTGAATGCCAAGTAAATAAGGAACAACCCAAAACAACCCTAGAAGACCAGGACCACACTCTAAGACCTTTAGAACTCCAAGGGAACCAGCATTCAAGATCCCCAGAAGAAGAGGACTACGCCCGAAGGACTCAAATGTCCAGGAACGAACCCTAAGACCTTAAGATCCTCGGTAATCAGACTCCCTAGATCCCCAGAAGAAAAGGACCACACCTGAGGATCCCAAAAGGTCAAGTAACGAACCCTAAGACCTCTAAGACCTTTAGAACACCAAGGGAACCAGCATTCAAGATCCCCAGAAGAAGAGGACTACGCCCGAAGGACTCAAATGTCCAGGAACGAACCCTAAGATCTTAAGATCCTCGGTAATCAGACTCCCTAGATCCCCAGAAGAAAAGGACCACACCTGAGGATCCCAAAAGGTCAAGTAACGAACCCTAAGACCTTTGGAACCCAGGGAATATAAACCCAAGATCCCTAGAAGACAAGAAACACTCCTGAAAGACCCAAAAGGTCCAGGAAGGACCCCTAAGTACCGTCTGGGAACTGAGACAACTGGCAGAAGGGCTTGGCATGTGGAGGACGGTGAGATCACACTGAGTTGGACATGGACAGGAGAGTCTGCACTGCACCGGGGAGGGGGGCAAGTGGGGGAGATGTCGGGGAGGTGGGGGGGTCACAACCATGCATTTCCCCAGGCAGACACACAGTATGCATGTTTGCATGTGACCCTGAAGGACTTGCACTCAATGAGGCTTTCAGACGGCGCTTTAAGTGGATCCCCAGACACTTTACACACTCCGCCAGATGGCATTGGTCTGAACACAACTTTACAAGCAACCTGTGAACCAATGGGAATGCCACATCATTGTTATTATTATCATTATTGTTATTATTCATAGTATTAATAATTATAAATATTATCACAACATTCAAACAAGCTTTGGCCTTGGCGTTAAGAGCTGACCGCAGAGACATTTGCAAGAGTAAAGAAATCCCCCGTTATTCTACAAAACAAAACAAAGGCCTGGCCTTAAAGATAGAGAGAGATACGCAACATCACTGGGTGGGTCGGGCTGAATCGGGTCGGGGTCAGGACGGGATGGGGTACAGGGTTTAGGGATTCAGGCCGTACATTCAGGGAGGCAATGTTAATCTTTGGTATTACGATGGGATTCTACAGCTAAAAGTGCCCATCAGAAAAAGTCTTCAGTTTCACACAGACATACAGAGCATTGTTAAATAAATACTTACAGTATATAGATAGCATAAATAAATAACCAAATAAATAGAGAGGAAATTAAAAGGGAACAAAATAAATACACAAATGCAGTAATAAATACATTGATCAGATCAGCAAATTGCATTTGAAACGTTCTTGGTTTGATTTATCTATCGGCTATAAGGAGGCATGTTAAAGCCTTTCCTTTGTGGACCAAAAAAATGACCTTGTACGTCAGCAGGGCTGAAACAAACCGCCCCACTCCTCCATCGTGTTTCTATAAATAGAGCGATGTGCTTGAAATCTGTACAAAAAGGGCTGAAAGAATCACATTCCTCCATTTTCTAGACATCTGTAAAAAAAAGATTTCGTAATGGAGTAGAGGTGTGTACAGTTGTTTGGTAATGAGTGGAACAAAATACTACAATGTCACTATACATGTGTCAGGTGCAGCTCTTCCCGCGGAGCCTCAAAGGTTGTTTTCCAAATTCTCTTTTTTCTGGCTTGATTTCGAGTGAAAAAATGGCTGTTGAGCTTTTCATCTGGAAGCTCAGTGAGAGTCTTAAAGCTAGACAGTTGCACCAACAAGTCTCTTTCCGCGTCCTACTTGTGTTTATTGATTCTGTCCCGGCGTACGGCGAGACGCACCGTTCGTCCCCCCTCGAAAACTCTGATTCATTCAAGGCGGGACCATCTTCACAACAGGAAAAGGCTCATGTGGATGGTTAATGATTGACAGCTGGGAGTCGCGGACGCTACAGAAACCTCCGGATAAATCCAGGCTCCGAACTTGGAACAATGCCATACAGTCCTGGGAACCATCACCATGGAAACACATGCTAAGAAAGGGAGATTTAGGTGCTTCAGAAAAAAAATGGGAAGTAACAAAAAAGAAAGCCTTTTTCTTCCTCGTTCACCTTGATTCTTGAGGAAAGACAGGACCATGAGGACATTGGGGGAGGAGTAACGTCTTTGGATGGTGGTGAACACTTTGATTAAGAAATTACACAATGGAGCAAAACGGCACCTTGATTCTTCACGTTTGGAGAGATGACTATAGATTAGAAGGTACACCAACATATGCATCCTCCTGATTTGCAATACCCTCATTATCTCTAATCTAGATAATCAAAATAATGCGATGAGATGGTCTATGTAAGGGCGTGACTCTTCTTTGAGTCAAATCATCTCTGCACCCTCGACTGTACAAGCAGGACCTCACATCCTGCGATCATATCACTCTGGCCCCCTTTTCACTATTTCAGGGGCGATCAACTTTGGTTTTGGGAAAATGCTTCATCTTCATAAAATCATCTATAATAGCTGGCTCCGTCGCTCCTTCTGATAACGAGGAGGACATTTATGACGGCTGATCTCTGCCTAGACCAGTCTATGTGCCCCCTTGCTCCCTCGGTGCCTTCCCCCAAAATCGGCGGTCCGTCATCATGCCGTGCTGCAGGAAACTGCGGAGGAGGAAACGCTGGAGCCCGAGGAACCCGTGGAGGAGGGACGGCCCTCTTCGGCCCACTTGTTGACGTTGCGTCGCCGGGCGTTCATGAAGAAGTTGCTCACGGTGGTCAGCTCCAGGCCCAGCTGCTGGGAGATGGTGATCTGCAGCTCTTTGGTGGGCCGGTGGTTCTCCCTGAAGATGGCCAACAGGGTGCGCCGCTGCAGGTCCGTGAAAACCAGTCTGGTGCGTTTCGGGCCCTGGTTTCGCTCCAGCTTGCTCTGTTCCTGCTCCTTCCTCTTGCAGGCTGCAGGCACACAACAAGACACATTAAATACAGGGAAGAGGGGGAACAGAGGGTGGCAAACAGATCGGAGGGCTAACTAGGACAAATGGATTAAGCCGAGGGAAAGTGGATTTGTTGAAAGAAAACAGATTAGCGAAGCAACTTTGATTAGTTAAAAGAGATGAATCAGCAACTTGTTCCGTTGTGCAGCAAAGGAAGATGTCTCACATGCTGCCAGTGAGCTGCTGAAGGCTGCTGGGAAAGTACATCCAGGCCAAAGCTCTCCATGCTTTCTGTATGCTCTTTTTCCCTTTTGGAAGACTGCATCTTGGCCTGAAGACAAAGAGCTACATCTGGTGTTTCCATCCAATCATAAGGTCTTCCAAAAACATTTATAAACCATTTTAACACGTGAATATCTGCACAGTTAAGCTCTTATTTTGCAAAAGGACACGTGAACCCATTCTAGGCCATCTTTTTTTCAAATGTGTGCTACAACCGATTACAGTATTGATGGATGCTGGGTTTTAAATATTAAACTGCGATTTACAAGCATAACAAAAAATGCTACTCAGATTAAAACAATTTAAAAAAAACAGAAACATTCAAATTAAAGACTAGTAAAGCACTATTAAAAAATATGCCACATTTGACCCGGACACTGCCTGTCTTTATTTGCTGCATGTCTGTGTTTCCTTTGCACCACAGAGGACACATTAAGCTCAATGTCAACACTTTCCATATTCCAGCTTTTTAAGCGGTGATCGGGGCGATAGGGTTTTTAACGCCAGTCTTGCTTACACCAACCTCCAAATAAAAACGCAGGCTCCGGGTTAAACACCGCTGTAGCCGCGGCAACCCGTCCAATTATATAATCAATATTTCCTTATGAAAAGTCTGAATGTATTTATTTATTTTGAAAGAAGACGGAGGAAGAGCAACAGCCTGATGTGTGTGGGTTGAGCTCGGATCCATTTTGAGAGTCAGACGAGGCATTTTGAATTGCATGTTCCCGTTCTGCATATCCGTGGCTGAACCCTCCACCTCGAACACGCTGTAACTCTGTATTTACAGGAAACACAACACCAACCTCTGCCTTTGTGTACCGAGCCAACTCCCCCTCCTCTTCCTCCCCCCTTTCTCTCTTTTCTGTGTCCATCTCCTTCCACTACCTCTCCTCCCTTTCCCTTAGTGGACACTTCAACATCATTAGTTTCTCATAAAAGTCATTTACATGTGGCGGCGGTGAGTGAGTAATAATCACTTTAGGGGGAACTAATTTATTTTCTATTAAAGGCGGGTTACGTCAGGGGTGAGTGAAACACGCAGCGTCGGCATTGCCCTCGGTGTTTAGAAGCCTTAAGTGGACTAAAGATATTTGGGGGAAGTCGTGCAATTACCTAAATGCACACTTTTAAGAGGTTTCAATCAGCACTGTGCGGCTGAGCGACCGTTTTGCTGATGGTATCAAATGCTTTTCTAAGTGTAAGCATTGGTGTATGTGCAGACAACACAAATACACACACACACACACTCAGGGAGAAATAGGTGCAGACGCTGGACTGTACTGGCCTTTAAGCTTGTAAACAGAAATGCACTTTCTTTCGTTTTTGCTAACTAATTGCACTATTATCTTTTCAGTATTAAAATGATTATTTTATTCGGTGGATTTTTAAATTGGGACGTTACATTGAAATCGGGTATGTTTGACCTGCTGTATTGGAAACACCATTTGAAGAATAAAAACGTGGGTTTAGCGCTGGATCCGGAGACTTCTCATAAAAAAAGAAAATTATAATGAAAGAAATATATAAAATAAATATAATAATAATAATCCATTAAGTCATTTTAGTTTTGAGAATGACTAATATGTACATATCTGCAAGAACAATCACATTATGTCAACCTGTTTTCTACTCAAATTAGATGTGTAGAAATAAAGCAGAATGCAGCAAAGAAGAACTCGTGAAACAATCTGTCTTTTGTTGGAAACTTGAAATAAATAGTAATCCTGCTGCACTGGCAGATTTCTTCACTTGTAAACAAGCTCTCTATTATGAACCGAAATGGCTTGATTAAATGAAGATATCAGCTAGCAATAACCTTGAATTCCCACATAGGAAACCCCTAACACACACACACACACACACACACACACACACACACACACTCACACACGCTACACACATACATTATATAAAGCGTAGAAGCTGCCTTTTGCTCTCAACACAGACACGTTCGATTGATTGGCTTAAACCTTCTCATTGAGAAACATCTCACAGCGAGGGGCCGATGTTTACTGTATGCCCACTCCTCACTCCTCAAACTCACAGCTGCAAATTCCTCTCATTAGCACAGCGCTTGAGAAATAAGTGTGCCGTTCTGTTTCCACACGAGTGCCATCACAACAGCAGTGTGTGTGTGTGTGTGTGGTGTGTGTGTGTGTGTGTGTGTGTGTGTGTGTGTGTGTGTGTGTGTGTGTGTGTGTGTGTGTGTGTGTGTGTGTGTGTGTGTGTGTGTCCTGCACCTTTGATTGCTCTGACATCCAGCTGAGTTTCTGAAACTTAAGCACTCGAATGGACAGAATAAATCTCGCTGTGATTTCCCCTTTCTCCTCTGAAATCATTATCCGAAGGAAACGTTTTGACTCGAGGATGCACCCTTGTCAACTCGAGATTACAGGTGCCTGTTAGCTTTTAGCCATCTGTAGCTCGTTTGCATTTCTGAGAGTTATCGAAACCCTGTCTCGTTAAAATGTGAACAGGCCCAGATGTCAGCGGCATGTCAATATCACTACAAGTGAAATTATTATTCTTTTTCACTCCAAATGCTACGTTTTCCACGGCGTTACACCATCCCCATCATCAATATTTCTGGGCTGGGGTCGGGAGGTATCTATGGAGGAGGTATATACAGTGGAGCACTCTCAGCTCGTTTGTAGTAATGAAAGGAATGACATGATAGTGCTGGAAAGCTTGCTTGTAGCGTGGATTTTATGGCTTTGAGTCGCGGTTGTCCTCCTCCTCCTCCTCCTCGCCTCCATCCCATCCCCGGCTCTCTCCCTTCCTGACGATCATAACGCCGGCCATTAAGTAAATGCTTCCTTATGCTGTAATCTATGTGTAAAAGGCTCACAATTACCATGCTATAAATCCTGTTTGCCGGGGCTACTCCTGCAGACATAAATATTCCCCTATAGGCTTCTTATGATCGTGGGAACAGCCCCTAATCATGATGTATGCCCCTGTCTCGTGTTGCATGAAACGTGATTCGAAAGCCCTTTCCCTACCCCCCGGCGTCTCAAACCTACACCCCCCCCTCCCAGCCAGAACAACCCCACCCCCCCCCCCACCCTCAACGCCCCCACCCCGCAGCCCCCAGCCCACCCCCTGCTGATTTCTTGGGCCAGGGGCTGATAGAAATTATTGATTAAATCTGTGCAGCTCAGACTCCTCGACCCACAGAGGCTGGTTAACCCCTTCAGCGCCGGAGTGGGGGGAGCTGCAAGAGCAAGATAAAATAAACAAAAACACAACCGTGTTTGTGTTCGGTGTTGCGCGGCTCGGGCCTGTTTACAGTTCCCGATATGCAAATGGAATCGGCGTTGACCTTTGAGCCTCGCTGGGAGAATGTGAACTGTACGCAGCGCTGTGGCTTTCATTACTGTGGGGGTGGTGCAGGCACTGAGGCCGACACGTAAACCGCATTGACCTTTCTTATTCATTTAGACCTTAGTCAAGGGCTTCGGGCCATCAATCTTAAAGTTATAGTCTGTGATCCCCCCCTCCTTGACTTTAAGTGTCAGCGCATGGCGGGTGTGGTCTTCATCCTGCCTTCTTCTCCGACCTAAATCCTGATTGCCTCCTCCACAGCCCGAAGGTTGGGCTGCAGATGCATCTCATATACAGTGCAGTAATCCATAAAGCACACACACACACACACACACAAGATACTGCGGATAAATCCCAGGCATCACCTCCTCCGGTTTAGCAAAATGTCTCTGCAGAAAGACAATCATTGGAAAATTTGAAAAGACAAAATGGCAGCGGCTTGGTTGGAGCGATGGCTGTGTTCGCAGCCCTGTGTGTTTCAGAGTTATTGAAATAGCTCGGTGGCGCTGGCTGACACTGAAGGGCCTTCGGTATTTAAGCGAGTGCGGCATTAAGGAGGATCATCTTAAAACTTGAGGCGTGAAGCAGAGAGAGCACTTGAGCTATCTTCAGACCGGGAGCACAGGGCACCACGCATTCTAATTCCAGTCTCAATTCGCCGATGCGGCCGAGTGGTGTGTGTGGGCAAGGCGTGTGCTCTTTCCCATGGAAATCAATAGCGGCTTGTAATTAAACAAAAGGGGGTTGGCCAGTGAAGGCAGGGGGGACAACAACCCCCTTCGAAAGTAGGTTATGTAGAAAAGTGCCGAGCTGTCCAAATTGTGGCTTTGCCAAGAACTAAATATGCAATTTCAGAGTGGTGTGGGAGAGAGGGAGAGGGGGAGGGAGAGAGAGAGAGAGGGAGAGAGAGGAGAGCAGCATTGTTCAAACATTAGCACACTACTCTGTGTAGGGACTTTAATTTTTATGAGCCTTGATTGATCGGCTCTCAGACTCGGAGTCGTTTAAAATAATGTTTGTGTTGGTAAAAATAACAGACGAGGAGGAAAACAAAGATGGCGCTAAATAAAGAAAGGATGATTGATGATGAAGAAATCTGCTCCAAAAGAACAAAGAGACGTTTGATCACGGAGGAAGATTTAGCTGATGTCGGTGTGACAGGAAGAGGCGCTTTGCATACAGAGCTCACACCTCGCAGGATTAGATGCATTTATGTCAAAACTGCAGAACAACCAGATAGCTCATCTGTGGATAAGAGCTTTGGCTGCTGTAACGTTTTGCTGAATGGAGGATGTACACATGTGCTCTCAGAGACGAACAATCAAAGATCAATAATGTGAAGGGATTGCAAGAGTGCACAATCATTACCTATGAACTCCATTGTGTTGTTGGGCTTAATCAGTCGAGCTGCTGACAGAGAGCGAAAAGCACTGATCAACTGGGCAGGCTCACACACACGTCCTCGTCACAGACCCCTGCAGTGAGCAGACCACTCGCGCGCACACACCACACACACACACACACACACTCGATGTCTATGCCCGTCTCATATTACTGTGTTCACTTGGATCTGTTTCTGTGCTGCGTGTATCAGATGGGCCTGGGTCCCTGTGGAGGGACACAACTGTAACACGGCACTGTACCGCGTGCTGTCGTGTCTTCCCATCCACATCCCCAAAAGAATATTAATGTCAAGCAGCAGATTACAATGTGCCTTTCAGAGGAAAAACAATCTTTACCCTGTGAAATCTGTATAACTAATACCAGGCCTGCAACTAATGGTTTTTCCTGACCATCGATTCTTGATTTTTTGTCCAAGTAAAGTTTCAAAAATGTCAGAAAATCGTGAAACATTTGAAGTTCTCGAAAGCCGAAACTAACACCTTTGAAATGTCTTATTTTGAAAACCCCAAATGTTTGAATTTGCCAATAATAAAAAATAAAAAGGTCCTTGAGAAGCTGCAAACTAATGTTTAGCATGTGTTGGATAAGTGACTTTTATTAATTGATTATGAAATAAACGTCAATGAAATTTCCCTGCTGTGATCGATGCTGCGCTGAGGATCACGCGCTTGCTCCAGTTCAGCAGGAAGCTCCAGGTACGAGGAGTCTCACACACTCGGAGCCTCGCGTAATAGCCTCGGTGACGACTGGCAAAAGCTCAAGTGTAATTTGCATCAGCTACTTTGCAACTCAACTTCAGCCGCACACTGAGCCGATATCAATCACTGCTAGGACTAATCAATCGCTCCAGAGTGGCATATCTGCACAAATTATTTTGTGGGCTCAAAAGCGATTAAATTGCCAACCGCTGCACACGCTGATCTTCATGGTTCATTTAAGAGGAGGGCACATGTCTGTGGCTTTCTTATTGTTGCTACTGTACAAATCAATAGAAGCTGTTTGGGAGCAGAGTAAACAAAGGAATGGCACATATGGCCCTTTCTGGCTCAAAGTGTCCTCAATGTGCTGCTAAGTTCTCAGTATCCAAGACAATAGACGGGAGCAGTGCTACATGCAGGCAGGGTGGTGTGAGGAAGGGAAATATCAGTGTGATGCTTCCCCTCCACCCTGAGCTGCATACTGATTGCTGGAGAAAGGATTTTTTTTTTTGGAAGACATGGAGAAGGAAGGTGTTTTGGGGAAACAAGGTGTTTGTTGTTTGTGGTTTCTGTAATGAGTGTGTGTACAAGTGTGTGAGGCAGATAGAGCAAAGCCAGATCTTACCCTCCAGCCGAAGTGAAGCCATCCTTTGAAACTCGGGCTCCTGCAGCCAGCGGGACATCCTCTTAAAGGTCTCGCGGCCGGACTTCAGCTTGCCCCAGGGCTTGGGGTTCCTCAGGAGGTCGGACAAGCGTGCCCTGTGACCGACACAGGACCCTCTCGGCGAAGATGGCCTGGGGGATGCTGTACCTCTTCAGCTCGGTGATGATCCTCTGGGCCACGTCCAGGGTGTTGATCTCCTCTCCGCCTCCTCCTCCTCCTCCTCCGCCCTGCGAACCCCCATCATGCTCTCGTTGGGCGAGGACAGGGCGGAGGACGTGGGAGAGAAGGTGTTGTTCGCCCATCTTGGAGGCCTGCTTGCTGGCTCGGGTGGTGGTGGGGCTGGTAGTGCTGGCTTGTAGATGTGCGGGTGGTGGCTCTGGGCGGCTGGTGAGCCTCCATCTTGTTCAGCTGATTGCCCCACCGACACGTCGCCTCCGCCAAGACCCGCGGCGACATCTCACGCCCGAAATCTGACGTCCGGCAGAAGAGGCTTCCACCGTGGAAGTCGTATCGGCGGGAGCATCTGCCCGCCGGTTCCATTGGGGCTGTTCCTAAACTCCTACCCGTGCATGGAGAGCCCCAAACCTGATCCCCGTGGTGGGGGGGGACAGGGTCTGGGACAGGGTCGGGACATGGCCAGATCTTTGCCATAGGGGTTGTAGAAGTTGGTGCCGAGGCCCCGATCCTCACGCATGAGGGGTGAAGCTCCGAGTACGTTGCTCACCGGAAGGCAGGGGTGGTGGGTGTGGTGGTGTATGGTGGTGGAACTTGTCGTCGAAGGGCTGCAGGGGGGTCAGCGGTGGTGTAGGTGCTGCCGGAGCTTGGACGGGGAGTCGCCGCTGTATCCCAGAGCCGACATGGAGTGATCGAAGCCTGGGGGACGGGGCTCGGGCTCCAGAGACATGGAGGGGCCCCCGAGGGAGGGCCGGGGGAAAGCAGCCGAGAGGTCCCGCGAGTGGAGCATGGCCCTGCCGTCCTGACCCAGATCCGAGTGGAGGGACATTCTCCCCTAGACCCCCATCCATCATCAATCCGTTAGAAATAAATGTGTTGTGGCCCCTGCTTGTTGTTGCTCTTCTGTTATGTTGTTTAACAGCCGGGCTAAAAGTCTGGAAGCTCTCTTGTTACACCAGACTATGGATTATTGATTTGTGAATTAATTGATTTCCGGGCTTATGTGGTGTCTAATTAATTATCTGATAACGTTAAGTACTGTCTTCAAACTCCCAGAAAACCGGTTTGCAACAGCTTCCGGAGCTTTTACTGAGATTTGATTTGCACTTGTGCATCAGCACTCCGCTCTCTTGTCTCCTCGGTGCTCAGCTGCTCCTCGGCAGATGCCCTCGCTTTTGTGCCTGCGTGAGACAAGACAGGCTGTTACATTTCAACTTTCATCGCTACAGGAGAGGAACACAGCCAATAACGCGTGTCTCATCCGTAATAAACACAATTATCGCTCGTGCATCCCAAATACAACAACGATAGAAACATTTTAGCACATTTTGCCTCAGCGAAAACACGCGAGAAAACACCCATATCAGTGTTTTAATCACTTTCGAACATGGGGTTTCTCCCTCTTATGCAAAGTTATGAATACAGAAGTAGTGCGCGTGCATTAGGTGTGCTTATTAGGTGCGTTTGCACATTTTTACGCCACATGTGATGAAGCCAAACGACGCGTTAAGTAACTGACAAACACGACGGCGATACAGACACGGACACCTCGACATGTGTAGCTTTACGCAGCTTGAAATCCTACCTTTTTTATCCACTTATGAGAGCGCGTGCGCGGCTGTTGTCCCGTCCTGTGCATGTCTCCGATTGTGTCGCCGAGCAGCCCTGCAGATTCACACAATTGGTCCTACATTCCACCGAGTGCCACAAAAAAAACCAATCTGCGGTTTAACAGACGAAGTCTCGCGCTCTCTTCGTCCTCACTCTTTGTTTTCCCACTCCGAAAAAATCTAGCTCGATTTTTTTTTGTTGCTCTACACTAGCAGCTCTCCTCTTTTTCCTCTTTCATTATATCGTGGAGATTTTCCTCCTCCTCCTCCCTCTGCCTGCCACTTCATCGATCTCTCGCACCAACTCTTTCTCCTTCCCTCCTCCTTCCCCCCCTTTGCTCACATTGACTCCCTGCTTTCAGTGCGTCACGGCCTTAAAAATCTGACAGATGTGCGATGAAATTCCTACTCCAATTAACCCTTTCTCTCCGGGGGGAGGGGGTGTGGAGATGCTCCCTTGCTCATAACCCCACTGCAGGTTAGGGCAAATGATTGCATGCACAACTTCTGAATTATGTGCGCACATCCTGGTCACTGTGTGTCTGATTAATGGTTTCACAGGCTGCACATGTTCCTTTATGTATCTAACAAGTGCTGCTATAGTGACTGTGAGGAATGGGCTGTAACATGGAGACAGATCATATACAAGAATTTCCTTATTTTGAAGATTCTTTTAATTATTTTTTGAATTACAGTAACATGTTCTTTGATTTATAATTATAATATCAGTGCAGGGATATATTGTGAGGGCTGCTATTGTGACTGAACAATGATCTGTAACATGGAGATACAATAGGACGTAAACAGGAATTTCATGTTTTTATCTTTACGATGTTTTATCATTTTATAGAAATAAATCAACTTGTACTTTCATTTTTAATCTCATTTCTAATACCAGTACAGGAATAGATGGTAAGGCCCCGAGGGGATTTTAAAAAACGAATTATAGGGTGAATATGCAATTATGTAAATCGCCTCACTAACTTATGACTCCAAGAAAAAAATCTATGCGTTTCCACTCTGCTGTGCATCATCTCCACGCCAGGCCACATCCTGCATTTCGTTGTTTTAAGCACCAAAGAAACTAATATATATATATAATCTCTGCTGTAATGTCCTGACTCCTCTGACAAAAGCTGTCAAGTGTACGCTCGTGCTATCCCAGCTCTTAATCAGCACTCACAGCTCCAACACTTCAGTCTGAAAAGTCCCTCAATAGATCAATGCGACCCTTTTTCCAGAGGACCCTCGACCTGCTGGCTGCTGCTCAGCACGAAGCCATACTGCAGGCCTGCTGGCAGCGCGTGCCCATTTGCACGTGCTGAGTGTCAATGAATGTAATTTTTGTTCCAATTAAGCGTGCCATATGTACGCTTGGATGTGTTGTCTAATTTCGGCGTGTGTGTTACGCGTGTGCACAAGGCTCTGTGTGGTCACTTAGGCCTGTGAGGGCGTGCATGTGTGCGTGCATGCAGCAGGCCTGTATTTATTGTATTGTGTGCACAAGTTTTGCGTTTGGGGCACATTTGTGAAAGAAGCAGTCGTGGAAGAAGTACTCATATATTCTACTTCAGTAAAAGTAGTACTACTACGTTGTGAAAATACTGTGTTACAAGTAAAAGTCCTGCATTCAAATACTTACTTATATAAGTATCAACATTAAAGTACTAGTTATGGGTGAAAGCCCATTTCAGAATTCATATGAAATGACTACTTAGTGATGAATGAACGTGTCTACAGATGCTAAAGGTGGGAGCTAATTTTTATATTATGCTGTTGGATATCTTAATTGTGTGTTGATGTTTTTTTTGTATTGTTGATTTGTATTTGGTATTAGATATATGGATCTATAAAGTAACTTAAACTGTCAAATATAATGTAATGGAGTCAAAATACAATATTGGCTTCCAGGATAGCGGAAAGTACAAGGATAAAGATGCATTTACATGGGAAATACTCCAAGTAACTCGACATTGTACTCGAGTAAAAGTACTTGATTACTTTCAGCAGGACCATAAAGGGCGGATATACATCTAGTCTGCATGTGTCTCCGAGAGCACAGACAGGAGCAGGAGCGCATACTAAATGTGTCTGTCAGTTTAATTTTCAGAGATGAGCAGTTTGGAGACAGTGGAGCTGCGCGGTGTGGGACCGCCGGCTTCCCGGAGCAGATGCTGCCCTATCGATCCGCCTCGCGCTGCCGCAGCACGGAGGGATGCGCGTGTGTGTGGATGGCGAGGAGTAGCTGGAGGTAAAATGGTCAACGGCTACAGAGCGAGAATAAAAAGGTCCTTTTGGAGGTCGGGGTGAAAGTTCACCTTCTGTGGCGGAACAATCCGAGCCGACACTGGAGCTGCTGCAAGGCCCAGCTCTGCACACTGCACATTCATATGATTATTTATTGAGTATTTCCATGTTATGCTAATTACTACTCCAGCACTATTTTGAATAACATATTGAGCTTTTTACTCATTTATTTGACAGGTTTCTTATTCATACACAAATATAATTGACAGATATATGATAATTCATTAGCTCCACTAGCAGGAAAATGTATCTTCACCAAATCCAGAGATATAAATGCTTCTAATCCAGATTCACTTTCATTTATTCTCCTTTAAACTTACACAACATGGACATGTGTCTTAGGCACTGGACACATAAACCAACCCTCACCAGAACATTCATACACCATGTAAGGAAATGGCATCCTGAAGTGACTGAGTGTTTGTTCTGGCATGGGTCCAAGAACACATCACTTGCATTCAACATAAAACATGTAATATACATTCAATGATGGAGATGGAGTTGGAGTACGTTCTGTATTCCTACTTACATTGATGTGTACTGTACTTTTACTGAAGTATAATTTGAATGCCAGACTTGTACTTGTAACAGAGTATTGTATACCCTTCCTTTACCCAAGTAAATACTTCTTCCACCTCTGCTTACCCTCTATTACTGTACACATCCTGTATTCCAGCAATGAGGAGTTATGCCAACAAGTACATACTTCCCACCTGTGTAGCTGATGATTTGAACTGCACAACAAACCCATTTTATATAAGATTAGATCATATCCAAAAATACTTTATTAATCCAAAATTAGTTTTCGTTGCAGCAGCACATGAAATAGAAATAAAAACACAATATACAGAATAAGTTAGAAACACTATACTAGTAAGTCAACCATATACATTGTAACGTGTGCAAAGTGTCTGCAGCTTTAACTAAAACCGCTGAGGCCATTTCCATTTTAAGCATTTAGCTCGTGCTCCCATCAGGAGTCACTTTCCTCCGAGCTGCAGCGGCATCAGCGACATTACAGCCAAAACATTTACGGTTCAGCCATTTAGCTGCTGCTGCTGCTCTCAGAGGGACTCCGCGAGGAGCCTTCAAAGCCTCCATCTCCAACACAGCGATAAATATAACGAGCAATACTCACAATTCTTGCTGTATCTCTCCCGCAAAGTGACTTTCAATATGGCGGGTGCAGAATAAGCTTTTAATCTAAAACCAATATTGAACGTGTTTAGATTTTAACCATTTAGCTGATGCTCTCATCCTGAGGGACATGTATGGCTGCCTCGAAAGCCTCCATCTCCAATATTACAAGCAGCCAATAGCGAAGAGGTCAGGGGTGAGGTGACATTGCGGTGACCTTTAAATGACCATGCATGTGCTGGAGAATAAACAGAACGAGCCAAAAAAGAAATGCAAAATGTATTTTCTGCAGGGTGAAAGGAAGGAGGGAGAGCTGGCAGATGAGTTTGCAGGTAGCGAGTGACATGTCAAGATTCATAAATTCATATTTTATTGGGATAAAATGAAGCAGTGGTGTTTTCTGCAGCCAGGGACGCGCAGTGCATGCTGGTCCACAGAAGGCCTGCAGCAGCACCAGGAAGCAGGAGGAGGAACGTGCAGAGCCGCATTATTCATCCTGTACTTCACACACAACCCCCAAATCTGCTGTTTAATCACCGAGTAAACGTGATCACTTATTGGTAAATCATAATGGATGGGGCGCACGCGCGGGGAAGCAGATATTGACTCCTTGTTTGCAGCCGCGAAAAAGGTGGAAAATAATCCACGTGACGGTTTTTTTTACGCGGCGTCCATCAGGGAGAGAAATGAAACCTGAAGGATGAAAAACAGCAGCTTCTTTCTGTTTCTGATCACCTGTGTGTTTCCCAAAGCCAGCTGTTGTATAATTATACTTATTATATAATGATTATTAACTTCCCAACTAATATAGCAATAATTGTCGTGTTTTGATGAAAGACTGTTCTGACGCTAAATCGTTTTGTTTCCATCTAATCTGGATATCCCATGCATTATTTAATCAGCGAAACACACACACACACACACACACACACACACACACACACACACACACACATTGTAATGACTGGTAAACATGACATCTGAAACTGAAATCCTGCATGTCCTCTCGCTCTCTCGCCTGTGTGTGTGTAGGTGTGTGTGTGTGTGCGTGCGTGTAATTATTATACATGCAGTTAAATATCCAACACAAAGAAGCAGAAAGACACAACTTGATTTACACCGGTATTTATTGTCATCATAATAATACAGTAGGCCTACGAGCCGGACAGTCAGCATCTTGAGCTCTTTTAAAAAAAAAAAAAAACCTGGTAAAAACATTATAAGACTATTTAAAAAAACGTATTAAACACCTTTGTCGACACAAATCTATTGAACCACAACACACACACACACACACACACACACACACACACACACACACACACACACACACACACACACACACACACACACACTGGAACGAACTTCACAGGAAGAACAAAATACACATCGTTCTGAAAAAAGTGTGAACCCTGCATTAGTCTCTCACGTGCAGGACATGGCGGCCTTTCACCAGCAGTCACATTTACATTACATTTTATTTACTGCTGTAGTTTAACGTTTGATTAATTTCACTGCTGTCACTATCACCGTGAACGTTTCCTGTTTTAGCGTAACACCACTTTATGAATAGTCTGTTCTGAATAACCACTGTTGTTTAAATAAAACTACCGTGATAATGTTGGAAATACGTCAGTTTAGTTCCTCATGATGCAAAACATGAATGTAACACTGAGGGAACAGACACAGCTAACGCACTCTCGATGCTCCTCTTTCCTTTCCTCCACCTGTTAGTGCAGTATCTCCTACAATTGTATATGTGATCTTTAAATGCTAGATGTCATACAATAGCATTTTCCTCAATGTTATACTTCATTTTCTATGTAACTTTTATTACAAGGAAAAGTCAGACGGAAAACCAGTCGTCTCTAAAGTTGTATTTACTCATTAATTATATTAGTATTTAATAAAGTCCACAGCTTGTGGTGTTAAGTGTCATGTATTTAGTTTTCAGTTTTTATAATAGCGAATTTTAAAGCAGAACACTTTATGGTGAAGTTAAACTCTACAAATCACCTATACGAACATTTTCATTATTATATTTAGAAAAATACCTTTACAATAATAACTGTATGTAATAAAAACATTATGATAACGCTGGTTATTATATTACTTGTATATCTGTGTTAAGAATACAATTGCAAGTAATTCGTGGCATTTAAAACGCATATTCTGTATACATGAGTTTCCTTTTTAAAGAGTGCTATTTCTTTATTTAGACTGTTATGTATCATTCATGTTGCAATGGAGACTAAGGTGACTATCTAAATTAGTTATCTGAAAACAAACAACCATATATTTCGATTTAAAAACCAAAAGCAAAATGTATATATATATATATTTAATATAACTATCAATATTTAAACGGAAATCTCATTATTGTAACCACATAATGTGACAGTGTGAATGTGACACTGTTCGGTTTTCCTCTTCCGGTTTCTTTCCCTTTTTATTTCCCTCCCATCTCAAACCAATCGATACAATCAATTATTACCACGAGACCCGGCGTTACAAACATCGCCATGTGAATAATCGATAACCGAATTAATCTGCCCGGATTACATCTGAAAGAAAAAAGAGAGACCATATTAATAACAATGAGGATGATAATAATAATAATGGATAAATTATTAATGTATTGACTCGTGCTCATTTAACAAAGCAGCACTGATTGTGTTATGAGGTGTTTTTTATACAGTGATGTGCATCGTAAAATAATAACAGTTATTAATAAGATTATTTTGCATTAATTGTATTTTTTTTTTTCAGAGACGTGATGTAAACACACAGGCCTTCAGTGTTAACAGCGTGTGGCCTGCTGCACACACACACACACACACACACACACACACACCACACACACACACACACACACACACACACACACACACACACACACACACACACACACACACACACACACACACACACCCACACACACATACACACACACACAGTTAACAGTTCCTTAAGGTCCTTCCACTTCACACTATGGATATTATTTACATGTTTACATCAAAATAAAGTATTATCTGTCATTATAGTATCTGACAATCCACCAAATGGCTGATTTTTACATTATCCCCCCAAAGCCACTACTAGTTTATGCTTGAAAAACAGATGCTTTGTAAAATAAATAGATGAAATGAAAACACCTCCCAGTGCAACCCCCGCCCCGCGAGCCAGCAGTGAATGGGTGATCATCAGATATTTTTTTCTCTATCATTTGCAGGTTTAGCTGCCAGTTAATGATCGTGTACGCCATGATGTGGAACTTGACTTCGCAGCGTGAATAATGTTATTATCGATCATATGTGGATTAATGCAAATGCTTCTCCTTTAATTCATGGTTTGGCCTCGTGCACATTAACCAATAAAGGGCGAAAAACAACTAGTATCACCTGCAAGAATCACGAGGGTGAATCATGTGGAATATGTTCCTACATTATTTGGAATATATTATAAGTATTCGTCTAAGATATTGCTGCAGGGATTGTTTTTTAATACAAATAAAAGGCTTTTATTTCGTTATTATTACTCATTTGGAAATGTTGTGTGTGTGTGTGTGTGTTTGTGTGAGAGCGCGCTTCCGGCGTCAGTTGAGTATCGATCCGTGCATTTTAAACAGCCGTTCCTTGCCCTACAACTATTTTTCATATAAAATGTAAATACGTGTCTTTATAATTGGCCTCCGCATTCTTTATGCAAATGGTTTTCTGGTGGCTCGGACGCGCACGGGAAGGAACAGTGTTTTTTTAATTTATGCAAAATGAAGCTCAAGGGGGGGCAGAGGTCGATGAGTTTCAACTTATCTGAGTTTATTTCTTTTTCCTTTTCCTCTTCTGTCTCTCGTTTGGCTCGCAGTCATCGCTAATAGAAGTTTCACAAAGTTCTTTAGTTGGAAAATCAGTCAGAGGAGTAAATGAAATGGAGGGGGGAATTAAAATGTCACTTTCTCACGCTTGTCACGTGTCCTGCAGGAATACTTGTATCCATTTAATTGATTGAGGATGCATTTCTGTTTATTTTGCATTTAATTTGATATAAATATTACTTTTAACACTCAAATAATTCATTTACTCAAAGTATTTCTTTTTTCAGGGCTGCTAACCCCAGACTGTTGCATAACATCAAATCAGACCCTTTTTTACCCTCATAATTATCAATATGTATTATATGCGGCACACAATCAGTCAGGTTATCTGATATTAAATGTGTTATTAGTAGCCAATATGGCTAATTTAAACATGTATTATTATTATCATCATAATAATAATACGGTCTCAAAAGATGTCTCGCTCTGCTCTTGTTTCACCGAGTTAAATTAGCAAACATCTAATAATGTTTCTACTTCAAATTGTGAATGCTTGATTTATATACGCTCCTTCTTTCAGCAAATGAATCTGGGAATCACATTTTTTAGGGTCATTTTCAAAGACTGTTCAAAGTAAGTAAGGCAGTAAGTAAACAGGTGAAATCAGCGTTCGTCTATACAAACCATTTTCTAATTCAAGACGTTACAACTGGAGCAGAGTGAGACATCCTTTGAGCCATGTCAAGAAAGAGGGTTTGCGTTAAGGGTTAGGGTTAGAAGAAATGTGCTCAACAGAAGGCCTTCAAAAACACACCACACACACACAACACACACACAAACACACACACACAAACACACACACACACACACACACACACACACACACACACACACACCACAACACACACACACACACACTCTGAGGCCTGTATCACTGCAGGCTGCACACCCTCCACATTAAACACAGCATAACAACTGCCACCAAATGACACAACTGTAACTACAATGAAACTAAAACGTTGACTTTAGTTAAATGTCATATATCAACACCTTTATGTTGCTTGAAACCAATAATATTAAGTTGAACCGATTTGTAAACTTAATATTATGCTTCAACTAACCTAATATAGTTATGGGACATTTTATGACATGTTACATTTAATTAAAGTCAACGTTTTGAGCTTTTTCAGTTCCCTCTCGCTCAAGGTCCATCTCTGATCTGATGCAAACCTCATCCCTCCTTCTCACCACTGACACACATTCAGACACCTCCCACTCAAACGCTCAACACAAACATACAAATAAACCAGTCTGCATCTCCCCCCTCCCCCCCTCCCCCCTCTCTGCATCTTGCCCTCCACACCTTCCGGTCCCCTCTCGGAATAAAAAGATGCCTTTCTCGGAAAACCTTGGCGTGCATTTCAAGAGATCCCTCCCCGCGCGTCTGCTCAACGCGGGGTGGCTGTCTGATAGAAGTGCAGCTTAAAAAGGCACCTATTGATCACGCAAAACACACACTGAGCTATTTTCTCTCACGATAATGCATGCCTTGGCCTGTCAGCCTCACAGCGTGTGTGTGTGTAAGTGAGGATGCAGATGTGTGTGTGTGTGTGTGTGTGTGTGAGCTTTGTTGTGTGTGTCTCACAGCCAAAAAAGTGTGTTCAGTCTCTCCAGACGGCTGTGCTAACTCGGTGGGGGATCAAAGGCAGCAGGGCTTCTCTCTTTTTGCTTCCTTGGTTTTCCAGTCAGGCCGCCCCCCCCACCACTCTTTGAACACCCCCCTCCTCCTCCTCCTCCTCTTCATCCTCCTCCTCTTCCTCCTTCCTCCTCCTCGTTCTTTGCATCTGGCTTCCCTCTCTCCTCCTCTTCCCAATTATTCCCTGCATTTTCCTTCCTTGCTCGGCTGTTAATCCACTCTGCATCCTTGTTTCCTCCTTCTCGTCCGCGGCTGCTTTCTTCCTCTTCCGTGGCCGTCTATCCGAGGCGAGGCGAGGAGTGTGTGGGTGTGTACAGCCCTCGTCCGACTCCCCTTTCACTCCTCCTCTGCCTCCCTCTCCCTCTCTCTCCCTTCTCTCTTTAATCAGCATGTTAATAAGAAAGGTAACTAATCAATACATCAATGGCCTGGCTTGGCGATTGATACCATCTCCATCCCAACTCCCCCCTCGCTCTCCGCTGCTAAACACACACACAGTGACCACACACACACACACAGCTGGAGCACTGCCATGGGTGCAGGGGCCCTCAGTGGCCATTTAGTCGAGTCACTTTATTTAGAAGCCCATTTGAAAACCCAGATGCAGAACACACACTGTGGGGACGCAGGGCCAAACACAGAGGATTACAAAAGGACATTGGATGCAGGACTTGAGGATTTGAAGTGTGGACGCTCTGCTCTGAGAGGCTGTTTCAGAGGAGACAGCAACGGTTTGATTCCCTTAGTGTTTCTCTTTGCTGCAAGGCTGTCGTCAACAGAGAACACCTTGCGTACCAGACGAGGACATCTTGTGGCCATGCAAATAATGGCAGAAGCAAAGATGGATGATGCGGCTTCTTCACGGGAGTTCTGGTTCGATGGATGTGTCAGAAATGCGAAAGGCTTTGGTGTTATTTCAGTCAATGCTGGTTTCCTGACCTTTGACCTTTAGATGGTTGTGAAACCATAGCAACAATGCACCACATATATTTAATACTTTTCCAACGGTTCAATACGTCATTCTCTTTACCTCAAGTATTGTTTGTGGCAGCAGATCGTATACACCATTCTCGTGACGACCGTTTCGGAAGGTTTCTGTCTCAATCATATCAGTCTTAATAGAAGTAGCTTTCGGTGCGTCGAGACCTTCTACAGGGGAGTTTCCATGAGTCCAAACACAGTACACGGCTTTGATTGTTGTTTATCAACGTTAGACCTGAAGAAAGATACTCGGAGCCACGATGCAAAAGCATTTTTATGACGTTCTTCCTTCCTTAACATCAACCGAATAGTTGTTGTAGCAGTAGATCGTATTCATCAGTTTTGTAACGGTCATTTGTTCGAGAAGGCATTGACAAACAAGAGATTTTGTCTTTGAGGAGTTTCAGTCCACAGAGAAGTATCGTATGGTGACCCAAACCGTGGTTCAAAAAGAGTACAAGGCGTTGACAACGTTTTCTTACGAAGTCAGACACGGTTTCTTTTGATGACGACTGTCCGACCCTTACGTTAGGCCTGGAGAAATATACTCCTGTCCTCGATGCAGGACAATGATTGAACACTTTCTACATAACAGGCTTCTTTCCTTAACCTCAACCAAATAGTTATTCATCATGTTTCTAAGTGTTACTGTTTTAAAAGGAAATGACAAGAGGTTTTCAGTATGTGGAACAAACTAGAATTTCTTTGTTGGAAGATCCTACAGATTGTGGACGATACTTTGAGAAGGGTTTGAAAGGTCAGAAATGTAAGACGGTTCCTATGAAAATCTAAACAGTACAATTTAAAAAAGAATCCTATTCCAGACAAATGGAAGTCAGGGGTAATGTGATCTTTCGCTTTGGTGCAAATAAGAAGTCAAGCAGGTACAAGGAAGACTTCCAATACCAATACGCTGTAATGCTACATATAGAAATCTTAGGGAAACACAAAATGGTGAATATCTTTCTCCTGGTCTTGGGGCCACAGGATAGACTTGATTTTGGAAACTGTCCACAGTTGAAGGGAACTGGATCGAACTGTCAAACAGATTTGCTTCTCAAAGCTAAGATCCGTATCAAAAATGACACGAGATGTTTGGCAGAAGAGGTAACAAACTCAGCCAACTTGTCAAGGATTTCAGTTGCTGCCATGTTTGAGTCCTTCAGGCCAAACATGAGAATATTTCCTATCAAATCAAATGTTTGGACACATTTGCTTTTATCTCCTCTTTCACTCTTCTCTCCAGCCGCGCAGACCTTAAATCTTTCCATTTGAAAACCTCGGTTGCCAGTTGCTGTTAAAGGTATGTTGATATTTGGCCAGGGAGGTCCATGCAGCCCTGGAGGGCGAGATAGTTTGAAATCACAAGGACGGGAATATTTAAGAGCTGAATACTCGCACAGCTTAGGGCTGCAAACACAGAAACATCTCGCCTTGTACCAAAGCAAACATCCACTTCTATCTCCCTCTCTCTCTCTCTGTCTCTCTCCCCAATAGTATTATAGATAGGAGGGAGGAAAACACACAAGTGCTCACAGAGACACATAAGTCCTCCGTCCTCGGGATATGGAACTCCAGCAGACATGAAACCGCTCCTTGTGAGGAGGACATGAGAGGCATGGCACGGGATGAAGGGAAATCCTTCATACAGGAAGAACACAAGCGAACGCCAGAAAGCAAGATGGCTCCCCGTGACCCTCGACACACACACACACCACACACACACACACGCGCGCACACACACACGCACACACACCACTATGTATACAATACATCACTTCAGGGGACATTACATTGACTTACATGCATTTCCTGGAGACTTATCCTAACCTTAACCATAACCAACACATGCCTAACCCTTACCCTTAACCTTACCCTTACCCTTAACCTTACCCTTACCCTTACCCTAACCAAGTCTTCACCTTAAAATGAATGATTCCCCTCATGGGGACCTCCAATTTGTCCCCATAAGGGTGGCGAGTCCCCACACGTGACTGTGTAAACAGATTTAGGTCCCCACAAGTATAGTAATGCTAGGCCACACACACACACACACCACCACACACACACACACACACACAACACCACACACACCCCACCCCCTTCTGTGCTGCTTTTTCTTTGCCTTCTGGTAACTTTTCTCTCTCTTCTTACGGTGTGAAGTAGATCTTTTTACATTTGTCCCCCAGTTTTTTATCCACCCCCCCCCTCCTACTCCCCTCTTCTTCTTTTTCTTCTTCTTCTTCTTTTCTTCTCTTCTTCTTCTTCTTCTTCTTTCTTCTTCTTCTTCTTCTCTTCTCTATCTTCTTCTTCTTCTTCTTCTTCTTCTTCTTCTTCTTCTTCTTCGTCTCTTCTTCGTCTCTCCTCCTCCTCCTCCTCCTCCTCCTCCTCCCCCCCTCCTCCCTGCTCCGCTGCTTCTTCTTCTTCTCCTCTTTTGCCCTCCGTATCATTTTTCACTCGCACAGTGGAACAATCGATATGTAGAAAAGCGCGACGGCATCATGTATCATTGTGGAATATGTGATATAGATTATGGCCAGTTCATGTTTACAGTATTTTTCTTTTGTACGATGCCAGGTCACCGACGGTTTGCGAGACGCCTGCATTCAGGGAGAATTTATTCTGCTCTCAGATTGAAGGTTTAAAGTGTTTTATCATTTAACAGAGAATATTGGAGGACTGAAAATATATATTCCTTTACGAGGAGAGGTCTGGTCATGAGTCATACTTTAATAACAAAGCTGTAAAATGTACTTCTTGCTGTAATCAGTTCGTCACCCTCGGTGTCATTTTTATGAATGTGTGGATATACATATGAGATGGCATAAATGAACAATCTCTCTCTTTTACGACAGAACTATGACAATACATTTCTGCAATGTACTCAATATTGCTTTGGTCGTGTGATGAGAACCGCGGGGTGATTGTAAAAACCTCGACATCCCTCATCGTCAAATTTAGGCAATATGTTTTGGGGAATGACTATTTGAATAGCCCCTTTGTCTGTCAAATCAATATGTTCATATGTGGTGTAACGGCCTCTTTGAAATCACATCGGTGTCATAAACATTTCTCAAGGAATCTAATTTTTGCGGGAAACTCCACGGCCCTCACATGATCTCGATAGAAAACCAATCAAGTTCCAATTCCACCTCGCATGTCATAAACATACATAACGCCGTGATCACAGGCGAGGAAGGAGGAACAAAGATGGCGGACGGCTCTCTCCTCTCCCATATTATCTTTCTCTGCCTCCCTCTCCTCTCGCTGGTCTCTCCCTGCGATCGGAGGTCCAGTTTCATCGCATTATCTGCATGTCCGGAGCGTCCCAGAGGGGCTGCAGATGACCAGCTGACCCTCAGCGCTGCTGTCACCCTTCATCACCCCACTCTCCATCTTGGATGATGTGGTCACCTAGCAACCGGGGCCAGGGTTCGCCGCTCATGGACCAGAGGCTATTGGGAAATCAATCGATACGCCTCGGCCCAACCTAGCTGCCTTCCTGGCTGCCTGGCTGGCTGGCTGACTCCCCCTCCTCCCCTCTCACACTACACCCCCCCCCCCTTCTCCCTTGTTATGTCCAAATGAAGACGATGCAGTTCTCACTTTTCCACACCTCACTGTATGTGGATATCCTGTTACAGGGTAAGAAATGCCTCTGCTTGCCAGGGGCTCGCAGCTCGCGGCTGATGTATCTGTCCTGTCAACCGGCCTCCATTTCCACCAATGTTTGGATTGAGAGGCGGAGAGACAGCAATTAATCAAATTTCAGAAGAGGATTTCTTTCCTCTATCGCCGTATCGGCCGTGAAGAAGTGCTGACCAAAGATTACACTGGTGCGCACTAGCAGCCCGTTCCACATTTATGCATTTCCTTCAGCACTCTGGTGGTTTCAGAGCAATAGCTCCACCACTCCAATCCTCCCTTGGCTCATGCTTGGATCAGATCCACATGGCGGGTCCATGTGGATCTAATTAGAAACCTATCAGACTTGAACACAAAGATCACTTTCATTAGCAGAACAATGATAAATGTTAAAGCGATTACAAAATCAGCCCCAAAAAATAAAGACAAGATTTTTTTTTAAGCTGGTAGAAAACATCCAGAAGGTCAGATCTATTTATTATGGAGGTTCCCCCACAACCTTTACAATCAGGCTGGGGTCAGCAACCCTTGATCCCCCCTCAGACCACATTGGGAGGAGGGGAAAAAAATTCGATCACCTTAAACAGTTTAAGACAGAAGGCACAGGGACAAGGAGTGGATGATGAAAGATGGGGGAGGAAAGTGGGTGGAGGAGGAAGAAAGGAGGGGCGGAGAAGGAGGAGGGGGTGAGGTTAGCACTGACACAAACCATGCTAATCTGTTCCCCGATCAGAGCCATCAAACTGAACGGCTCAGCGAAAAGAGAATCTGGTGGTCCATCTGGACTGCTGAGTGACCCCCACTGCTCACCTTTAACCCTTAAGGGAGTCCACTCGCAGCACAACAGATATTCAGAGTATAGTCATTTTCTGTAGGAGAGTGAGAGGCGGCATCAGACGACGGCCATTTGAAGAATCAATGAGTGTAACTACGAGAAACACGTTTAGTTATCAATGGAGGAAGGCTTTCTTTCTATTACTTTGGGATTACAAATACCATGTATCATTATTATTATTATTAGTAATGCCAAACGAATAAGGTTGAAGCTTCTCAAAGTGAGATCTTGCTGCTTGTCTGTCTCTTAATGGAAACAATGTCATACTATTGCTAATCGGCAGCTAGACAAAGACAAATTAAGAGGTTTCAAGTTGTCATGGTGACCCCTGGAAATTCATATTTTTGTACTTTTCCGGACAGAATATCAAACAAATTAAATATATAGTAGCAACAAGCATGAACGGTGCTATTTAAATAAAGTGCATTATTATTATTATTACAGCAGATGCCCGATGCACTTGATGCCAAAACACAGGCAGCTGCATTACCCCAAACCCCCCCCATTTCCCAACTCTCTGCAGATCAGCTGACAGATTTCTTGACTCTGTGTTGTTCTCCATCCCTGTAACTAAAGAAGAGGATGCTCAGGTCCCCAGATGGTCGTCCAGCACGTGGCTGGAGGTGGGCCGTGAATGACCCCCCAGCTGGACACTGTGGCCAGGTCACTGATCTCTGAGCCTCCCCTGACCCCCCCTCCTTCTCCTCCTATTTTAGAGCCAGCTGCCATCGCTGCACTCCTATCCTAATGGTGTTGAATCGCCCCCCAAACAACTCCCTCCTCTACGACCCCCACGTCAGCGGCTAGTGTCCAGCTGCCCTCCTTAGATCTCACACTCTAACTTTTTCTGTGCTTTTATTTTAATTTTTCTTTTCTTCAAAGGTCTCCTATCATACTGTTCTCATCCATATATCACAGGTCTCAGATATATCCAGAGCCTGTCTCTGATTGGCTGAAACAACAGATCATTGCAGCATTACCCATAATCCCCTCTGTTTCAGCCCTGTTTCCAAAGTGCTGATTCTCTGTCTGTTACTTTAGATGAAAATAAGGAGCCCCTCCCCACGCCCCTCTGAGAGACATTTGGTTACAAAGAACTCAATGGTGCTCTAGGAGAGATTCAGGTGATAAGGGGGGGGGGGGGTTACCTTGGTTGCTGATTGGCTAATGGTTACACAAGACAACCATCGTTATGACATCATAAAGTGGCCAAAATCTGATCAGCTCATTTTCAGACAGGTTTTTATAGAAATGGATCAAAAAGAGAGAAAATCTTTGTTCCTGAAACTTTCAGAGTCTCTTTCCACAGAGGGGACACATGTTGATGTAGAGGAGACATGAAGAAGAGGGGACACATGTTGATGTAGAAGAGACATGAAGAAGAGGGGACACATGTTGATGTAGAAGAGACATGGAGAAGAGGGGACACATGTTGATGTAGAAGAGACATGAAGAAGAGGGGACACATGTTGATGTAGAAGAGACATGAAGAAGAGGGGACACATGTTGATGTAGAAGAGACATGAAGAAGAGGGGACACATGTTGATGTAGAAGAGACATGAAGAAGAGGGGACACATGTTGATGTAGAAGAGACATGAAGAAGAGGGGACACATGTTGATGTAGAAGAGACATGAAGAGGGGACACATGTTGATGTAGAAGAGACATGAAGAAGAGGGGACACATGTTGATGTAGAAGAGACATGAAGAAGAGGGGACACATGTTGATGTAGACATGAAGAAGAGGGGACACATGTTGATGTAGAAGAGACATGAAGAAGAGGGGACACATGTTGATGTAGAAGAGACATGAAGAAGGGGACACATGTTGATAGAAGAGACATGAAAAGAGGGGACACATGTTGATGTAGAAGAGACATGAAGAAGAGGGGACACATGTTGATGTAGAAGAGACATGAAGAAGAGGGGACACATGTTGATATAGAAGAGACATGAAGAAGAGGGGACACATGTTGATGTAGAAGAGACATGAAGAAAGGGGACACATGTTGATGTAGAAGAGACATGAAGAAGAGGGGACACATGTTGATGTAGAAAGACATGAAGAAGAGGGGACACATGTTGATGTAGAAGAGACATGAAGAAGAGGGGACACATGTTGATGTAGAAGAGACATGAAGAAGAGGGGACACATGTTGATGTAGAAGAGACATGAAGAAGAGGGGACACATGTTGATGTAGAAGAGACATGAAGAAGAGGGGACACATGTTGATGTAGAAGAGACATGAAGAAGAGGGGACACATGTTGATGTAGAAGAGACATGAAGAAGAGGGGACACATGTTGATGTAGAAGAGACATGAAGAAGACACATGTTGATGTAGAAGAGACATGAAAAGAGGGGACACATGTTGATGTAGAAGAGAAGAGAGAGGGGACACATGTTGATGTAGAAGAGACATGAAGAAGAGGGGACACATGTTGATGTAGAAGAGACATGAAGAAGAGGGGACACATGTTGATGTAGAAGAGACATGAAGAAGAGGGGACACATGTTGATGTAGAAGAGACATGAAGAAGAGGGGACACATGTTGATGTAGAAGAGACATGAAGAAGAGGGGACACATGTTGATGTAGAAAGACATGAAGAAGAGGGGACACATGTTGATGTAGAAGAGACATGAAGAAGAGGGGACACATGTTGATGTAGAAGAGACATGAAGAAGAGGGGACACATGTTGATGTAGAGAGACATGAAGAAGAGGGGACACATGTTGATGTAGAAGAGACATGAAAAGAGGGGACACATGTTGATGTAGAAGAGACATGAAGAAGAGGGACACATGTTTGTAGAAGAGACATGAAGAAGAGGGGACACATGTTGATGTAGAAGAGACATGAAGAAGAGGGACACATGTTGATGTAGAAGATGAGAAGCGTAGAAGACATGAAGAGGGGACACATGTTGATGTAGAAGAGACATGAAGAAGAGGGGACACATGTTGATGTAGAAGAGACATGAAGAAGAGACACATGTTGATGTAGAAGAGACATGAAGAAGAGGGGACACATGTTGATGTAGAAGACATGAAGAAGAGGGGACACATGTTGATGTAGAAGGACAAGAAGAGGGACACATGTTGATGTAGAAGAGACATGAAGAAGAGGGGACACATGTTGATGTAGAAGAGACATGAAGAAGAGGGGACACATGTTGATGTAGAAGAGACATGAAGAAGAGGGACACATGTTGATGTAGAAGAGACATGAAGAAGAGGGACACATGTTGATGTAGAAGACATGAAGAGAGGGACACATGTTGATGTAGAAGACATGAAGAAGAGGGGACACATGTTGATGTAGAAGAGACATGAAGAAGAGGGGACAATGTTGATGTAAAGAGACATGAAGAGAGAGGACACATGTTGATGTAGAAGAGACATGAAGAAGAGGGGACACATGTTGATGTAGAAGAGACATGAAGAAGAGGGACACATGTTGATGTAGAAGAGACATGAAGAAGAGGGGACACATGTTGATGTAGAATAGAGAAGAAAGGGACACATGTTGATGTAGAAAAGACATGAAGAAGAGGGACACATGTTGATGTAGAGGGACATGAAGAGAGGGGACCCATGTTGATGTAAAGAGACATGAAGAAGGGGGACACATGCTGATGTAGAAGAGTGTAAAAGGATGGGCTTTTACCCCCCCCATTCCTGTAACGTTGTTATTTATCACGTCTGGAAACAGAGTGTCGAAGTACTCAGATATGTATTTGAGTAAAAGTAGAAGTACTCAGATATTGTACTTGAGTAAAAGTAGAAGTACTCAGATCTTGTTCTTGAGTAATGTAGAAGTACTCAGATCTTGTACTTGAGTAAAAGTAGAAGTACTCAGATCTTGTACTTGATTAAAAGTAGAAGTACACAGATCTCGTTCTTGAGTAAAAGTAGAAGTACTCAGATCTTGTACTTGAGTAAAAGTAGAAGTACTCAGATCTTGTACTTGATTAAAAGTAAATACACAGATCTCGTTCTTGAGTAAAAGTAGAAGTACTCAAGATCTTGTACTTGAGTAAAAGTAGAAGTACTCAGATCTTGTACTTTAGTAAAAGTAGAAGTACTCAGATCTTGTACATGAGTGAAAGTAGAAGTACTCAGATCTTGTTCTTGAGTAAAAGTAGAAGTACTCAGATCTTGTTCTTGAGTAAAAGTAGAAGTACTCAGGTCTTGTACGTCAGTAAAAGTAGAAGTACTCAGATCTTGTTCTTGAGTAAATGTAGAAGTACTCAGATCTTGTACTTGAGTAAAAGTAGAAGTACTCAGATATTGTACTTGAGTAAAAGTGGAAGTCCTCAGATATTGTACTTGAGTTAAAAGTAGAAGTACTCAGATCTTGTACTTGAGTAAAAGTAGAAGTACTCAGATCTTGTACTTGAGTAAAGTAGAAGTACACAGATCTTGTACAGTAAAAGTAGTGATTGTGCTGATTGGTCCATTTCAGAATAATATATATATATATATTTCACATCATTCATCCAGATCTGGAAAGCAACTAAAGGTATTAAATACATAGTGGAGTAGAAGTACACCATGTACCTCTGAACTGTAGAGGAGTAAAGTACAAAACAGCATTAAATTGAAATACTGGCCTAAAGTGGCCTTTCACTGGACACAGGAGAGCCTGGGGGGGGGGGGGGGGGGGGGGAGTGTAAAAGGATGGGCTTGTCTGATTCCCCCCCCCCCCAAACCCACCCCTGTAACATAGAAGAGGGCAGATGAGCGAAATAGCCACAGATGGGCCATGGCCACAGAGGCATGACATGACACGGAGCAAAGAAAAGAACCTTTTAACCATAAAAGTGGAATAGTCCCGCCTCTGGAAATCGGAGGCGACAGTAAATGTGTTGTGAGTGCCTGGGTGTCTCACTCATTGTCCCCCATTACATGTCCCATGGAGTGAAGGAGAAAAGAGGTGGGGGGGGCACAGAGGCACCAACTAGATGGGCAGAGAGAGGGGGCGATGCCTAAAAGCTTTCTGGGTGACATACGCAGACACGGGAAAATACTGTTCAATCCAAAGTATTGTTCAGACGCACAAATACGGTTTAGAAATGGCAATGGAAATCTTCTGACCTGGGGTGCAGTAGCATTACATTGAACAACACAATTCAAAATTGAACTTAAGTACCACTAATAAGTAAGTCTACTTTACACCACTGACTAGAATACATCTCTATGGGGAACCCTGAATGTATAGACTTTCCTTGCACTATTCTATATTGTATACTAGAGACGTACAACATTCAGGAGAAGACAACACGAACAACGAGCATCCATACTTCAACATGCAGATGAAGTTAAGGTTAAGGGATATATCGGTTTCAGTAAATATATACGTTTGAATGTGTGTCAGTGTAAGCTGGAGTTCAGTGCAAGTATTGCAATACTGTTCGGTTGTGTGCGATAATGCGCCGCTGCTTCCAGAGAGCCTGGTACAGTTGGATGACTTGGCATTGGGGGGGGGGTACCCTCTGCCCTGCCGGGCTGCCCACTGAGAGAGTGGGGATTCTGGGTTCGCTTGCCTGGAGTATGTCGATAATCAATAGGACACACGTCACTGCAGGCCCAGAGAAGCCACATGAAACTGTCATTGATCGGCATGAGGTGGAGTGTTATGGAGGGTGGGGAGGGGGGTAGAGAAAGGGGGGAGGATGGATGTGGAGGGGTTTGGGGTGAGGCAGTGGGGGAGGAGAAATCATCCGAAGCCCAAGGGTCATCCTTTCCCCCTCTACTCCCCTCTCTTATTTATATTTACTTGCACTAGTGTATCTGTTTTGATTGTGTTGGGGTAGCCTGTGACCTGAGGTATTCACTGACATATCTACACGGTACCTACCTTACGATAACCCTCAATGTCAGATCAAGCCTGACATGTGACTTCATCCCAGCAGCTCCATGTGTGACATCCACACGGACACACTCCAGACACAACACATGAATCACATTTAACATAACGGCACGATTAGTGAGAGGAGCATGCTCAAGAGGCTTCAGCGTGCATTTCATCTGCTTGTAGCTATGTACACATGACAATAAAAGCCTTGAGTCCTCTTCCTCCTGCTCCTCTCCTTCTTCCTCATCCTTCCACCCTAACAATAAGGCCAGTGGATGGATGGGGCGGGTCAAAGGTCAGTGGCCAGTGGCCCCTGAACAACACTGCAGAGCCACGTGCCCGTCAATAGCTCACTGTCACAGCCCACAGAACACTCAGGCCTCTGGTGTTGTGATTTGTGATGTCTGCATTGCCTCGAATCAGAGGTGGGAGAAGTACTCAGACCTTGTCTTGAGTAGAAGTAGAAGTACTCAGATCTTGTACTTGAGTAAAAGTAGAAGTACTCAGATCTTGTACTTGATAAAAGTAGAAGTACTCAGATCTTGTACTTGAGTAAACAGTACTCAGATCTTGTACTTGAGTAAAAAGAAGTACTCAGATCGGTACTTGAGTAAAAGCAGAAGTACTCAGATCGTGTACTTGAGTAAAAAGTACTCAGATCGTACTTGAGTAAAAGCAGAAGTACTCAGATCGTTACTTGAGTAAAAGTAGAAGTACTCAGATCGTGTACTTGAGTAAAAGTAGAAGTACTCATCTTGTACTTGAGTAAAAGTAGAAGTACTCAGACCTTGTACTTGAGTAAAAGTAGAAGTACTCAGACTTTGTACTTGAGTAAAAGTAGAAGTACTCAGATCTTGTACTTGAGTAAAAGTAGTACTCTCAGTTCTTGTACTTGAGTAAAAGTAGAAGTACCAGAGTGTGGAATACTCTGTTACAGTAAAAGTCCTGCATTCAAAATGTAACTCAAGTGAAAGTAGAAAAGTATTCTCATCAATATAGTGAAAGACAGTGAAAGTAGTCGTTGTGCAGATTGGTCCATTTCAGAATAATATATCTGATATGTTTATAATGATTGATCATGAAAGTGTTCTCAAAGCTGGTGAAGGTGCAGCTAGTCTGAAGTACTTGTAGACTGCAGGGTAGCTGGTGGATTTACTCCAGGTGGAACTAAAGTCTGATTTAACACTTGGTTATATTTCACATCATTCATCCAGATCTGCAAAGTAACTAAAGGTATTAAATACATTAGTGGAGTAGAAGTACACCATGTACCTCTGAACTGTAGAGGAGTAAAAAGAACAAAGCAGCATTAAATTGAAATTCTAAAGTGAAAGTCCTTCAAAATTGTATAAGTCTACTTTTTACTTAACACCACATCACAACAGAGGGGGAACCCTGATAGAACTATATCCAAGATGGACGCTCAAGTTGTACAACACTCCCCGAAAACCGCCATTTCCTCCTCTGCAGGCTGACACACAAGCGCCACTGACCGTATCGAGAAGCACAGCCGATCGCCCTCTCTCTCTCTCTCTCTCCTCTCTCTCTCTCTCCTCTCTCTCTCTCTCTCCTCTCTCCTCTCCGTCTCTCTCTCTCTCTCTCTCTCTCTCCTCTCTCTCTCTCTCTCTCTCTCTCTCTCTCTCTCCTCCGTCCTGTTCAGCAGTAGTTTCGATTGGCGATCAATACGGCACATGATCAACACGGCACCCCAGATCATGATATCCATCCCCTTCACTTAGGCCCTATCTGGAGCCCACGAGCCTCCGGTTCAAAGGTTTTTTTGTGTGGAGTTCAATGCCCACCGCGCTCAGACAGACGGAGATTCGGGGATGTCTGGGTGTCGAGTTCTCTCCTGACAGTCAGCGTGTCTCAGATGCTGGGTTTTGATCTGGAGAAAAGCTTCGGCTATAACCCGACCAAAAGGCGCCCCGTCTTCCCACTCCTTGTTATATTTCTCTGCGCTTGTGCCTACACTTGCTCATGTAGTGAGCTAATGGCCGACACATTGATCATGCTTGCTCGACCTCCAAATTGGGGTCAAACACAAAAGGCCCCCTCTCTACTGTGAGGAAAACAACCGCCAATTTCAGTCATCTGTGCATGTGTTTTGTGGATATAACCAGAATCTGACCTCGCAGACTTCCTGTCAAAGCCTTCAGAAGAGAGGTGTCCTGTGAAGCAGCATTTCATGTATTCAACAAACAAGCTTTCAAAACTTGTTGGATAAATCTTGATCTCCGTACGTCCAGAGTACAATAGGTGGGGGTGACCTCTTAGTCTCAAAACTGCAACTAACCTTTTTCAGAAATAAATATCACCCCTCCTTCAACCTAGTTTGCCTTCGAGCGTCCTTCAACCCACATCAGGCAGAGTAGGAGGTCACCTAAAACCCCCTCTCCTCCCCCCTCTCCCTCCCATTTTCTCCCAGCAAGCCATTAACCTTTCTGTAATTTCTTTGACTGTTAGAAGTTGACGCTCTGCATTCGTTTCTCTCACACTTTCTTATCACAATAGCAGTATATGAAAATAGACAGGTGCAAACATGCATCGCAGCCCTCTGTCCTTGCTCCGCCGGTTGCCATGGAAACGGCTGATAGAGTAGGGTATCGATCGCTGTGTCCATCCCCCCCCCTCCGTCCTCCCCCCCCCCCTCCCCCCCCCCCCCCCCCCACCTCCTGAACTGACTTTTTTTCTGCAGTGATGGGCGTGGA